>JASJET010000137.1:10402500-11002500 GCA_034092305.1 Diaprepes abbreviatus | reverse complement strand
AAATGTTTGTTTGCACAGAGAAGCTCATTTAGTTTACCTTCTTGAATTTTATTCTTTAAGATTATTTAATTGGACTATATCTCTTTTTGTATTTGTTGTAGTGTCGTTCGAGCAGTTTGGTGAACGAATTTTATAAGGAGCTCTTTGTATTTTATCTCTAATTCAGCTTTCTCCGTTTTAAGATTGGCAATTATTTGTGTTATGTCAGAATTTTTTCCAATGTCCGAAAGTATATCAATATCTTAGGAATATTTATTAATGTCAATATTGTGCTTCACATAAATATCTGGTTTCCGAGAAACGTACTCCGTGGTACTATATTCTTTGTTTCTATTAGTTTTTTTTTCTATTTTAATCTTCACTGTCCTTCTCTGTGCTATAAAATATGAAAGAGAACTTTTGACAAACTTGCTCTTCCAACTAACAAGTTTTGTGTATATAATTACGTACTATGATGTCCAAAAGCTAAATATGGCGTCAGAATTAGTGCAAAATTTTACCGGATTTTCGAATTTTTGAGGTTGTATTGCAATTAAAAACTTGGGATCAAAACACATAGCTAAACATTAGTTTCATCTGATAAATAGCGCGCTTTTTCGTTTGTGGTAACCTGTATTATTAATAAATTTTGCCTTAAGCATCACTATTTATAATAGATCAACGCAACTTTTGTTTATATTGGTTGTCAAGTAAAACTTGCTATATTTTATGCAAAACAATTAAACAGTGGTATATTTTTTATGCAGATGAGACGTTTTAATCTAGGAAGGCAGTTAACGGAATTGATATTATAAAAAGCAATTCATATTTTAGCGACAAAAAGTAAATTTGATTTTCATATGTTTTACTTACAGAACACCCTATATCAAGTTATAGTGATTAATATTTTGTGGCTTCAAACATAGCAATGCTTGATTATCAAGGCGTATTTTAATCCTGCAATTTTGCCGATTTACATAAGTTTTTAAAATCTTTTATTTTAAATATCTGTATATGAAACTTATAATCGATGAAGATTTGAAATTCTGACACTTATTTCAAAACTCAAAACTTTTTGTACCATTTGCAGTACTGTTAAATCAGCTGGTGATCATATAATTGACGAAGCACAGGATTTGATTACAAAAATATAACATAGATATATTTAACAAAACCCTTTCAATCCTTAATATACGCCTAAATTATTTTACAAAACAAATCAACAGCTGAATAAAAAATAACAATATATATTTCAATTTCACTTAACAAATAATCCAATTATACTAGATATTTATTTCCTTTAATGAAAAAAAAATTTTTGGATATCTACAGCTACAGCTTTGTTTGCTGAAATATATACCTATACAACGTGCCCAAAAAATATAAAACATAAATTTTTCTTCACGCACTAAATTTTTGCAAAGATAAAATTTTGTGAGAATTTAAAAACAACTATTTGGACAAAATTATTGAATATTTATAATTTTTATAAATTATTTTCAAAAAAAAATATATTTTAAGTCAGTAACTTTGTAAAGTGTTACATGATCTGCAAAAAAGTGTCACTCCGTATATTATTTGGCATAATAATTTTTTTGTTTCACGAAAACTGAAAATATTGATATGTATGTCAAACTTGTCTCAAATATATTTAAAATCAAAGAAAAAAATTTATAATGAAATATTATGCCCAAAATTAGCACCTCTTTAAAATGTTCGCACTTATTTGGAAACACCCTGTATAAGTTTACGACACTAATATAAAATTATTTCTAAGCAATAATGATAACAAAAATACTGGATTATCTAACACATTAGTCCCTAAAAGACCAGATAATAAAAAAAATGAGTGCACCTAAAATAGATTAACTAGATGTATTGATATGTTCAGTCACTTTCACATACCATTAACTTTTCTACCAAAAGCCCGCATTGCCTATTTAATAACAGTGGCACCCAATATACAATTTTTGTGTTAAGTTTATTGTGTTTTTAAAAACAATTGAAAGTTAAATATACGACACAAATTTTAAACATATACTGTGTTTCTTCAGCAAAACAAAATTATAAAATAGAGGTATTCTATTTAAAACAAAAATAATCATCGAAACGTCAACATGTAGAATCTGAATGCAATATATTTCTTACGATTTTATTAAACTAACGATATATACAACAAAATTGTTAAAATAAAAAAGGCTATATTCATTCAACTTATGTTTGCAAACGTAAATAAAATTTTTATAAAAAAAAATTGAACCGACTTCTAAAAGTGCGCTAAAAAGTGAAAAATAACTATACATTTTTATATAAAATTGAAGTTTTTGATGCGGCGCCAAACTAATACCTGACAAAATGTGATTCGCATAAACAGATGAAAAATACTTTATGTGTAATTGCTTTCTTACTATAATTTATATATATATATATATATATATATATATATATATATATATATATATATACATATATTGTTAGCTGTTTATTTCATTTAGAAATAATTTGGCACCGACTTCAAAAATTTCAATTTCATATCAAAATTTATAGTTATTTTTCACTTTTTAGCTCACTTTTAGAAGTCGGTTCAATTTTTTTTATAAAAATTTTATTTTTCGATTTTTAATTTTGAATTTATTATGATATCCAAAAATGATTTAAACTAGGTACTAATCGAAATTAGTGTACCTCGCAATTACTCCAAGATGGCACAAAGTACCCATTTTATCCAAAGTTGTAAATCACCCTAAAATAAACCACCAAAAATTTTTTTGATTCTTAGAGTTCTCCAAATACCAGTGAAATTATGTCAAACAAATATTTAGTCTGTCATAGTAAATCCACTATCTAAAAATTTTAAATTAATTTTAGATTGTTAATATAGGCCCCAAAACCTTCCAATATCTATATTTAAGAACTTGAGACGTAAATTACTTAGTCCGATATATTTTATACTGCATATTGAATTTGTATATGCGTCGAGAATCCCGCAATATCAATTTTAGACAAAATCAGAATATGTAAAATTTCCGGTTTCTCATATTGTATCTAATCAACCTAATAGCTGCGAAAAATAACCTACATATTCGTAATACACTTGCCCCCAAAAACGCCCTAATACCAAATCTGAAAAAATGCGAATAAGGTAAAATTTTCAACCTACCATACTGAATTTCAAAAAAATAATTTTAACTTCTCAATCTAATCTAAATCTTAACCCTTAAAAGCCCTCTAGTACCAATTTTGGATGAAATCCAGAAACTTAAAATTTCTAGACCGTTACATTGCATTTGACATATCAGATTTTTTTTTAAATAATTTTATATTCGCTATTTGCATCCTCAAAAACGATTCAGTCCCACCTTTGAACAAAATCGAAGAATGTAAAATTTTTAGTCTGCTATATTGGATTCGCCATATTGAATCCTGCAAAAATACTTTTAAATTCATAATTTATACCTTCAAAAACCCCCTATATCAGTTTTGGAGAAAATCGAAAAATGTAAAATTTTTAGGACGCCATATTGAATCCGCCAGATTGAATTTTTCAAAAAATATCTTAAATTCGTAATTAACACGAACAAAAATCCTCCAGTACTGATTTTAGACAAAATCGAGAGATGTAGAATCTTTAATCCGTCATGTTGGATCCGCCATATTTAATTTATTTTAAGTAGTTTCAGATTCGTAATTTGCGATCTCAAAAACTTCCTCATATCAATTTTGAAAAAATCGAACCAAATTAATTTTTTAAGCCATATTGGACACGCCATACTCATTTTGGAGAAAATCGGACGAAATTGATTTGTTCGTCCGCCATATTAGATCCGCCATATTGAATTTTTTAAAAATAAATTCAAATTCGTTATGTACAACTCCGAAAACTCCCCCATACAAATTTTGGAAAAAATCGGATAAAATTGATTTTTTCGTCCGCCATATTGGATCCGCCATATTGAATTTTTTAAAATAATTTCAGAATCGTGTACGACTTCGAAAACTCCCCCATACAAATTTTGGAGAAAATCGTACAAAATTGATTTTTTTGTCCACCATATTAGATCCGCCATATTAAATTTAAAAAAATATATTTTGGATTCGTTATGTGCGATTCCAAAAACTCCCCCACACCAATTTTGAAGAAAATCGAACAAACTAAATGTTTTCGTCGGCCATGTTGGATCGGCCATATTGATTTTTTTAAAAGGATTTCAGATTCGTTGTGTAAGACCCTGAAAATTCCCCCATATCAATTTTGGAGTAAATCGGAAAAAATTAATTTTTTTGGCCGCCATGTTATCAGCGCCATCTTGGATTTTACTGCACCAATTTCATCCAAAAAAATATGGATCCACCGCAGCAACTTCCTGAATATAACCTAAAAATTTTTATTTAAATCGGTGCAGCCGTTCCGGAGTAATCGGTGTACATACGTAAAAAAAAATACCTACTCGACGAATTGAGAACCTCCTTCTTTTAGAAGTCGGTTAAAAACATCAAATATCTATGAATTATATTGTTATATGATGTAAGGGACTCGTTCACCTAGATAATAGGAGTTACTTGAACAACACAAAAACTTATCAAAAAATATTGACTTATGTACTTAAAAATAGAAAATTAATAGGACTTCTAAGCTTCGCTCACTAGCCTTCTGTGAATTTGTTTCCCCAAAACTTCTGAAACTTTTTTTAACCGACTTTTAAAAGAAGGAGATTCTCAATTCGTCAGCTATATATGTTTTTTTATGTATGTACATTATTTACTTCGGAACGGCGGCACCGATTTGAATAAAATTTTTTGCGTTATGTTCAGGAAGTTGCTGCAGTGGTCCCATATTTTGTTTGGGCGAAATTGGTGCAGGAAAATCCAAGATAACGCTGACAATATGGTGGCCAAAAAAATTAATTTTGTCCGATTTTCTCCAAAATTGGTACGGGGGAATTTTCGGGGTCGTACACAACGAATCTGAAATTATTTTTTTTAAATTCAATATGGCGGATCCAATACGGCGGACAGGAAAATTTAATTTTGTCCGATTTTCTCCAAAATTGGTGTGGGGGAATTTTTGGAACCACACATAACTAATGCAAAATACTTTTTTAAAATTCGTTATGGTTGATGAAAAAGTCAGTTTTGTTCAATTTTCTCCAAAATGGGTACGGAGGAGTTTTCGCGGACACACATGACGAATCTAAAATTATTTTTAAAAAATTCAATATGGCGGATCCAATATGGTGAATGAAAAAATCAGTTTTGTTCGATTTTCTCCAAAATTGGTATGAGTGAGTTTTTGGGGTCGCACATATCGAATCAAAAATATTTTTAAAAAATTCAATATGGCCGATCCAATATGGCGAACAAAAAAATCAATTTTGTACAATTTTCTCCAAAATTGGTACGGGGGAGTTTTCGGGGTCCCACATGACAAATCTAAAATTATTTTTAAAAAATTCAATATGGCGGATCCAATATGGTGGGCGAAAAAATCAATTGTGTTCGATTTTCTCCAAAACTGGTATGGGGGAGTTTTCGGGGTCGCACATAACGAATCTGAAATTATTTTTAAAAAATTCAATATGGCACATCCAATATGATGGATAACAAACTAATTTTGTCCGATTTTTTTCAATATTGATATGGGGTAGTTTTTGGGTCGCACATTATGAATCAGACATTATTTAAAAAAAATAAATATGAGGATCCAAGATGGCGGATTAAAAATTCTACATATCTCGATTTTGCCTAAAATCAGTATTGGGGGATTTCTGTTAGTGTTAATTATGAATTTAAAATATTTTTTGAAAAACTCAATCTGGCAGATTCAATATGGTGCCTTAAAATTTTATATTTTTCGATTTGCTCCAAAACTGATAGAGGGGATTCTTGAGGGTGTAAATTTTGAATTCAATAGTATTTTTTCAGGATTCAGTATAACGGACTAAAAATTTTACATTTTTCGATTTTGTTCAAATTTGGGACTGAATCGTTTTTTAGGATGTAAATAAAGAATATAAAATTATTTAAAGAAAATCTAATATGTCAGATGCAATATGGCGGTCTAAATATTTTAAATTTCTGGATTTCATCCAACATTGGTATTAGGGAGCTTTAAAGGGTTTAAATTTAGATTCGATTAAGACGTTAAAATTATTTTTTTGAAGTTCAATATGGCGGATCCAATATGGTGAGTTGAAAATTTTACCTTATTGGCATTTTTTCAGTTTTGGTATTAGGGTGTTTTCGGGGTCGTGTGTTACGAATATGAAGTTAATTTTTTACAACTATTAGGTTGATAAGATACAATATGAGAAACTGAAATTTCTACATTTTCCGATTTTGTCTAAAATTGATATTGCGGGTTTCTTGGGGCGTATAAAAACTCAATGTGTAGTATAAAATACATCGGGCTAAGAAATTTACTTCTCAAGTTCTTTAAATATGGATATTGGAACGTTTTAGGGCCTATATTACCAATTTAAAATTAATTTGAAATTTAAGATAGTGGATTTACTATGACAGACTAAATATTTGTTTGATATAATTTCACTGGTAATTGGAGAACTCCAAGAATCAAAGAATTTTTAGTGGTTCATTTTAGGGTGATTTACAACTCTGGATAAAATGGGTACTTCTTTGCCACCTTGGAGTCATTGCTAGGTACACTAATCTCGATTAGTACTTAGTTCAAATAATTTATGGATATCATAATAAATTGAAAACTAAAAATCGAAAAATAAAATTTTTATAAGAAAATTGAACCGACTTCTAAAAGTCCTCTAAAAAGTGAAAAATAACTATAAATTTTTATATGAAATTGAAATTTTTTAAATCGGCGCCAAATTATTTCTAAATGAAATAAATAACTATTAATATATGCAAATTATGGTAAGCAAATAAAGTATTTTAATCTATTTATGCGAATCATATTTTGTCAGGTATTAGTTTGGCGCCGACTTCAAAAATTTTAATTTCGTATAAAAATTTATAGTTAGTTTTCACTTTTTAGCGCACTTTTAAAAGTCGGCTCTATTTTTTTATAAAAATTTCATAGTAATATTCTTTAACCCATTCCAAAAAGGAGAACGTGATTTTTTTTTATTAACTTATATACTAAATTATTTTAGCAAATAGGGTACCACTACTTGAACTTTACATAATTTTTTCATACATTTGACCAATTCAAACTAATTCACTACAATACTAAATTTATTAAAATAAACGTAATTTAAATAGGTGTTATATTACGAAAACGACGGTATTTGGTACGACTATGATTCCCAATTACAAAAGCCAAGAAAGTATTTTTATCCAAGCAACTTCGCACCGCTATGGGCAGAAATTTATGACGAAAACAGAAAGGATGAATATGGTCAAAAAGCTGCTGATTACTTTATACGAGAAGGTGTGCTTCAATATCAAGGAGGAATTCCAACTTCTTTGGCTCAAACTGGTGAGCAATGGGACTTGACGAATGCATGGCCTCCCCTACAAGAATTTGTTATTCTCGGTTTATTGAAAACTCACAATCACAATGCAACAGAGATTGCAAACCTGTTTGCTTCCAGGTAAACAAATTTAATTGAATTCAAATTATTCTACAGGGTACTATAAATGGAACCAAATCGGATTTCTAAATATTTTTTTTCATTTTTCAAGATATCAGTAAAGAAAAAATTTCGAAATACATTTTTGAAACCAATAAGATAAATTGCATTAAGCTGCAGTAATCAGACGGTGCAAACCTTAGCCTGTTACATTTCATAATCAATCTATTAAGACTTATCAGAAAAAAAAGCTTATCTTCTAATTCACTGACAAAGTCTAACTTTAAAGCTGTTCTAAGTAAAAAGTAAAGGCTTTAAATTGACAAGTGCAACAATGAGTGAGTCAAGTTTTAAACTTTACAAATATCAGAGCAAACAATTTTTTTTCTTTTATCACCAGATTAGCAAATATTCATATTTTGTACATTTTATACATAAAGGTTTGTTGATTGAGATTTATATATATATATATATATATATATATATATATATATATATATATATATATAGTTAACGTTAGTTTTTTATATAGACACGAATTTTTTAAGTATTTTTCTAAAAAATTCGAAGTATTGAATATGGCCATATTTGACCGTTAATACGATGATAGCAGTTTATATTTCGACATACCTTGGAATTTATATTTTATATACCAGTTATTTCCTGCGAATCTTACTCTCGGTTCGATACAGCTCCACTCACGAGACCATAAGGTGGTCGAAATGCTATAAAGAGAGATTTGTTTAAAAAATATACCATATTAGAAGACGGTTCCCTATATTTTAGTTTCTAAAATGTAGAACAAAATCTGAATGTCGGCGAAAATTAATTTGTTAAATAAATTTAAAATTATGTAAGTTAGAAAACATTTTCTAAAATTTTTGTTTACCGATATTCTCATTATCATATGAAATTGCCATCATCAGTTTAACAGGTCCATACTTCATAAATTACGAATATATTTTAACCTGTTACGGATCTAAATTTAACTATTGAATAATGCCTTTTTTAGGAATTAGCAGGCTGTAGCAATAAAACGGTTTAGATCTCTCTGTTCTAGTTCTGTTTTAACATAACTGAATATGCCAGTCTCAATATTTTGACCCTTTCAGATATCAAAAATGTTGATCTGTATGGGTAATTCTCTCAACTCAAATTAACGCCTAAATTATAGGATCAGTTTCATTTAATCTTCGTATTTCAGATCACTGTAAGAATAACTTCAATTGTTCTTTGTATTTTGTCCCTATCTAGAAAAGGATGTTAATTTGCCGATCACAAGAAATAAAAAAACCGCCATTTTCTCCAAAACGGCACTATCGATTTTGTTTAAAGTTTATATGAAGATATATCATTATTTCTTTCTGTTTATTTTTTTTTTAATAAATAGAATTGTTTCACCTCGAAAATTCGAAGAAAACGGTCATAATTATTAAACGATTTAAAGCAGCCATAGTAACATGTCACTTTTTTATATTTCAGGTGGGTGCATGCTAATATGAAAGGCTACAATGAAAACCAAATCATGTTTGAAAAATATGATGCTGTCGATCCGGGAAAATTTGGAGGAGGGGGAGAATATACTGTGCAAGCCGGTTTTGGTTGGACCAATGGTGTTGTTTTGTCTCTTATTGAACAATTTTATACCGATAAGAGCCAGTAAACTCTAAAAATTTAAAGCTGTTTTATTTTTTAAACGATATAGTAAATTATTCCCAAATTTGAGCTATTAGCGCAAATAGTAATGATCTTTTAAACTAATAGATTTTATATCAATTAGTCAGTTTTCAAAATAAAAGTAGAAGACTGAATTTTGGAAAATTATTATGAGCCATATTTTTAAAAAAATTTTGTTTATTTTTAAAACTCCGGGTGCATTTTTCAAGATATCAAGTGGATTTCGACGGCCTTAACTGTAATATAAATGTTTTATAATATTCCTAGAAGACGGTCGGCATTTGTTTTTCTCTTCTTCTGGAAGGCATACAAAATTGAATTTAAGATTAGTAATTGTGAGTATATTTAAATTCACCTTTAATTTTTAACTTGATCCCATACTCGAAGGAATTTGTAAATTTTAATTTTTTCTGACGATACAAAAGTCTTCATTCTAAATTTTAAGTAATCTGCGATATTCTCGGCATTAAAATGATCTCAAGTAATAGATCATTTGTCAAAATGAGTCAAACCATTGAAGTTTTACGAGGAAATAACGAAACAGACATACAGACATAATAGTAAAAGATATTACTGACCTTTCGGCCTTCGCCGCAATCGGTTAATAACAAGCAAGTATAGGCCAGGATAATTAGTTTAGTCTTGATATTTTCTGCGACAGTTAACTCACATGTGTTTTAGATAGCGTAAAGAAAGAAAACGTATTAAAGTACTGGTTATGATATTTATGGTTTTTCGCTTATAAGTAAAAGGCATTGGACTGTTTCGAATAAAACATCTTGTAGACCTTTCAAAATATTTTACTTATCATTTCAGATAGGGTTGCGTGAAATCGTTCAACTGAGCCATTTTCAACTGGATGGCCTATGCTTAAAAATGTCAATATAATATTAAAAAGTTTGCATAGGTCTTTCATGAAGGTGTTATCGAACTCGCGGCAATAGTTACAATGGATCCTTATTGGAGTTCCATAGTGATGAAAGAATACTAGTAGAGTATTTATGATAGTGTTTGCTTTCTTGTCCTTTAAAGGATAGGCCTGAGTGAATTTGGTAAGTTCGTCTCATATAGTAAGGGCATAACTTGTTTCAGGGTATTCGTAAATGTCAATGTTTATTTCTTCAAAAGGGGTCTTTGGTGTTTCCGTTATGATGAGAGGGGTACTTAAATTTTTCCTACAAATTTTACTTTTTGACATGTTTCGCACTTTTTTATAAATTTTTCGATATCTTTAGCTAAGTTTGGACAGTTGTACTTTTCTTTTATTCGCCTAACTCTTTCATTTATACCTCGGTGTAAATTATTTTTGCCTGTATGGTAATGGTTTGAAATTTGGGGTATTTGATCATCTTCCGGGTTTCTGACGATATTTTGGCAAATTTTTAGTTTTATGTCTTTATCTGCAAAAATAAGTGAAAAGAACTTGAGGATGGGAAGCTCTACATTATTTTCTACACAACAGATTTTTTTGGATTGGAATTCGTTTTGGTTTTTGAATAAGATATAAAATAAATGTTGTACTACAGATTCGGGGTCGAAGGGTAGAGGGATAATAAAATATGTACGATCTTTAACTGTTTTGCTGGAAGTTACATTGACTTTATTGTGACCGATTTTGAGGTTTTACTCGAAGATATCATAAATTACCTTATGGTGAATGTCTTCAAATTTATTTTGCCAGAAAAATTTTACTATGTTTTTGTTAGATTTGTCTAAAAGTTGGTAATTTATTATTTCGATTTTAGAATAGTCTATTAGGGACTTAGTATTATATAGTTCGACAAATCTATTATATTCCGTGGTGAGGATTTCGTCGTCTATTTCGGGATTTTGATACAGTCAACCTTAGAAGGATTTGGTTTGACTCTATCTTTGGTTACTATAAGACCAAGATAAGAGACTTCTTTTCTAAAAAAACTCCCACTTGTCAGGCTGGATTTTTAAGTTTGCTTTTCGAAAACGTTTAAATACTTCTTTAAGTCGTTGCATGTCTTCGTGTATTGTGGCAGATTAGACGGTAATGTGGTCCATGTAGACAAGGCCTCTTTCATTCTGAAGGCCAAGGAGTATACTCTCCATGACTCTTTGGAAGGTGGATGGTGCATTTGGGAGGAGATAGCGTCATCAACATTGACCTCATTTAATTTTCGGTAGTCTATTACAATACGCCATTTTTGCTTGTTAGAGGCATCTAATTTCTTGGATACCACCCAAACAGAAGAAGTCCAGGGTGAAATAGCAGTCGAATAATTCCTTTGTTCAAGCATTTTGGCGGTATGAGCTTTTACTTTCTCTTTATAGACGTGAAGATATCTGTATGACTTTGTAAAAATAGAGAGTGCATTGTTTGTTTCTATAGAATGCTTGACTTCATTCAGGTAAAACATGTATTCTAAGCAAAGGTCGGTTATTAATCATTTTTCTTCCAAATTCAAATGTTCGGTTCTTAATTGATCTTTAATCGTTTGAATTTTGTATGTTTGAATTGAATTAGATTCGTTTCCGAAATTAAAATTTAACAATGTTTCTCTAGGGGTAAAGGTTCAATAGAAATATCCGAGAAATCAATATTTTTGGGAATTACATTAGCATTAATGACAGTTATTACGAATTCGCGGTTTTCATTGACATGTACAAGGGCGTTTAGTAACCTAACCTTTTCTTTTTCTTGAGAGTGAAGTACAGCTCTGTGTTTTTTAAGTTGCCTGTTAATTTTAAAAAATTTTCGGTACGACTCTATTGAAATCTTATTTTTATTTGTTTTGATTTAGAAGGAAACGCATTTGAAGTATGAACCTTATGTAGGGGTACGATTTTAAAATTGGTGATAAAATTTTTTGATTTTAAATCTATGATGCATTCTTAACACTCTAAGAAATCTAGACCAAGGATGACGTCGAAATCAGTATTTAAATCATAATTAAACACCTTATGGGGATCGCCTATGTTGAAAGGTAAAAAGGTGGATTGTGAGACGTAAAGTTTTTGATTCGTTATCCCTTGTATAGATACATTTTCAGGAGAACGGTTAGGAAAATTTTTTACTATATTTTTTTAAAAATAGAAATTCCAGCGCCAGTGTCAATAAGTAATTTAAAAGTACTTGTATAATTATAAATGTAGTACAGGTTTTTCGGATTGACTACGAGTAAGGGATTTATATGAAGGTTTGTTCCGGGAAATTCAGATCTGGATTCAAGTCGTTCAAATTCAGGGTTTGAATTTGTTCCTGGAGTGCTGTGACATGATCTGCCTGTCTGTATGTGTTGTCGGGCGGTTGATCTGGTTGAGGAAGTGAAAGAAAATTTTGATAGTCATGAGAATTGATTACCGATTCACAATTTTCATCAAAATTTTGAAAATTTGGGTCATAATCGGGGCAATCGTAACTATCTTCTGCGTAATATTCGCAGTAGTCAGAACTTGCATCATAGTTTGGATAGTCTAAATTAACGTGGTGTGTCCCTTGTTAATTCGAAGAGTAGTATGGGTTTCGTTGAATTATGCTTGGACGAGCTTGGGTATTATTTTGTTGAATTACAGAAGGCCTGTTTTGATTTTGAAACATGTTGAGTCTCTGTTGTTGTTGAGGGGGTTGGTTTTGCTGAGGGACTTGTCTTTGGAAATTTGCATTATAATTTTGGAAATTATTAGGATGGATTACATTACGGCAATCAGCGGTTAAAAGGCCCATACGTCCACAATTAAAACAACGGCTAACTTGCATCGGGGGTTTATTTACAGGTTGAGGTGGTTTGTGAACCACAGGTTTGGAAGACTTTCGAGTTTCAAAATAGGATAGTTGCAGTTCTCGTCCAATGCGAGACAGTTTGCTTCTAGGAAATCTGTAGGTACTCAAAAGTCGAACAGTAATAATAAAATTTTACTAAAACACAACGTGACAATCAATGTTACTTACACTAGTAGAAAAAGGATCATCGACTCTTGTTCTATCCGTCTATTGTCAGAAGCTGCACCAGGTGTTCCCTTTCCACAACTTTTGGGAGTGTGTGGGCCGTTGAGGTTCTTTTCTCCGTTGAGGAATGAGAATCCATCGCCAACAATTAGAATTTTCTTGTTTTGCCGAAGTTGACGGATCCTACCGACTGCACCAATCGCTATCTTCAAAAATTCACTTTTAACTTTTTAAAAACAATTTATTTAATTTTACATACTTTGTTACTTTAAAAATACATTAATTAAATTCAGATCTTAAACTGGCATAACGACGACTTACAATACGTACTATAAGTGTCATTTACAAAATAATGCCATGAATTTCTACTAAGAATAAAGCAGTGTCAGTATGTGTTTACACGGTAAATGACACGCTTCTTAGCATGCTGAATCTGCTTGTTTTCAAATTGCTTGAGTAAAGTTGTTAAGTTGCAAAATGCTGCGTAAGCAGTTTACATGAGAACAAACTTGTACAATTTTTGGCATAACTGTGATATTTTTGCATATAACATATATATATATATATATATATATATATATATATATATATATATATATATATATATATATATATATTCCTCCGTGTGAGATACAATAGCAGAGGATTTATCCACATTATGCAATTCATCCAATTACATCATATATATATATATATATATATATATATATATATATATATATATATATATATATATATATATATATATAATGTTTGAGAATAATATGATGCATATAATATATCCCGATCTTGTGGTATTGAACGACTTGGGTAACTGAATGCTTCAACGCCTTGAAGAAATACGTGACAGTCCGCCGCCAGAGCTGGACTTTACGGACGAAGCGGTGTTTGAAAATCCAGCACCGGCGACGCCCGAAGATCCTCAAGGTCTGTGCTACTCTTCAAGTTGGTGGTCTGCCAATGAGGATGTGCCACCATGGTTCGTATTCAAGACCACAGACAACTTTGGTCCCAATATGTAATACGACATTTATCGTTACCCCCACCATAAATATATATCTATATGTACGGCCGCCAATACTTATTACAATCATTTCAAATCAATATGACGAATGAAGAACAAACAATTCAATGTCCACTGGTAGATTCCAATACGGAGAGTTGTTTGGAATGGGACTTGAATGATCCTAGATGGGATGTCCTCTGGGATTTCGTTATCCAGTGGACGGATAAAAACGATGCCGTTGACAGACCGTGCGACTCTACAACACCATAAAGAGTAGTATGATCTATTTCTTCCCCTCCACCTAACAAAACGATACTTTTCAGGACCATAAAATACTTTGATCGTTGTTTTAGTTAGTTATAATTCTGTGTGACCAATATTTTATGTTTTTCTTTTTTAAAAAATATACTATATTGAGACGCAAAATATTAGAAGTTCTGGCGACAGAACCAGAACTTTTTAAACCGAACCATGTTTTAGCATAGTTGTAAATATGATCAAAAAAATATTTACAGCTATTGCTATTACGTAGTTTTTTTGGATTATTGACCCTTTTTTTAATGCCTAAAATTATATGGAAAAGGTCCTATACGAAATAAAACACCAAAAATATATTTTTAAGTAATTTTTGTTTTATTTGTAGAAATAAATTTGTTAAAATTTAAAAATCTGTTTTTAATAAAATACAAAATATATTTACAAACTTAATACTATAAATTAAAAACTAATACCTATAACTACCTAACATCAACTACAAAATCCATCAAAGTCCGTTAATTGTCTTTTATATCGTTCAGCCGCAATTTTTCTCATAGCTAATTGTTTCTCTAGTTCTAATATTGCACTGTGAAGTGTGAACCTACACTTTGCGGTCTAGAAGACATCTTTACTTTAGTTACTTTTAACTTTAACTTCAGCACTACACTGCACTGTACTGTGTTATAATGAACAGCGAAGAGCTCGAGCCAGCAAGTCTGCCTTCTTGCCTATATCCCTACTACACCATCTTTATTCCTTTTGTTTGATTCATCAGGTATTATATTAAAACTTGTAGAGGCAAGGCCAAGACCAACGTAATCGGCAATGTTAGGGTCGTTTCGAGGTTGTAATTTTCAAGGATTTTTGTCCCTGGCGAGATTATTTTAAAAAGTAATACATAAATATAATACAGCGCTTGAAAAATTTGAAAATACTCCAATATCATGTTTGCTAACTGACGAACAATCTTGTGAAGCGGCCAAAGCATACAGGCATATACCAAGATATTTTTTTAACTTGTTGTCGTTATAGAAGACAAGGTATCTTCTGAAGAAATGATCTCATGCACAATTTCAACTACATCTACCGTCCCAGTGTCAAAATTGTACAATGTGCTTTTTGTGGACTACTTCACTACCAGGGCAACGACATTACTGAACGCACCATCCAGAGGAGAAATTGGATGATACAAAAAGCATACTTGAGCAGAAGGAAATAACTTGTGTATTTTATTTTTTTTTGTTTTACTTTCGTTTCTTAATAATACAACAATAGTAAAGTCAATTTATATGTTTATTAAAAGTCGCCTAAAATATGTTTTGCAATTCATGTTTTTCTGCATAGTCTGTTTATTAATAAAATAAAATCATATATTAGGGTGAAATGTAATGGTTTCAAATCAGTCTCAAATAACAATGTCAGAAGTAAACATGATTGATAAGTTTGGTCGCAAAAGAAAATTTAAGGATTATAACTTTGTGAGCGGACCTACAGGAATAGGACTTAAACTTACACCTGAGGGAGATTACAATATGTTTGGCAAAAGATTGTGCTACTTAGCGGAAGCTCTTGAAGGAGATGATGCGGTCACACGAAGTTATGTTGATAATAACCTTGCTCAGTGTGTGCAAGGTACGCAGAAAGCTGTGCATGACTCAACAATTGTTATTAAGGATATATTCAGAAACCAACTTGAACGTTACGTACACAAGAAATTAATTGAAACTTCTCAAGAACTTAGAAGATACATTGATGACACTGTTATTGAGCTTAAATAAGACGAACTGCGTGACGAACTTAATTCTAGAATGTTGAAAATTAAGAAGAATATAGAGGATCTTGTCAACAAAGCTACTGCATAGATAAATTGGGTGGAGATGTCTAGAGAAACACGTTTAACCAATATATATTTATTTCTAATAAACATATGTTTCGTCAATAACTTTCTCCTTTATTTTGTATATGATTATATTATATTTTAATTGTTAACATGTTCATTAAAGAATAATCCAGTACTCAATCAAAGTTTTTTATTATCAAAAAAAAAACCTCAACGACTATCTTAACATTATTTTAATTAACTTAATTAAATCTATTGGTATACACACGGTGGCAATAAAACAATGTTACTATTTATATTTTTCACAATATGGATTTTCCAGTTTGTTATTGAGACATAAACTTGTACAAAAACGATTCTATGACTTTTAACAACGTTTCCAGATTTTCCTGTGGATCTGTTTTGTAAAAGTTTATGTCTGTATGGCCCCAAGGTAAATTTTTTGTAGATGATGGAATTGCATAACGTTTATCACTGTAGTGTGTAAGAAGAACTTTATTCATTATTAAAGTATAAACATCATGTAATTCACTTCGACAGGTTTTCATCTTTCTGAATATTAATCCGCCGTTTTCAACAAATTTTCGATAATCATCCAGATAAAGGTCCCTCAATAACTGGCTTTTTGGCCCCTTTGGCTTTTTTAAATTCATTATTTAATCATTTTACATAATATGCTCTGGCGCCAGATCCATAAAAACCAATTATCAGATCACTGGGAAATTCACCTTTCATCTGACCTAATACTGATTGTCTTTTTATTATATGAAATTTATTATCTACGGGGTAATTGGATGTGTCAAATTTATCGAAGTTTTCGGTTATACGATAAAATCGTGTGTAAACACTTTTAATATGAGTGAATCCGTATCAGTGTAAAAAAATCATAAATGACTGTTTTTGAGATGTTTAATATATATATATATATATATATATATATATATATATATATATATATATATATATATATATATATATATATGTATATATATATATATATATATATATATAAATTGTGTCGCGGAATTAACTCTTTTGCCTCAACTCGCCCTCTACATTTTCCATCGTTTTCCCAAAAATCTTTATCAAATTTAGTTTTCGCTGCTTTTCAATATGAAAATGTATGAATTTTTAAGCCAATTTGACTAGTTAAATTTTAAAATTCGATGTGTTCGCATTACCATAAGACTATTGTCGAAAGCTTGTTTTAGAGTTCTATAATGAACAACGTATTTTTTATCATTCAAGTTGGAAACTAGTTTGGGTAATTTTGCTTTCTCAGTTGGGGGAATGATGTTTTCATTCAAGAAGGGAAGATCAGAATGTGCATCTTGTAATTCTATTGGATAATACACATCTACTTTCCAACACATGCCCATACGAACTATCATCGTCAACATTCATTATATTTAAATCTAATATTTCGCGTTCTAATGGCCATCTAAAACCATCAATTGGACATGCTGTGACCACACCGATTTGTCGCATCAAGATAACTTATAAATGAAGAAGGTTTAGTGGAGTCATAGTTAGGTAAATAGATACTATTTGCAATCTGCTTCCTTTCTGTACTTATTCCATCCGGAATGCCCTTTTTGGAAAAGTGAATCATATCAATATGTGTCAAAAAGTCTAACTTGGAAGAGTGTAATACTGCACAGGATCAAATTTCTAAACTGTCAAACATGTATTGCGAAACTCTTCAAAAACATCTGTTAGTAATAATACATCTGACGTTAAATATAAATCCCAATACTCCTCCAAATTCTTACAGTTAAATAGGCGCCAAACTTCTTTTCCTCTTTTATATAATTCATCGCTGATATGTTCTTCCCGTAAGTGATCATAAAACTCGTGTTTCGTTGAAAGATTTATGTTAATCATTTTTTCCGACGAGTCGCTAAAACTATAGGGAAAAATACCCTTTTTTACATTACATTTATCATCATTATAAAGATAGTTGCGTGTTTCTGTAAATTTATCAGCATTTAATCTGTTACCCAAATTTTCCAACGATGCTGACAAAAATTTAAAACTGTCAATAAATCTTAGTTCTTAGAAGGTAAGACGAATACATATATTAAAAATTCCACACATTTCGTGAACATTATTAGTAGCATCAATCTAGAGCCAGACGACAAACTAATAAGCTTTGATGTGGAAAGTCTGTATACTAATGTACCATTACAATTACATAATCAAAACTAGACTTTCAAATGATACTACTTTATCACATCGAACCACGTTACCACTGGACGGGGTGATGGATCTTTTGGAGTTTTGCCTGCGTAGTGCTTACTTTCAAGTAAAGGACAGGTTCTACGCTCAGTACGACAGGCTTCCGATGGGCTCTTCACTCTCTCCAGTCGTCGCCAATATATATATATATATATATATATATATATATATATATATATATATATATATATATATATATATATATATATATATATATATATATATATATGAAATGGTTCGAAACTCATGCCATAGAAACGGCAACAGTAAAACCTAAAGTCTGGTTGAGATATGTCGATGATACATTCATCGTATGGAAGGGGATCAAGAACATAATGATTTCTTGAAACCTATAAATAACATTCGACCTACAATTAAGTTTACCATGGAAAAAGAGGTAAATGATCAATTGCCTTTCCTAGATGTCATGGTGAATCGCTCAAACGAAACTATTAAAACTTCAATATACAGAAAACCAACACATACTGGACAATATCTTAATCATAGTTCCAATCATTCTGTTGTAACAAAACGGGGAATTATACGCAATCTCTATAATCGCGCTATATCTATATGCAATAATGCCGATTCATTGGAAAAAGAGGTAGAAAATATTAAATCCTATTTACAACAGAATGGTTATCCTTCGAAACTAATTGACGATGTTATAAATAACTTTATAACAACGAACACTGGACAGCAAGAAACACATTCCTTCTTCACAATTCCATACATTAAGGGAACTTCGGAGAAAATAAGACGAATTGCCAGTAGTTATAATATAAAAACAGCCTTTAAATCAGGAAATACACTTAGAGCTCATTTAACAAAAACAAAACCAAAAAGTACCGATAAGAAAGAATGTGTTTACAAAGTTCCATGTGAGTGTGGTGAAATGTATATTGGAGAAACCAAACGACCACTAGAAGTTAGAATTAAGGAACATAAAACTCATACACAAAAAAGGGAAACGTCGAGATCAGGTATTGCAGAACACGCCTGGGATAAACAACACCATATAAAATGGTTTGAGGCTGCTGCAATATATATGGAACCCAACATGAAAACAAGAAAATTTATAGAAGCAGCTTACATTAAAAACAATAATGGAATCTTCAGTAAACCAAGTGTTGAGATACCTAATCTTTGGCAACCACTACTTAATAACATTAAATCATTGAGGTGTGTACAGCGAAGCGAAACTTTGCGCTACCCTGGACACAGTCCCTATATAAGCTCGTAGTCTTAAGGCAAAACATTCAGTTTATACTTGATAACGATTAGGGATACAATCTAAACGAAACGTTGTAAAAATAAATAAAAACAAAGACAATGCAAGTCCGACAACCACATTTTAGTCAATCTTCAACATTGTCTACAACCTTCAAACAAACATATGGCTGTCGTAACCCCTTAAATTATTAGATATAATAGGGACAAATGTGGGTAATTTGTAATTTAGATTACAAATAGAATGTGCGGCACCAAATCTTATTTCATTTTTACTTTAATATACTATAAATCGTGGCTTTTTTTAACTCTTTCGGTTCATCATGTCTTAAGCGATTCGTAAGTTTAATTTCTTTTAAATATCCGATCCGATCTACAAAGATTTCTGGTACATCATACCCACGATATAGCTCAAACTTGGAAACAGAATCATCAAAAGAGCATTTTATTAAATGCACAAGAGATTAAGGCTCGTATTTTAAAGTTTTTAACATGTAAGAATTTTCAGGATTTGGTTCGATTTCAGGATTTAAAACTGATTCAAAATCCTTTTAAACCACAAATGGTAATCGCATTTATTTTTCTATACTTTCAAATTGTAAAATATTTTCCGGTGCACTCTTTCCGAATTTATCTATTTTCGTATCTATTGAGGCCGTCATCTAAAAGAAATGCTTGCAATCGTTTTTCTGATGCATTATTAAAGCTGCTGGCAAATCAAAAAATATTAGACAACCGTCACAAAAATATATTTTATCATGATGGCTAGTGACTTAACTTGAAACCAAACGGAATAAATCGTTAATCCAGCAATAATGACTTTTGAGTAGCTTGTGTCACAAGTATAGGCACCGTTGCCATCTTTAATATTACAGTCTTTCATTGCCAACAACAAATTCACATGTCTTGGTAATTTTTTCTTAGCATATCTTAATGGACCGACAAACTCATATTTTAGTTCGTTGTTTTCAAAGCTACACTCTAAGCCATAAACATCGATTTAAATCTTATTTAACTCTTCAAATTTTGTAATGTTGCGCAATTTAGAAAATCTATTCCTGCTACGCTTAAAACCGTTAAAAAATGTGGGTAACATGTAATTTGAATGAGTACGAGTAAATGATTTACCGTACTTATCATACATGTATTGCATATTTAGCATCACTGTTATAACTTCTTCACACTCTGCTGACTATGGCAATACAAAACAACACTCCGCCATCTGGACTTTATAGACCAAGAAATTGTAAAATCATAAATACCACAAGGTCACCCCATAATATTAACAACAAGGTCAAAGTCAAGGTCACACTCAACAATGCAAAAATGACCACTTCAAGATTACACAAAAGGTGAACTTGGCCGAAGTCAAGGGCGTGACCCTGCAATGCGCAAATACCCTCTCTCTCAAGATCAAGTTCAATGTTAGCACGTATGCGCCTTCAAGGTCAAAACCAATGTCGGGTGGGCGTGGCCATGTTCAAGGTCAATGAGTGGGAGGTGACACACATTTCCCATTTGCAAACTACTCTTATAATAAAAAAATCTATAAAATAAACATGCCAAAAGCATTATGGGATTGATATGTTTTCCTTTCCTAGACTTGAACTCATATTTAAATCAATAAATAGAGTATATTTAAAATAATTTTCCTTTTTTATTGCTTTTGTACTACTGATTATATTGACTTTTTATTTATCATGTTATATTAGGTTCATAGAATGGGAACGGAATTCTTGTTAACTTTTTAATTTTTACACATAATGTTTAAAAAATAAAATAATGATAACATGGTTGTTCCAGATAGTAAAATTAAATTAAAAAATTGAATGTAGAAATCAACAGTCTCTTAAAAAACGTGGAACAACCAAGTTAGTAACATTTTAACTTTTTTTTCTTTAAATGTTTGCCCTATTTTGTTTTTGTAAAACTTTTTAAAGAAAAAGTTCTTCAGTATAGTGTTTTTTTAATGAAAAGGTATTTTTAACAAAAAACAGTATTTCAGAATTGAAATGTAGAAAATTGAAAAAGATTG
The DNA here is from genome assembly GCA_034092305.1 of Diaprepes abbreviatus. NCBI lineage: Eukaryota > Metazoa > Arthropoda > Insecta > Coleoptera > Curculionidae > Diaprepes > Diaprepes abbreviatus. Next base: position 10,980,777 of record JASJET010000137.1, on the reverse strand, counting down.
AATTTAAATGCCAAGAATTGGATCATGTTACAACCTCAGATACAACATGTCAATATTACTTCGTCTCTTTCTAGTAGCCTCCCTGATCCAACTACTCATGTTTAAGAAAATCCAGAAATTGTTTGTTATATATGTAATTCTCCTTTCAGGCAGAGAATATGAATTATATATATATATATATATATATATATATATATATATATATATATATATATATATATATATATATATATATATATATACAAACAGTTTATTTCCTGCAAATATCGCTCTAGTCCTCTCTCCATACGCGTTTCGATCACCTCATGATCTCGTCAGTGGAGCTGATTCGGACCGAGAGCAACATTAGCAGGAAATAACTGATATATGAAATATAAGTTTTAGGGTATGTCGGCAGGATATTGCACCTGCCATCTACCGACCTCGATGTCAGACTGAATAATATCGCCAGTCGAACGACATCTATGAATAACCGGAGTAGTGTGAAATTTTAATAAGGAATAAAGGAATCGTATGGAGAGAGGACCAGAGCGATATTGCAGTCTATGTTAGAAATTCGTTTAATTATACGTTGTTGCCATCTAGCATAAATATTGAATAAATTGGGATAAAAATTAAGCTAAAAAGTAACACTTTCAGTTGATATTGCCCATATACCTCCAAATGTTAATTACTTGGAATTTTTTAATAATTTCGATGAAATTTTCTCAAATATCATCCCTGTCGCCTATCATATATTTTGTCTGGGAAATTTCAATATAAATCTGTTCAACACTAATGGCTTAGAGACAGGTTTTGTCTTTGAATTCCTGGATAGTGGTAGTCTTACGCAGGTTATTTATTGTCCCAAAAGGATAACAAATTTAAAATCATCTTTAATTGACAACATCTTGTCATCAAATGTGGATACTGTAACGGGGAGTGGTGTATTGCTTGTGGATTTTAGTGATCATAATTTGGTATATTGTGCGGTAAGAGTGAATGTCTCGAAGCCGGCGTTGAAGTATAAAATGATTAGAAATTTTTAAAATTTTTAAATTGTGATAAATTTCAAGATCAATTCCTTGGATATTTTTTGCTGAAAATATTAATGACAAAGTGAATATTTTTTGCGAAAATATCTATATTTTCATAGATTTGCAGGCTCTTCTTGTTACTAATCTTATTACTAAAAAAAATGCTCCATGGTTTACAGATACAATGCAAGCCATGAAAAGAGATCGGGACAAGGCCCTTAGTAAATATAAGAAAACTAAGCTTTCGATTGATTGAATGGTATTGATGGTATTCATATTCTCACTTTGAATCTATGCATTCCTTTTCTCGTGCTTATATTACGCATGTTATAAATAATTGTAATATTAATTCTGTATTTTTAGAGAAATGGAAGGAGGCACTGATAACTCCACTTCCTAAAAAGTCTTTAGTAGATTCTGTAAAACAACTGTGACAAGCAACTATCTGATGATTCTACAAAGAAAAAAATTGTCCCTATGAACCAGTCTGGGTTCAAAAAAGCCCATAGAAGTAGTACTGCCTTGATGACGATTACGGAAAACATTCTGAGGGCTTGGTATAAAGGCAAATTGACACTGCTGGTTCTGTTGGATTTTAGCAAAGCCTTTAATACGCTTGATCATGATATTATTAATTCAATATTCCAATACGTTGGTTTGTCTGACCGAGAAGTTCGATTGATCGCAGAGTATTAGTCCAGAGGAGTTAAGCTGTTCGCTATAAAGATAAAAATTCTTCCTCTCAGGGTGTTACTTCTTGAGTTCCGCAAAGTTCCATTTTGGGGCCACTCTTGTTCAGTGTATATACATCAAAATTTTGTATCTCATTTGCTTCCTCTCACGGTTATTCAATGCCGAAGATACCCAGATTTGTTTTTTTTTATAGAAGAGAATACTCATGCAGTTGCAGCGTTGAATGCTGACTTGTCTAAATTTTGCGATTTTGCAAAATCTCATAACCTTTTATTAAATTGGTAAAAATAAAGATAAAGAATATTTTCTAACCAATTTTTTTAACTATGTCCAAGTCAATAACTCTCAACTACAATACAAAAGCACGGGAAGAAATTTAGGACTTCACACGAACTAGGATCTTAAATTTGTCATATGCACTTATGCTGATAAAAAGCGTACATAAATTTGAAACTCTTGTTTCAACATCATCACGTCCTAAATAGAGATCTGAAATTGATTCTATGTGATGCTTTAGCACTTTCTCATTTATAAATTTTATTTATTGCTACTGGAATTCCATTACAATCGAATACTGTACCTATAATAAGATAAATAAATGTAAGTTATATAAATTTCTATACTATATTATATATATATATATATATATATATATATATATATATATATATATATATATATATATATATATATATATATATATATATGAAGTAAAATGCGAACAGTAAATGCAAACTTCTCTCCATCATATCCTTTCTGTGTTAGAGGTTGTACAGTTAGAATAAATTGTTACAAAACGCAATTTATCCTATTCCACCACCATCGAGATGACGGCCTACCTGTACCACCATACTGAGAAGAAAGTCAAGACTTACCCTCCCCGCCACAGTGATACGGCAGAGGTACATGTTTCGTCTCTACTAGACTCATCAGGGTACCGACATGCACCTGGCTGTACAAAGGACAGATCGGAAGGAAGCATGCAAATACTGAACGTGGCTTCGCCGACCTCCCGCCGGATGGCGTATATATGTTTATGTGGCTTTCACGGATTCCCCCGTGTGAGATGCAATAGCAGTGGATATATCCACATTATGCCGTTGTAGTGCTGAAGTCACATTCAGCAAACGTACAACTATATGCAGCTCCGTAAATGAATGAAGTAAAATGCGAACAGTAAATGCAAACTTCTCTCCATCATATCCTTTCTGTGTTAGAGGTTGTACAGTTAGAATAAATTGTTACAAAACGCAATTTATCCTATTCCACCACCATCGAGATGACGGCCTACCTGTACCACCATACTGAGAAGAAAGTCAAGACTTACCCTCCCCGCCACAGTGATACGGCAGAGGTACATGTTTCGTCTCTACTAGACTCATCAGGGTACCGACATGCACCTGGCTGTACAAAGGACAGATCGGAAGGAAGCATGCAAATACTGAACGTGGCTTCGCCGACCTCCCGCCGGATGGCGTATATATGTCTATGTGGCTTTCACGGATTCCCCCGTGTGAGATGCAATAGCAGTGGATATATCCACATTATGCCGTTGTAGTGCTGAAGTCACATTCAGCAAACGTACAACTATATGCAGCTCCGTAAATGAATGAAGTAAAATGCGGCGGGGAGGGTAAGTCTTGACTTTCTTCTCAGTATGGTGGTACAGGTAGGCCGTCATCTCGATGGTGGTGGAATAGGATAAATTGCGTTTTGTAACAATTTATTCTAACTGTACAACCTCTAACACAGAAAGGATATGATGGAGAGAAGTTTGCATTTACTGTTCGCATTTTACTTCATTCATTTACGGAGCTGCATATAGTTGTACGTTTGCTGAATGTGACTTCAGCACTACAACGGCATAATGTGGATATATCCACTGCTATTGCATCTCACACGGGGGAATCCGTGAAAGCCACATAAACTTATATACGCCATCCGGCGGGAGGTCGGCGAAGCCACGTTCAGTATTTGCATGCTTCCTTCCGATCTGTCCTTTGTACAGCCAGGTGCATGTCGGTACCCTGATGAGTCTAGTAGAGACGAAACATGTACCTCTGCCGTATCACTGTGGCGGGGAGGGTAAGTCTTGACTTTCTTCTCAGTATGGTGGTACAGGTAGGCCGTCATCTCAATGGTGGTGGAATAGGATAAATTGCGTTTTGTAACAATTTATTCTAACTGTACAACCTTTAACACAGAAAGGATATGATGGAGAGAAGTTTGCATTTACTGTTCGCATTTTACTTCATTCATTTACGGAGCTGCATATAGTTGTACGTTTGCTGAATGTGACTTCAGCACTACAACAGCATAATGTGGATATATCCACTGCTATTGCATCTCACACGGGGGAATCCGTGAAAGCCACATAAACATATATATATATATATATATATATATATATATATATATATATATATATATATATATATATATATATATATTGTTCCGGACGGTCGGTCTTCACACAAACTATATTATTGAACACACTATTATTTCAAAATATTTTTATTGTCAACCTTACTTTTCACACTTGTCAAACAATTTCAAGTTGCATCAACGAACTCTCAAATTACACTGACCACGAAAGCCGATCTGGACCCTTTATATATCCTTTTGGTCGATACCGGAAGATTCCCTAATTCTCTAGAAGGATTTCCATACTACATGGAGTAATGAAAATAATCCGGCGATTTCTAGACTTTCTATCATAGGCGTTCCATGTTAAAAAGTAGGAAATAGAATTCCAGATCTTCTTTCATACACGTCTCCTGAGGAAATTAACAAAGGTAAAATTAATTAAATAAATTATGAACTCGTAGAAAATATACCTAAAACCCTACAAAATACAAACACAAACTAATACTAGGAAATGTACTCCGCTATAAAGTTCGTAACATTGCCGCCTTCCAAGCCTTGATCGTCCCGATCAACCTTCTTGTTCTTGATAATGGGCCAATCTGTCCAGATGCACAACTTTCATCTTCGCATGAGGGCCTTTCTGCATTCGGTACACCAGATCGTTTAGTCGAGTCACTACGTTATACGGACCTTCCCATGACTTTTGAAGTTTTGGTGAACGCCCTTTGGTTCTTTTCGGATTGTACAACCAAACTTTTTCACCGATCATGAATCCACCAGTATTGGCTTGAAGTCATAGCGGGTCTTCATTCTGTCGCTTTCTATTTGTAACTTTTGGCGGACTTTTTCGTATAACACCTGAAGCCGCTTACTGAGTTGGTTGGTGTAGTCTTCCCAAGTTGCTTCACAATCAGATGGACGTCCAGTAAGCAAATCGACTGGAAGGCGTAATTCTTTTCCAAAAATTTTGCTAGCAGGTGTTTTTCCAGTGGTTTCGTGAATGGCTGAACGATAGGCTAGTAAAAATGACTGAATGCATTTATCCCAGTCATTTTGTTGTTCATTTACTTGTATTCTGATGTAAGTCTCCAACGTTCTGTTAAATCTGTCAACCATTCCATCTGACTATGGATGAAGGGGTGTTGTTCTAATTTTGTGGATTTTCAGAAGCTTGCAAAGGTTCGTAAAAACTTCGGATTCAAAGTTTCTGCCTTGATCAGAATGTATTTCTCCTGGCACCCCATATCTACAAATCCACTCTTCAAACAATATTTCGGCAACGGTGGTGGCTTCTTTATTTGGTATCGCATAGACTTCTGGCCATTTACTGAAGTAATCCATAGCTACCAAAATATAGCGATTCCCGGATTTACTAATAGGAAATGGTCCTGCTATGTCCATAGCAATTCTTTCAAAAGGTACTCCTACATTGTACTGATCATTTTACCATGGCTACGGTCCTTTACTGGCAGAACATCGGTACAGGTTTTGCACCAATCTTTTACATCTGCGCGACTCCCCAGCCAATAGAACCTCTCTCGAACTTTTTCAAGATTTTTCATAACCCCAAAGTGTCCGCCACCTACACCATTATGTAAAGCTTGCAGTGTTTGGTATTTGTAGTCTTTGCCATGAGAGCTCTCCCAAACTCTATTTAAAAGACCATTGTGCATAGTCAAGGAATCCCATAAGGCCCAGTAACCTTTCACTTTTTGAGATTTTGACGAGATTTCTTGAAAAGTGGGTCGATTTGAATTATTATTCTTTAATTTAATGATAAGGTTAAGATCTGGATCTTCTTGTTGTTCTTTGGAGATGATTTTGGGATCCCAATCAAAAGAACATTGTAGTTGTGTCTTTCGACAGTTGAAATAATCAGAATTTTCTCGCTCTTCATGTATGTTACAGTGCTTGCATTCTTCTAAACATGGTCTCCTTGACAAAGCGTCTGCATTTTTGTGGTTCAAGCCTTTTCTATGTTCAATTTTAAAATCGTACTCTTGCAAGCGTTGTAACCATCGTGCTATTTGACCTTCAGAATTTTTAAATTGTAAAAGTCACTTTAATGATGCATAGTCTGTTCGCAGGAGAAATTTTTGGCCATATAGATATTTGTGAAAGTGTTCCAATGTCTTTATAATGGCGAGTAGTTCTTCTCTTGTCACACAATAATTTCGCTCAGCTTTGCAGAGTACTTTGCTAAAATAAGCAATCACTTTTTCTTGGCCATTTTGTATCTGGAACAAAATTCCACCTATAAAGGAGTTACTAGCGTCAGTATCCATAACAAACATCTGATCAGGCTCAGGATATGATAGTATTGGAGGATTACAAAGTGCCTTCTTTAGTTCATTAAAAGCGGCTTCGCAGTCTGCGGACCATTCATAGTTGTTGCTATTTTCAGTCAGTCGATGTAAAGGTCTTGCAATATCGGCGAATCCTTTTATGAATCTTCTATAGTAAGTACAAGGGCCTAGAAAACTTCTTAGTTCATGCGTATTTTTCGGTATTGGCCAACTTTTAATGGCTTCTGTCGTCTCTGAATCGGTTCGTACACCAGCTTCTGTGATTATATGTCCCAGGTATTTCACTTCTTTCTGGAAAAATTGACATTTCTTCGGATTGAGCTTTAATTGTGCATTTCTCAGTTTTTGAAATACATCTTCGACATTTTTTAGGTGATCGTCAAATGTTTTTCTCACAATTATAATGTCATCTAGGTAAACTAGGTATGTTTTCCACGTTAGTCCATGTAAGATTCGTTCCATCAAACGTTCAAAAGTGACTGGGACATTGCATAAACCAAATGGCATAACATTAAATTGCCATAGCCCCATTCCAGTAGAAAAGGCTGACTTTTCTTTATCCTCTGGATGAAGCTGTTCTTGCTAATAGCCACTTTTTAAGTCCAATGTGGAAAACCATTTTGACTCAGTTAATATGTCTAGCGTATCATCAGTACGAGGTAAAGGAAAACTGTCGTTCTTTGTGACATCATTAAGCCGTCTGAAGTCAACACAAAATCTAATTGAGCCATCTTTCTTCTTAACTAGTACAACTGGGGACGTCCAAGGACTTTGAGAAGTTTCTATAATGCCTTGATTCTGCATGTCTTTAAGCATCTTGTCCATCTCGTCACGTTTTGCTAACGGTATTCTTCTTGGAGCTTGTTTAATTGGAGATGCTTCACCAGTATTTCTTCGATGCTCAACTATATTGGTCCTTCCCAAGTCGCTATCCGATAAAGAGAAAACATCCTGATTTCTTCTTAAAAGATCTTCCAGTCTAGCCACCTGAACTTGATTCAGTAAAGGTGTTGACGTATTAACTAGGTTTTGAAGTACTTTTGGTGGACTAGCAGGTAATTTTTCAGGTTGTATCGGGACACCGGTAACTATCACGTCGACAGGTTGACAGGTAGCTATCTTGTCACCTTTTCTAATGTGTTGAGGATAATCCTTCAAATTCAGCATTTTTACAAATATCGGGCTTCTTTTATTCTGGATCAGTGTTCTTGCAGGAAGAATTCCTTTTGCATACAATGAGCAATCTTGAATTGGTTCAACTAACACTATTTCATCTTCGGAATCATCAACCTTCACTTTTACTATACATTCTGAACTTGAGGGTAACATCGCATCTTCAAGAAGTACAGCGTCCCGAATCGTCACTTTACTATTTTTCGGTAGATTCATAACAATTTCTTCATTTCTAGTTCACAGTACTCATTGAGGGACATCAAGGACAAGCTTCTGATACTCCATGACACCTAGACCTAGTATTACTTCATCCAAAATAACTACATATTTGAAAGTGGTATATCCCAGGGTTATTTCGGCTTCATGTATCGCTTCACCACTGGTGGTTTGCAGGACATAATGCTTTTCGGGAAGACAAATTTTACAATGAGCCAAGATGTTCGGCGTTACAATGGTGTGAGTAGAACCAGTATCTCATACCATTTCACATTCCCGACCGCATACCTTTCCAGGTACTACCAAGCTGGAACCATTGTTTTGCAGACGGGATACCTTAATTGTTATTGTTGATGGGGCTTGGTAGCACCTAGCCAGTTTTCGCCCCTTTAAGCTGGCTATTAGGGAGTTTTCCTGATTTTGGTCACTCTCGGGAGCAGTACTGCCAGTACAACGGCTTTGTACATGCCCCTCTTGACCACATTTCCAACAACGAATTCTATTTCTGCCGTAGAAAGTTGTGTTTCTGTTGTCATTTGCCTTTTGTCTGTTTAAAAACTCCTGCATTTCCCTCATTAACTTCATGAAGAATTTCTTGTTGGTCTTGCGATCATCCTGAGAAACATTGACTCTTATCCTTGGTTCCTTGAGGTCTGTTTGACTGTTTCAACCTGAAGGGCATAAGCAAGAGCCTCGGAAATTCTCTTCAGTCTGGCCATTCTAAGTGTCTGACTTATTTCTGGGTCGCGTAAACCTTCAATAAAATTATTCACTGCTAACTCCTGCTTTATTTCTTCTGGGTATGTTGGGTAGGTCAAAGTTATTAACCTCATTATATCCGCCTCATATTCTTGAAGACTTTCGTTGTATTTTTGTCTTCTTCCTTGGAGTTGGGCCTTATAAACTTCTTGGAGATGGGCTTCTCCATAGCGCATCTCCAGAAAAGATACAATAAACTCTTAATCATCCTGTTTTTCTTCAGGAATGTTACGTAGAACCTCCATAGCTTCACCTCTTAGTGCTAGAACAAGAGCACGTGCCTTCTCAGGTAAACTCCAATTATTGCCGGTGGCCAATAGAATTCAAAAACTACAAAATTCATGTATACGACTCATATTTGTATTATGTCAATTTGAGAGGATTGGAAACGCCTATGGGCGATCTGAGTGGCTGAAAATGAGTGATCGTCGCGTCCTACATCTATTCTCCTTGTATCACAATATATTAATAAATAAATCCCCACCTTACTTATATAATAAAACACGTTTTCATACTGATATTCACAATATAAATAGTAGATTTAAGGGCAAACTTACAATACCAGCCCATGGTATGGTTTTTTTCGACCTAAACAAGTTATCACAAAATGCTGTTGAAATGACAAAAAGTGGATTTAGACCACTGATTCTTAGGTAGATCTCAGGGCGTAATCCATAGATTTTTATGGAAATTTTTTTTCTAGTTATCCATCTCCTCTATTGTCAAATTGTATAATTAAAATTAATTAAATTATGTATTAATATTAAACCTCATACATATTTTATGAATTTTCAATTTTTCACTATAATAAATATTCCTGGTAATATTAAATTAAATTTAAATTTAGTAAATATTAAAAAAAGGCATATTTATTTTTCATTTGATCATACTCTCTTAGTTATTTGATTAACATAATGAGGTTAGCTTTTGGGTTAGCTGAACAGTAGTCAGATAATTGTAATTGCGGAACTAAATCTCGCCCTTTTGTGCATCGTATGTTGGACAATGCAATGCAATTACATTATATTTTAGTAGATTTATAAAGGGCTTTATTATCATAATTAGCTTTTGCACTCTCTTCAGTTAACATTCGCTCATCCCAGGTATATACATGTTGTCGGGCCCTAGATGATATCATGCTCATCTACATTTCCCATAAGCTTCAGGACAGTTCGAGCAATTACAAGTAGCACTACCTTTTGAAGGGCATTATACAAGTGTTCGCTTAGGCCCAATACCTTGATAATAAGCAGAAGATTCCTTGCTACGTCGCCGGTTGTTGATAGAATTATGGGGATGGTCCGGACGCTACTCACATCCCACTGCTTATTTGTACCTCCAAGTCACTGTATTTGGCGATTTTCTTATTATACTTATCCCTTAAATTGTTGTTGTTAGAAATGGCGATTTTTATTTGTGTTGTATGTATGTATGTGCGTAGAGATGGGGGTCTGTACACTGCGACCTGGTAGATCTATTGTGACTCCCTACTGCTGCCCAGTCGTGAAAGTTACCTTATCGGCTCAAGCAGGTCCTCCAGACCTATTTACCTCAGGAATCTAAGGATGTTGGACGGCTTCAAGGTGGGTAGCACCCCTACTCCTCACAGAATCTGCACTTTTCGATTTCTACCAGTCCAAGTTTCTTGAGGTGTCTCTTCAGGTGGCAATGCCCCGTCAGAACCCCTATCAGAACTCTGAGTTGGATTTTACTCAAGCTTATGCATTCTTTGAATCTCTTGTGGTCATAGTTCCCCAGAAGTATCTAAGCTTGTCTCAATCCTTGCAGCTCCGTTCAACAACTGGATATCCCTTCTATCTTTAGTTCTTTCAGCATTACGCTGCTACTGATTCCACAGAATTTCAGTCCCTTTCCTCGCGAGTCTGTCTAGTATTTCATTCCCCTCTACCCCAGTATGTCCCGGTACCCGATGACTTTATTATTCTACTCAAGTCAGTTCCTCTAGGCATTCCCAGACCATTTTGGAACTGATAGCTTGAAAGCTCAGCGCACTGATGGCTACTTGACTATCCGTCATGATGATAATCCCTTGTGATCGTTTTTCTCCTTGTTAAATTGAATACACATCCTAATGGCATGTATTTCCGCCTGGAAAATGGTTGGTGTTTCTGTCCTATTCGCTCTTGTGACTCAAATTTGTGCTGAAGTTTTTCACAAAGTTGAATTTCTTTTTCATTTCATCTTGGGGCATGTCCCAGATTTGTTGATTTCTGGATGAGAGACTAGGCTTTCATTTTATGAACTCATCTCTCATCATTCTATAAATTGTCCTCTTCGCCATGTTCTCTAGAAATATATGTAGAGGTGTGAGGTTTAGGATTACTTTCATGACGGCCGTTGGGCAGGTTTTCGTGACCCCGATTATACATTCACAGACCAGAACTTTCGAGAGGTTAGCTCTAGTATTAGCCAGATTGGTTCTTTTGCTGCAGATCACTGCCCCATATGTGATCATTGGTCTCACTATTACAGTGTACATCCACTGTAGGATTTTTGGGTTTGTATCCCATATTTTATAGCCTTGTTCATTACTTCTTTTTCATGCTTATTCCAGAGGAGTTTGTTAGCTAGGGACAGTCCCAGATATTTAATCTCTGACTTCCACTCAATAACATTCCCATCCATTTTGATAGTCTTCAGATTGAGGTTTCTTTTCCTTGTGAAGGCTACTAGGGTGGTTTTGGTGGGGTTGATGTTTAGTCCCATCATCTGGCGCCATTCTCTAATGTATTCATTTCTTTGAACTAGATCACAGAGGGTATCCTCGAATTTGCCTCTTGCGATCACGACCACGGCATCGGCATAGCCCTGACAAGATATGCCGAGATCAGTCAGTTCACAGTGGAGTTGATCTACACTTAAACTACACATAAGTGGAGAGGCTACTCCCCCTTGAGGGCATCCTCTGGTGGTACAGAGGGCGATAGTATCCTGTCCTATCTCTGTCTCTGCTATTCTAGTGGAGTGAAGTCGTGCTATCCATTTGGATGTCGTTCCGTCCATTCCTCTGTCGTCGAGTACTCTTTTGACCTCCTCATGTGGAGTGCTGTCAAAAGCCCCTTCTATATCAAAACTGTTCGCCACACCTTTCTATTAGTGTTGCTCGCATTCCTTGTAGGTGTTGTCCAAGAAGGGGTTTCTGTAGCCAGACTTGAACCTTCTCTTGATCTGGTTGGTGATGAGAAGTCAGTTTAATGTCCCTCAACCGCAGCGGTGTTGAATAGTCTGCCTGGCATATTGCCCGATGTAGCATAGAAGTCTCTGCCAGTATGTGAAAATATGAGCGTAGTTTTGTTAATTATTAATCCAATTGCTTACCAATATACTACTGAAAAACTTTCTTATTTTGAAGCCAAAAAGAATTTCTTTAGTCTTAACAAACTTCTTCTACCATCAATAAAGTCTCAGTCGCCACCCAGTGCAATCTCGTTTCAGTTGCTACCCAATGTAATTTCGATCTCCCCCTTTCTACCCTTGCCACTTCTCTTCCTCCCCCTCTCCCTCCCCTTTCTCTCCCTATTACAGATCCCACCACCACCTCTCTCTTCACCTTCCCTTCCCCTCCCCCCTCCAAACCTCTCTCAACCCCTCAGTCAAAAATCCCCCAACGACCCTCTCAATAAAAAGAAACACTCTACCCTCCAGTAGCTTTGAGTCCCATAAACCTCCTAAGCAATTAAAAACTTCCCGACAATCCCCAAGTTCCTCGCAACCCTCGAGCAACTCAACAAATAAGTCTTCCCACCCTTCGCATACAAGGAAAAAAAAACTCCACCAGTCATAAACCTCCGAGAATTAGTAGAAGTTCATCCAAATCATCTCAATCGTCTAAAGAACACCTAGATTTCTGACCATAGTTCTAAGTCCACTAATAAGAACCACCAGTCCAAACAACCTTTTACTTCTCCAGACACCCTTTTCCTTTTCAGCGATCCTCTCCATACTTGAAACTTAACTATACTCCTCTTACATTTCTCTCAACCTTACCATTCTTTGCCCCAATTTTACAATGGAATCTAAATAGTTTTTCTCCGCGTATCGAGGATCTACAATTTTTAACTAAAACTTATAGACCATCTATCATCTGCCTTCAAGAAACTAATTTTAAAGATAATAACTTCATACATCTGAAGAACTACAACACTCACTTTTTAAACAGGCCCAATCCGAATCATGCCTCAGGCGGTGTTGCCATCTATATCCACTCTTCCCTGGATTATCATTCCATCGACATTGACCTTGATCTGGAAATTTGCGCCATCTCTACGCATGTTGATTGTCTCGTCACCGTGTGTTGTTTATACCTCCCTCCTTCCTCCTCGATCTCATCTGCAATTCTGAGAGAGGCAATTGATCTCCTACCTAATCCCCTCCTTATTTTAGATGACTTTAATGCCCACAACCCACTCTGGGGCTCAAAATTCACTAGCCCCAGATGCCATCAAATTGAGAGTCTCCTTTATGAATACTCCCTCTCCCTTCTCAATCATCGCACTCCAACTTATATAATTCCCGTGAATGAAAGCTTCTCTTCGATTGATCTCTCCATCTGCTCTCCTTCTATAACAAATTCCTTCCAATGGGATGTTCTTGAGGATACCTACGGCAGCGATCATTTTCCTATAATCCTAAGAAGACTTGAGACTCCCTAGAATGACCGACCTTCTGCACCAAAATGGAACCTAAAGAAAGCTAATTGGCCCCTATACCGTGCATCCTTCACAGTTCCCCCTCAAAGATTCGAAGACATTGATGGGACTTTGTCTAACATCGAATACTGCCTCACTTTCTCTACGGAAAATCTCCTTAACTTAAAAAGACAAAGAGCTGCCGCCGAAAGAACCATCAAATTGGCCAAATCCTCATCATGGAGAGATTTCACCTCTGGTCTGCACCTCTCATCTTCTAGTAGGGAGGTGTGGAGGAAGATTAATAGTATGAGATCTTCCGCTCCTCGATCCATCCCAGGACTTTTCATTAACAATAACTAGATTACTGACCGTGACTCACTGTGTGACTCCTTTGCTGATTTCTTTGAAGACAAATCATCTAATAACTCCTATCCTGACCAGTTCCGCACTGTCAAGAACACTGCGGAATCTCTTCCAATTAACTTTAATACCACCGAGTCTCCCTCCTATAATATGCCCTTTTCCAAGAAAGAGCTGCTCCTTGCTATCAACTCATCTCGTGATGCTTCCGCTGGCCCGGATGAGATTCGCATTCCTATGATTGTCAACCTTCCCCCTAAAATGCTTGAATATCTTCTGGACTTTTACAATTACATATGATCAAATGAACAGTTTCCCAACTCCTGAAGAACCTCTTTCCTTATCCCTATCCATAAACATTGTAAACCCATAAACATTGTAAACCCAGAAACCAACTTAGTAGCTACTATTTCCCTAACGAACCACTTACGCAAAGTCCTGGAAAGAATGATTAACAAGCGGCTTTCCTGGTACCTTGAATCTAAAAATTTCTTGACTCCGTATCAATACGGCTTTCGTCCTAACAGATCAACAACAGATCATTTCGTTGGTTTTGAGATGGATATCCAGGCTGCTTTTCGCAGAAAACAACACCTGGTTGCCGTATCCCTAGATATCTCTAATGAATATGACACTACCTGGAAACATGGTATCCTCTTCCAACTCCATAAACTAGGATTTAAAAGTCACCTTCCAATATTCATCTCAAACTTTCTTCGCGATCGTCTTTTCTCTGTTCGTCTTGGTACCCATATCTCTCCCTCCCACCCCCTCAGAAATGCCACCCCTCAGGGCTCAGTGCTTACTTGCACTCTCTTCCTTCTATCCATGAACTCCATCAATGACTCCATTCCTCCCTCCATCTCGGCTACATATATATCTTTTAAATATATATATATATATATATATATATATATATATATATATATATATATATATATATATATATATATATATATATATAATCTAAGGTTTTCGGGCATCCCATGTATGTGATGAGTCCCTCTCAGGACTGTAAGGCAGCTGACGTTTCGGTGAAATCTCATTCACCATTTTCAAAATCTGTGCATAGCCTTTATGTGGGCCTCGAGCCACATCGGCATAGATGGGAATGAATTGGTCAACACTCAAGCTAAGTCTGCAATCCTTGAAGGCACCACTTTCCTCCCTGGAATATTCCCCTTCGTATCGGAATGGTGTAAGTTTCGATTGGTGTCGCTGGATGGCACTTACAATTGAATCCTAGTTCTCCAGGTTGACATGATGGGTTCTAAAAAGGAAATAAAATGATTATCGACCCTATACATTCTCAATATAGTTATGCGCCACTCATGTGGCACCGAGTCGAAGGCCTTCTTATAATCCACGTAGGAAGCAAAAAGGTTTCTTCGGTTGGTACAGGGCTTGGTTACATATGACAGAGTCAACAATCAATTGTCCCTTGCATCCCATTGCTCCCCTCATGCATCCTTTCTGTTGAGTTGCATTGATGTTATTTTGCTCACAATGTGCATAGATGCGTTGGGTCAAGCAGGAGGTGATCACATTATACAGTGTGGGTAAGCAGGTGATTGGCCTATACTTAGCTGGATCATGTGTGTTATGTTGATCCTTTGGTAGGAGGTACGTAATACCTTCAAGAACAATGGCATTTTTGCCGGGTTAAGAAAACATCATTAATAAGATTAGCCAGCTGATGGTGCATACACCAGAACTTTTTGAGCTAGTAGTTCTGAATCCCGTCGAGACTGGAGCTTTCTAGTTATGGGATTCCTTGATTATTCTTGACATTTCCTCGATGGTAAATGGCTCAAACTGCATCTGGCTGTAATCCTGGCAGACCTAGTGTTCTTCACTGATCCAGCCAGCTGCGATGTTACAATCGGCTGGTGTGGAAAATTGGTTTCCCCAGAACTCTTCTACCTGCTCTCTATTGGGATATTTATTATCTGCTATATTAGGTGGAGAGTTTAACTTACGGTAGAAAGTCTCTTCTGATCGTTGGAAGAGCGCATTGTCTTGTTTTCGGTTATTGCTGGTCTTGTACCTCTTTAGCCGTCCTGCAATAACAGAGAGCTTCTGTTTCAGCATATCAAGGCATTGCCGAGCAGTAACATTCGCTGGATCTTGTTGCGAATGATATCTGACACGATTCATGATTTCTTCAACTCGCCTTTGCAATCGACTAGTTCTTACAATGATCATTACAATTATCATCATCATCATCAACATCATCATTATTATGAAAATCATAATTATTTTCTCCCCTATTATTTTCATCATCTTTGAAAGTAATATTGCAATAATTTTCGATTGGATAATCGCTTATAATATAATCGTCAAAGGTAGTTTATTCAGCATCTTGGAAAATAATATTGCTATCAACAGATGTTGCTATTTGTTTCATGCTATATCTTGATAAATATTAATGGTACATTAAAAATCAATCTAATTTTTAATATTCCTAATTACTAATATACTGTTGACCACTGTAACAATTTTTTTGCAATTTGAAAAGCACTTAAGTGCGGTAAAATTATAATTATGCATAAAATGTATCAAAGTGCAACAATTTTGAAATAATTGAGTTGAAGACTGCTGCATACAATAGTTTAACTATCTCCCTATGAGTTCCTACTTACATAATCCCTTAATGTTAATAAAAAAAACTCTATCTCAGTTTCTAGTGATCGTACACAATTTTCTTTTTTTCAAAATGTGAGTCATACTCTCAGCTATCGTGTCCACATATCGGCATTTCGATATCAACAATTGTCGTTATGAGTTATTTTATTTGTTTATAACGAAAAAACGAACCTCAATTTCGTTTATCTGTTTCAACAATTTGAGATCAACAATTCACTTCGTTCTTTTTTGTTATTGTTAGTATAAGTCTGGAACTTTCATTTGCATATCCGCAAAGCGCTGTACGACCTCTAGATCGCTGAGAATAAACAATCAAAAAAAGCATAAAAAGTTTAAACAAATTCACTGTGCAAAAAAACTATTAAACATTTTTATTTAAAAATTTGTATATTTGTTGTATGCAACAAGAGGCTCCTTTCGGTTTACTATAAAGTTAATACAATATATTTTTCTATTGTTTATAAACAATTGAAAAAACAGCCATTTTAGCAGGTTTTTTTACAATAACTAACGAACAAATTATCCGATTAAGATTGTGACGCGTATTTCGTAGGCGGGGAGCGGGGGAGCCGGTCGTGCTCTTCGGCTCTTCTTCGTTCACGGCAGCGGAACATCGGTCAGTGGATATTTCTCGTGCAGACAGTCATCGGTCAAATGCTCAGCGCAGGGGTATCGGGTCAGCGGCATCTACGTATATTCGGGATATCCCTGCTCTCTCAACTGATCAACGGTTTGACTGCCTGAAAGTCAAAACATCCACTCGGTAGTCGGCTCTCGGGCGCCACCCTCGGGATTTAATGTGGTCGAGGGCCCACTTTATGCACCGGGCACCTTGTTACAGTGGAGAAACGGCAAGCCAGGGGTCAATTATGCGTATTAGTGCTGGCTGCCGGCCAATTGTTAGGTAATAAAACAAACGGTTATAAAACATCCTGTATTCCATTCTTTTATACAAAGACATGGCCTAAAACTAACTTAAAATCTAAGATATACAACAATATTAACAAATAAACGGTCTGGAGGGCAAGAGTATGTTTTGAGAGCTGTTCACGGTAGCTCATACTGTTCGGTTGCGCTAAAGACGGTAACCCGGCGACATTATTTACGACGCTATTCACGTACCTCGTACTATACGGTTGCGACGCTATTCACGACGGCTCGTACGCAAATTATCGCGTTTTGTATCTAAAATCCGCGTTCACGGTTCACGGCGCTTCGTATTAAAATTCGACCGACGGCGGTATACGCGATATGTAACTATAACACGGCATCGATCGGCGATAGGCGGCGTCTCTACACAGCGACGATCTTTACACGCGCCGGCGGCGATAAGCGTCGGGGCGGCAGTTGTTTAGCGCCCTTGTCAACGGACGTCGGAGGGCACCTGGCGGTAAACACATTCCTGGTCATTACGGAAACAATAACAAACTTATGGCATCAGTGCATGTGTGTATCGGTGACGGTAGGAAGGAACGAAAGGAACTGACGCTGCCCGTTCTTATAAGGGTCCTCGACAGCGTCAGCAGGATGGAGTGACATTGCCCGTTCTTATAAGGGTCCTTGACAATGCCGACCAATAGCGGTAGGAAATTAGGAAAGGAACCGTCACTGCCCGTTCTTATAAGGGTCCTCGACAGTGACGGTAGGATGACACAACATTGCCCGTTCTTATAAGGGTCCTCGGCAATGCTGGCCATTAGAGGGGTAGGACGTAAGGAAGGAAGTGTATGGTAAACACCATATACACACAAGCCTAGCCTCACCTACATTACTAGACCAGGAAGGCGCGGCCCAACAGGCGACCCAGTCCAGTCCGTTTGGACTGTTGACCCGGGTGGAGAACGTGTAGTTCTCCGCGAAATAATGGTCTGCTCGGACTTAAATAGACGACTCGAGCTCCCACTACGCTGACGTGTGACGGTGTGCGGTGATCGCGCATACGATACTGCTGTATGCGGCGCGCGATTACTATGGTCGGACGCTCCGAAAATCTCGAAAAATGATATTTCCCGGCATAGCGCGGTAAATCTAATTATATACCGGTAATCTTGAAACCTTTAACATTGTTTTCCCGCAAGAATCAGATTTTTCGGATGTAAATTAAATAAATTAAATCCCGGCGAACATACACTTGCCCAAAAATTAGTAACTTCGTTACAAGATGGGCTTTAGCTCATTTTGTAGGTATTTTTAAAGCCCACAACTTTTGTTTGAAACCTACTAAAAAACAATAGCTTTTCCTAGAACTTGAAAAAACTGTTTTTTCACATCTTAATTGTTAAATTAAAAAATTTCCGTAAAAAAGAAAATGAGACATAAGATACTACATAATTACTATTATCATTATGAAAGTCTACTAACAATAAATTTCAAAATTACCTCATATGAGGCTAACTCCGCCGGCCTAAATATAATAATTTTAAATTAAATGTTATTATTGTAGTCAGTGCTAATTACCACTGTAGTAAAAGTTTACTTTTACTACGTTCTTCTTGTTTTAATGAATATTATTGTCGTTACTATTTGTATAAAACATCTAAGCTATTTTAGTATTTGTGCTGACATCTACCAAAAACCGATTAAAAATTTGGTAATTCATCTCGAAAAAATGCAGTATAGTTTGCTCATCAAGGATATCGAATTAGATTATTTTAAATAAGTTACCATAGATGGAATGGAAGTTACTACATAATGTTATTTTGAATTGATGTATTTACAGAATCCTTATCGTTATCATTATTTAAACATGTGTAATGTTAAAATAATAAAATAATTCTATTGATATCAAACTCCGTTTTTGTGGAAAAATGGTGTGATGGTTACTATCCCAAATTATTATTTACTGATACCTCGGTTACCTTTTTATATTAATTCAAACAGAAACGAATATATTATTTTTTGGTGAAGCTGCCAAAAATATAAAAGACCAAGTGCAGCACTAATTTGCATTGAAACTAATGTTACAGGCCTAATTACATTCCGTTCCGAGAATTTTTAAAAATAAAATTTGCACTTTAAAAAAGGTACATTCAATTCCACCACGTACCAAAAAAAATTTTTATTTGAACAGATTCAGAAAATTATTTTTTAGTCGCCATGGCAGCCTTTACCTTTAAACAAGTTTACCATAAAGTAATTTTTGGTTAAATTTCTCTATTCTCGGGGTATACTACTGGAGACAGCTTCGAGCACACAATTGGAAGCAATATGGCAATAAATTATATTACGTGCTTTACGCAGCAAAAAAGACGGAGAGGACGAGTACGAGTCGTGCTAGCTCTCCCGCCTCGAACCGCGATCGGCCCAAGTGGTCTTTGAAATTATGGCACCGTTCAGAGCACTAGAGATAGCATGAGCCCGTATTCGCTCTCTCTCTCTCTCTTAGCCGTGTAACGCGCGGTGCATTATACATGCTTCTCCAATGCTCGAAGGATAAGAGAATGTTTCGGTTTTATAGGAGTTTGTTTAAAAGAGAATTAAATTTTACTAGCGCTACCTTCCGGTAAAAAGAAATACTGTGACGCAGCAAACGCACTACGAGTTGTCAACAACAGACGTTTACCGCAAAGCAAGTTTTTTGTGATCGAAAATCCATGAAAAAAACGCGGATTTTGGGAAGAGCTTCTAAAAAGTGAAGTGAATTATCATTTTTAGTTTAGTGGTTCTGCATGAAATTATGAAGAGGCGAAATGTTGAGCTGGCTAAGATGAGAAGACCTATGAAAAGGAACAAAATTACTGAAGGATTTTACGGAAGGTACATTTTCGACTAATTTCCTAGTCCGATTGTGAATTTAATTGTGTATAACAAGTAGTGTTCGTCACATTCTAACCGAATTTGTCCCATATGTGTTTCAAAATGGCTGGTGTCCTGTAATAAATAGAAATTTTGACTCTATTTTTAAAAAGATTTAAATATTCAAATTCCAAATGACATTATATAAAACTATGATTACGGATTTTCCCGTTAATTACTTAATATAAGGATAGAAGAGTTAGAAAGGTTATAATTGCAGCTGTCAAAACAAATCTTATTTTTATCCCTCATTCTAATAATAAACTCGCATACTAATTTTTGTGTTAGGTACTTGCCTACATTAAAAATTTATATTTAAAATATTTGTACTACAAATCACCTGGAAAAGTTTAGCTTTTATTTTCTGATCTGTGTATTAAAACTATAATTTTATCACCAAGTAATTTCTGTTGTTATTGTTAAGTTCTGTTTTCTTATATTTTTAATTTATTTTACCTAACTTAATATTTATTGAATACCCCATAGATCATCCTTTATCATGCCATCATAGGTCGTCACTTATTTTAAGATTTCTAATCTTAATAAATTTTCAATTTATTCAACTTAAACGATTTACAAATTATGTTATTACAATTTTTTCCTTAAATGCATATTATAATATATTGTCTTTTTTATAAATTTCATCTAAATGCAAGAACATTTGTATGTGTACTAGAAAAACATCCACATATACAGATTCATACACATACACTACCATTCAAAAATTTGGAAACACTAAGGTAATTTTAATAGAAACCACAGTAGAATATGTAAGTTATGCTTTATTACACTTAAATCTTAATCAAACCTTAGAATAACATTTAGTTCAATATATTTAGAACAAATTAAAAAAAAATAATACATTTTTCATTAAAAGGCCACCCTTATTCTTAATTATTTGTTCACAAATTTTACTCATTCTTTTTCATTAATTTACTGAACTTTTCAGAGTCCAGTGACTTCTATTCACTTTGTAAATATTCCCACAACTGTGCTAAACTCGATGGACAATGATTCTTCACTTTTGGGTCAAGTTCATCTATACTAAGTCTTTAGAGAAAGATCTGGCAATTGTGATGTTCATATCATAATTTGCAGAACTTTTTCGTTTCATTTTTGATCTAGGAACCCCTGACATAATTTAGATGAATGTTTAGGGTCATTGTCTTGTTGAAAAACAATACTTCGGCCAATTAGAATCATTTCAGAGAAAATCGCATTTTCTTGTAATATTTTCAGATAGCCTTCTTTATTCAGATTTCCATCAATTTTGATCATATGGCCGGGCTTATTATCCTAAACCATCAAGCTACCACCACCATGCTTAACAGTCTGCACAGTACATGCTTCTGAAGCCCGTTCATTTTATGATCGACGCAGAAAAACATGTCTATTAGATCCAAAAATTTGAAATTTGGACTCATTCGTCTAAAGAACTTTTTCACAGTCTTCTTCTATGAATACTAGTTAATCTCGGTTTTTTAGCTGCTATGCGTCCTCTCAGCCCAGCAGACATTAAACATATTTTTATAGTTGTTATTGAAACTGGCTTTTCTCATGTTTCATTTAAAGTAGCGGCAATTTGAGGAGCAATTAAACATGAATTTCGTTTTGATAACAACATTACAACGAACTTATCTTCCTGCTTTGTTGTAAATTTGGGACATCCAAATCTCTTTTGGTTTTGATTTCCTCCAGTAGCTGCTTTTCATGTAAGAGTATAATATAGTCATTTAAATGAAACGCCGACTTTTTCTGTAATTTGACTTATAGAATATCCTTCCTTGCTCAAAGTACAGATAGCACTTCCCTGTTCAAGAGAAATCTGTTCCATTTTTGTAATTTTATGCGCTTATCAACTGTTGTAACTATGACATGAACATCACAAATAACACTGAACTCTAAACTAATAGTTTTTGAAATTATATACCCATATTTAAAAGATTGGATTCTATTCAATACAAGAAAAATGACTAAAATCTCCAATTCTAAGAAATCAACAACTGGCAGTGTAGCAATCTTTGTGGTCATCAAACACCTGTATCCTTTTTTCAAAATAAGGGACAGTTGATAAGAAATTAGTAATTTTGTTCATTATTGTGGGTGTACATGAATTCCCCACCAAAAACCATAAACAATTTTCAGATTTTGCAATGTGTTTTTAATAACCCCTGAAATGTTGCCCAAAGAGTAAAGGGCCATCTGAAATCTACCTGCCCGATAAACTACCTACCTGATACTAATAATTGTTTTATTATCTAATCTACTTGAAGGAATATTTAAATGTAACATACTACAATTATTGGAAAAATATATAAAACCAATGAATTGGGGACCAAAGACGAATGAAACCTGAACTACGCCATATATTGTATGTAATATTTTAGTTTAGTTGTTTAATAAACCGATTTAAAATTAATTTCTGTAAAAACTTATAATTTTCTTATTTAAAATAAAAAACATATTACTCTTAGTTATATAAAATGAAGCTTAGTTGGCAATTCATGGTTTTTAAAAAAGGGGTCTTTTTGGTTTGGTCCACAATTCGAGTACCCAATTATAAAAATCAGGTAGTCTGCAATTCGAGACCGCCGATTATTGTTATAAGCAGGGTTGTAAAAATAGTTAACTCCAATAACAACATTTCCAAACTTTTGAATCCTAGTGTATATATTATTCATTAGGGTCAGAATAAATTTTATAGTTATACAATCTTCTTTACTAATAAATACAGTTGTTTTGGAGTTTGTATTTGATTTTCATATGATATCTGTATCTGGCTTATACAGCAAATGATGGTTTACAAGGAAACTTATGTGATTGCATTTTAGAAAATAATATAGATAAAGGATAAATGTAAATATTAATTTTTGATACTCATCGGCCATCATCAAGATTTGCTTTCAGAACTAGGTCGATTACAGATACCAGCTTCACTACGGGCTTTTTTCTGTGAAACCTGTTACAGGTAGTGTTCAAACATAAAATCTGTCATGTCCCAAGAATTTATGCAAGGATAGCCTGTATCAAAAATTGTTATAGAAAATAATAATTTAGTATAAACTTTATCTACTTTGTGCCGCATGCTACATTACAATTATAAAGTATCCAAGAAAGTAGTTACATACATATTTAATATAGATTGAGACCCTACAATAAAATTTTGGTTACATCTGAAATAAGATATGAACAATTTTTAGATTTTTCAAACACATCATTTTAAAAAACAAATCGATTTTAAAAAGTTAAAAAAGTCTTTTCCAAAAAACGGAAATAGTTAAGTTATTGTAGTGGCTGTAGCACTCATAAAGTCAAAAAAAATTGGAAAAATCGTATTTTTTTTTTGCAAATTTCAAAATTTGGTTAAGAAAATTTTTTCAGTATAACTGTATCGATAAAGCAAATATATATATTGAAAACTGCATGGAAGAATTTTTCATATGATTTGATTTGGACTCACCCCGGTGGAACAAGTTCATTAACATTTTCTCACCTTCACATTATGGTTCCCATCTAGTTAGCTAGAGGGCGGCTTGCAAAGATGATCTTGATTCTTGTCGTAAAACCTAAATATTGAAATATAAAATTTAAAATTTTTATTTTACAATTTTTTGTGAAAGTAGGTTTTTTTACTGTTGACTTAACTATTACTATTTTTTTTTTTTTTAAATAGGATATCCTATATTTTATATTCTCAATTTCACATGTGTAGCATCCAAGTAATTCAAGATGAAGTAAAATAACTTACCTGTACAAGTGTCTCTGTTACAAGGCAGTATCTCAAAAATAAATGGAGACATTTGATATATTTTTCGAAAATTTAGCTGTAATGTAGGAGGACTAGTTTAAAATAAATCGGTAATAGACAAGCAGCAGACTTACTGTTATACAAAAATTATGAAAGAAATTTAAATTTAACCACATTCTATACTTACTTTTTCTTCTAACACAATTTTTAAGATAAATACTAAGTTCAGGATCATCTTACATAACACAACCTGTAAATAGGAATTATTACTAAAACCTTATAAAAATTTCCAGCGTCTACATTTCACATTGTTTATGAATAAATACAAAAACAAATTTTCTTATTTCACAAAAACAGTATAGTTGTCTTAGCTGAAGAGAATGGCGTTATATGGGGAAAGAGAAAGAAAAAAAAATGAGAAATATAATATATTTTAATTAAAAATTTTAAATTTAAATTACACTAAAAAATTTAATATTATGTTCCACATTTTGTATCAACTTAAGTATTATTAATTTGGACACTTATTCAAATTAAAAATTTGTAGTTAAAATATAAATTATACATTACAATGACTTAAATGTTGTCTTTTAAAAATTTTCCCACTGAATATGGTTCTAAAGACTACCTTTAAAGGGCTTGGTAACTTGTTGAATAATTTTATACAAGAATAGACCGGGCTTGTTTCTGCAACTATAAGCATATGTCGAGGTACAGTATAGACTATAGTTCTAGTATTGTAACTATGTTGTGTTTCACATGATGTTTGTTTAAAAAGGAAAGGCCAAGTGCTTACACACATACAAACTATGAAGGGTCAGAAATCCCAGATCACGAAACTGTGCGACCAGATTATCTTGGGTTTTAAAAAAGCATAGGTCTTCCCACCATCTTTTATGCAACAAAAATTTTTGAGAGTTAGTACTTACACCCCAGAAAATAACCCTATAACGAAGGACAGAATGAATATTCAGAAAGTAACCTACTTTATTATTTTCTATATCAAG
Organism: Diaprepes abbreviatus; assembly: GCA_034092305.1. Lineage (NCBI taxonomy): Eukaryota > Metazoa > Arthropoda > Insecta > Coleoptera > Curculionidae > Diaprepes > Diaprepes abbreviatus. Next base: position 10,956,039 of record JASJET010000137.1, on the reverse strand, counting down.
ATAAATATGGTGTTTCACACGTTCATGTGTCTTGTCTTTCCGTAAAAAAATTTTGTAACATATTTCGCATAGTTCTACACTGCCGATTAAGCTGAAATTTTACATATGTAGGTTATGCTGATACTTTCGATGATAATACAGTACAATGGTATATCACATGTGCGTCTGCCCATCTGTCTATAAGAAAATTTAGTAACATATATATCACCTACGTCTAATCGCACTGACAATACAATGTTATGATATATACAATGTTTGTCGAACATTGAATTTTGCAACATATATTTCCGACACTTCCACCAAGAAATAAAAAAAATTAATTTGTTCGATGATACACAATCGTTTAGTCTAAAAACACAACGTTTGTGGGAGTTTTATTGCCTAAAAGTAGAGAGTTTTCTGAACCTATTTTTGTTCTTATACAACAAAGGCAGGCATAAAAAAAATTCAAGAACAACATTCAAATGGAAAAAGTTTTTAAAAATGTGCGCAACGATGCAAAATCGTTGTTTTATTATCTAAAAACAGAGACACTATATCTCTAAACATATTTTTGTTATACCGATATATATTAATTCAGAAACGAGATCTATACTGAATAAATACAAAAATTTTTTGACTCGATAATGTAAAATCATAATTTTATTTAAAAAAAAAACCGACGTTGCTTTAAGTTTATTGCTTAAAAGAAGAGACACTATATCTTTAAACCTATTTTTGTTATACCATGAAAGCCGAAATAGACATATTCAGAAAGTAGATCAAAAAAGCCTCTTCCCCACCGACCATAAACAGCCATCAAACAAATCTATTGTTGTTTAAATCTATAGGATATGATCGAAGGTGTCTCTAAACCTATTTTTGTTCCTATCTCATAAAGGCCGACAAATTAATTCAAAAACGAGATTCAAACTGAAGAAATGCAAAAAATTTTTGCAGCAATTATATAAAATCATAGTTACATGTAAAGAAAACCATTGATACTGAGAGTTTTAATGCTTAAAAGAAGAAAACTACATCTATATATTCAGTGGCGGATCCAAGATTTGTTTCGGGAGGGGGAGGGGGGGGGCGAAGTAGCAGACGGGCAAAAAAAATTATCCACGATTTTCTACTGGGGGGGGGGGGGGCACAAGGGGCTACATAGAACAATAACTGTAAGAAATAAACTTGCAATATTAATATAAAGGTTTATTATTATGAAAAAGGATATCAAAATTACATATTTAATAAAGACATGTTTCCATTTTAACCGTCTCTAAGTGGGGGAGGGGGGGGGGGCACGTGCCTCCTAAATCCGCCCTTGTATAATTATACCATAAAGACATAACAATTAAAATCTAAACCCTTTATTCTTGTTTTTCAGATTGGATCTAGTTTTCAAACGTCGGGCTTTATATCATAATAACCAAAATAGGAAAATATACAGTGTCCCTTTTAGGTAATAAGATCGCATCAACGCAAGTGCACTTTGCAGAAAACTTTAATTTTACATCGTCGGGCCAAATAATTTTAGTGTTTCTTCAGTTTAAATCTCGTTTCTGAATTAATTTATGTCGCCCTTTATAGCATATTAACAAAAATAGTTGTACAGACATAGTGTCTCTACTCCTGGGTAATAAAACTTCCAGCAACGTTCCTTTTCCCTACATGAAACGATGATTTTATGCCGTGGGAATTTTTTGTCTTGAGTTTAGATTATTATTGGTTGAAAACCAAAATAGGTTTGGAGACAAGAGTCTCTTCCTTTAAGCAGGATTTGAAAAAATCATGTTTTAAAAAAAAATGAAAAATCAATAATTTTTTCAAAAAATTTTAAAAAATCGTGATTATTTTGATTTTTTCTTTCTTAACATTCGTTTTCGGATTAATACTAAAAATCATTACACTAATAGTAGATGTATACTCTAAATAATGATAAATATTAATGATGGCCAAAAAATTAGTTATTTTGCAATAAGGGCCCACGACTACCGCAAGCAAGCGCATATGTAAATCGACTCCACGAATGAAGACCCTTCATCTCAGCCGAAAACCGGGGAAGTCCCTCGTTGACCGTGTGGTAAACCCAGGCCATCCAAGCTTATTTTAACAATCAAATTGTATAAAGTAAGCAAGTGCGTCCCAGGTTAATTAAAAGTAAATAAGTTCAAAAAAGGAAAAAAGATTTGTAGAAATTATAATAGAGAAATGCAAGGTCTTGTTAAAATATTAAAGGAAAATCATGGTAAGCGCACAACTTTAGGTGTTGATACAGAAGTCGCTGAAGTAATTAACGAAAAAGTTGATTTAATTGCAGGTATGTAATGTGATTTATTTTTACCTTCTTAGTACGCTAGTAAGGTATTTATTGTTTTCGGAAAAAATGTTTTTTGGATTCCATGCAAAATGCGTGGTTTGGATGCCCTTAAGTGGATCTAAACTGTTTTCAAAAAGTGTCTGTTTGTCGGTCTGTCTGGATGTTTCACAATTTTACTTAAACCCTTTAATGAAACAAATTTTGAAGAAAAGTACCCCTCAACCCGAGAATGAACCATATTGATTTTGAATTTGAACCGCAATCGGAAAGTGCTTTTTTGACAGCTGTCAAAATTAAAACGTTTACATCTCCGTTATTTATGCAAGATTTTTTTTTTACAATGACAATTTAAATTCTTGTATTTTTTTTTTTTGCTTTTTTAACAGATTTCGGCCGAAAAAGTAGAGATTTGAAATTCATTAAAAATATGTACACTGATTTTAAAATTGCTGTATTTTATTTTTGACATTAATAGCTATGACACTTTAAATGCATATAGGATCTCCTTTATCATTACATTTGACCCCATTTTGACCAAATTTAAGATCTTTTAGAAAGTTGAATGGTGAAATTAAAAATAGCCGTGACGGTTTGTATTTTATATTTATATTTATATTTTTTTACAGAAGATGTAAACTCAAGTAACGCAAATATTCCAAGCAGTGTAGCTTCAACAAGTTCAACCAGTAGTTATCAAAAACGATCATTTCCAAGCAAATATTTGTCTGCGAATTTATAATTATCCGAGGCAATACAATTTATTAATTCACTAATTAACTATAAGAAAAGAAAACCCAGTGTATCAGCAAATTGAGAGAACTTTGTTGTGCGAACACATGCAAATCAAAAGCAAGAAATAAACATACAAATTGTCAAAGCTGTATTTGCGACTAGCAGTAGCTTTAGATGTGTCGACAATCCACATGTAAAAAGCGCGATCGAAATGTTACGACCTGGTTATAGTCTTCCTTCAAGAAAAACAATTTCTATAACCCTTCTAGCTCAAATTTATGATAATGAAAAAGTAAAATGTTCCACAGGTCTTTCCGGACAGGGCGTAAACATGTCGATTGGTGGTTGATCTAATGTGCATAATGAGCCTGTAGTCTGTACCACAATAACTACTGAAGATGGACTACATTTTTATATGAAACAATAAATATTTTGGAAAATCCTCATACTGAGGATTATTTAACTGAGATTGCTTGCCATTTGATTTCACCTTGTAAATCTAAATGCAACTGTAACGTTAAATAGTTTGTAACAGATAATACGCCGAACATGGCGGTTATGAGAAGAATTATAGAAGACAAGTTACACATTAGTGGAAGAATCAAAACATATGGATGCTCGGCTCACCTTCTAAATTTACTCTGCAAAGACTTAGAAATAAGTCACGTTAAAAAAACATATTACACAAGTCGTTAAATATTTAAGAAATAACCATTTGGCAGGAGCAAAGTACAAACAGACTGATAGAAAAGCACTAAGTTTCCGAGTGACGTAAAATGAAACAGTATGGCAGATTGTCTAGATGTATTTGTAAGTCAATTGGAGAAACTCTTAAAAACTTGTGAAGAAAATAGAAAAGAAATAAACTTGGCTCTATACCAAAAAGTTTCAAACATTGGTCTTAAAAGATCAGCTCAGAAATATCTGAAAACTTTGAAAGCTATAGCCGTGGCATTCAATAAATTACAAAGAAAAAAATTGTTTTTTATCGGACGCAGCTTGATATTGTTCAAAAACGATATAAACAGGCACCTACGGACTATCACTTTATAGCTTATATTTTACATGTAACTGAAACCAAATATAAACTGACTGATGTAGAAAACAACCAAACTGTAAATACTGTGAAAGAAATGTATAAAAATATTGGAATTCTTCCATTTATTATAAAACTCCAAGCTAAAATCGAACCATTTTCAACAATTATGTTTTCAGAGGAGGTTTTATGTTACAAAAAAAACATTCCTGATGTTAAACGTTTACTCTCAATTCTGAAGCAGTTTTCATGTGCTGTCCCGTCATCAGCTTCAATAGAAAGGGTTTTTTCTACATTCGGGCTCGTTTACTCGCATGTTAGAAATAAATTAGGAATAGAAAAGCAAGAGAATTAGTATTCCTTTACAGCTAAAATTGAAAATATGTGTTATTATTCACAAACTACCTATTTGTTCTAAGAAATGTTTTCTTATTTATGATTATTTTGTAATGTTTTATGTTTATTTTGTATTAAACAATGTTTTCATCTATATTTCGAGTTTTGATTTTCTTTTGATTGAAATCATGGATTCAAATAGAAAAATCATGTGATTAAAATCGTGATTTAAATCAGTTGAACTCTGCCTTTACGCTCAACAACCCTGTTTTTCTTAGGAGGAAATGTTCATGTTATCTTCGCGAAAAATTCTTATTTTTTCATTTTAGAACTGATGTTTAGCTTATTTATGTAGGTCTTTATTACATAGTAACCAAAATAGATCTCTTTTAAGCAATAAAGCTCCCAGCAATGCTAGTTTTCTTTACATAAAACTATGCTTATGCATCAAGCGCCAAAAAATATTTGTATTACTTGTGTATCTCGTTTCTGAATTAATTCATGTTGGCCTCGATGGGCTATTAACAAAAATATGTTTACATAGTATCTACTTTTAAACAATAAGACTCCCAGCAATGCTGCTTTTCTGGACATGAACCTATGATTGTGCATCATTGCGTAATCTGAATAAGGAAAAAGAGAATTATTTGATTTTATTCTTGTCTCTAACTTGGGGCTATTTGGGAGCCGTTATCAAAAATATTTTAAAATTTTTTTGTTTAGTTTTAGTTGCCAATGTTTTCCAGGTCGGACTCGGTATACTGCTGTTCGGGACACCCGAACGAATATTTTGGAAATTTGAGGATTGATTTTTAAGAACAACTGGTCGTACGCGATCGTCAGAAAAGAATGCCCAGAATAAAAAGCACTTTCACACAGTATAATAGAGAACAGAAAAGAGTATTTCATAGTTGAACATGTGTGAATCTTTAGTGAAATCTAGGAAACTAAGCCGATTTTTTTTGTTTTAATTTTATGCCAATTATTAAAAGGATTAATTATCGGCGTTTTCCATATATTCCCTAATATTTCGAAAACAAAAAGCAATTTTGCAACACTGCCAATGTATTATGGACGGTAAATGCAAAAAAAATAATTTAACCGGCGGTTTCGGAGATATAGTGTTAGTTATTTAGGACACCCTGTGTAATATTAACATGTATCGGTAATGTATGTTATAATCAACTTTTTTTTTTTCATTTTCAGTACTCTTCTGTATTTGAAGTTTCTTGTTCTGTGGATCTTAGTTATACTCGCCGATTTTATTTTGGAGTTCCGATTTGAATTTTTATGGCCATTCTACCTTTTAATACGTTCAGTTTACGACTCATTTAAGTACCAAGGCTTAGCCTTTTCGATATTTTTCGTTTTAATTGCATTGACATCAGACATGCTGTGCTTCTTCTTCATACCTGTACACTGGTTGTTTTTTGCTGCCAGCACTTATGTATGGGTGCAGTATGTTTGGCACACAGATAAAGGTAAGTAGGAATTGTTTTTTTCTGTATTGTGTCCCTAAGTTATTATAACAGAACAACGATTTCGAATACGTTAGTTTTTTTCTATTATATTACACCATTTAACGTTAAAATAACGCTTGTCATAATACGGATGGATAGAACTGGTCACTGTTAGACGAATAGAAATTATCTTAGAGTATATATATATATATATATATATATATATATATATATATATATATATATATATATATATATATGTTTATGCGGCTTTCACGGATTCCCTCACATTCAGCAAACGTACAACTATATGCAACTCCGTGTATAAATGAAGTCAAATGCGAATAGTAAATGCAAACTTCGTTCTATCATATCCTTTCCGTGTTGGAGGTTGCACAGTTTGAATAAATTGCTATGGAACACAGTTTATCCTATTTCACCACCATCGAGATGATGGCCTACCTGTACCACCATACCGAGAAGAAAGTCAAAACTTACCCTCCCCTCCGGTCCTGAGAAGGCACACGAACGGGATACCCGAAAACTTTCAATTACACACACACACACACACACACACACACACACACACACATATATATATATATATATATATATATATATATATATATATATATATATATATATATAGATAGATAGATAGATAGATAGGGTGAGACACGAAATATCTCATTTTTTCAAAATAGTGGTGGCCTAGAAAATGATCTTGACCTTTAAGGCCATTTGAAGGCCAACTTCAGAATTTTAAATGGGATCCCCCAAGTTCGACCTTGGGAATGAAATATATATACATTGGCATGACGACACAATATATTGAAAATAGAATTAATGGACTAATACTAAAAACGTATCGACATCCTTACATAAACATGAGCAAACGACTAAGCATGAATTTGATTTTAAAAACACCCACATTTTAGATACTGATAGAAATTAAAAAATGATGTAAATGACAAGCAAGATGTCAAATACTATAATTTAATATTTTAATATGACATACTTGAAGTGACTATAATAAATATTAGAAATAATGTATTGATGCTTGGGACGATTTCGTATAAACACATACAAATGAAAGAATGTTATTAAAAAAGAAATAATGATCATTTTTCCTATTTTTTGTTGTTTTATAAATAGTAATCTATCTATATCAATTGCATACCAAGTATAATAATTGAATTTATTTTTTACATATACACAAAGCTACTTTCAAGGTATGTACTATTTGTAAAATTGTTTTATCTGATTAATTTCAATTAAATTAAAAATGTAAATGTTATGTGTATGTAGGACAATCACTGTGATACGTGTTTATTAAAAAAAATTGTAATTTTGTAGATTCAAAATGAATATACCAGATGTATGAAGAAGCTCACTATGTAGAGCGAAACAGAAAAATTGTTGTCCTGTGTTTCTCTAATGGAAAAACCTATACCCAAGAAAATATTACGAAAAAATATTTAAGATACAAAAATAAATTATATATATATATATATATATATATATATATATATATATATATATATATATATATATATATATATATATATATATATATATATATATATATATATAGATTCGCGAGTAGTTGTCTTTATAACCGCAGCAACGGGACACCTCGATTGAAATACTCTAAGAGGGTCGGAATCACATTTAATTTCGAAATATGCCAATTTGTGGCGCTCTTTTTCTACCTCTTGCCTTCGATTAGTCAAAGCTGTTTTCCCCGCCAATTTTACCTTTTTAGGAGTAGTGACACTTACAGAGCCTCCTTCACATGGGTCAGCTTCTAAAGTTTCTCGTCTCAATCGAAATAACTTGGGTTACGATTGTAGATGAAGAACAAGAGTTCTAAAGAGTCCCCACTCTGTTTTGATTCGCGTTGGTTTTATAAACTTTTATCAGTGTCCGATATTCAGTTTGCGACATTTTTAAGAATTTTTACCGTATAATCATATTCTAGCAGTGACAAATTAACACCAACTAACGCAACGAATCAAAAATTTACCCAATGTATATTAGGGCTTGTTTTGTATCTTGTACGTAGAGAATATTCAAAGTGGAAAACTTTTTATTATGTTATACTTATTTATTTTTATTTTAGTTAATTTATTGACAAAATATACGGCGTTTGGGCTTTTGTCGATAAAGTTCTGTTGAAAAGTCGAATTGTATGTTTTGAATATAAAATTATGTGTTAACAATTAATGAATGAATGAAATATTTTCTTCATCTATCCTTTTGTTTTGTTAAATAGCCTACAATATTCATATTTCTGACTGAAGAAATATCTTCGTGTTTAAGATAGTTAAGTTTGTACTTAAGTTATTTTTTTTTAGTAGACTGTAATGTTTATACAGAGTTTTAGATTTGCGATAGTTATTATAATTATACGAAATATATTAAAATTATAGTTAATTGTGTATATCTGATGACCTGAAAAATAATATATTTTTAGGTATCTGTGCACCTACGATTGTGCTCTGGATGTTGTTTGTATATCTGGAAGCTGCCGTTCGATTAAGAGACGTCAAACATCTTCCAGGACACCTAGATCTATGCAGACCATTTGCTGCACATTGCATAGGTTATCCAGTAGTAACGTTAGGTTTTGGATTTAAGTCATACGTTGGTTACAGGTAAATTAACTTATTTCATTATTTAACTACGATATTTTGAAATTTTTTGGGTAATGGAAAACTAGCTTCCGGTCATTTTTGTTTAACTTAAGCCTTAAATGGCGCTAACAAGTTTTTCCTAAGAGGATATTTTGAGGCTTCTACTTATTTGTACACCTTAAACATTAATACTTTTGTTATAGCCATCTTAAGTTATATAACGAACGAGGGCGACACATTACTCATGCATTGTGTTATTTACATAGCCCAAGTAATAAAAACTCAGCTTGAAAAAGGAAAAGAAATAATATGGCCTTTATGTGTAATATAGTGTAATTTTTTAAACATTCGAATTCTACAATCGATCTAGACTCAGATGATATAACTAACCTGTATCCTAAATGCTTAGATAAACCTGAGAGAATCATTTCTAACATAGTAAATTTCTTATACTTCTAACAATTTAGTAACTTACACTTTTTTATCTTAGTTAATTATGTCCCCAAAAATGTGTACAAAGAAAAATAAACAAGATGTTGAAATATAATAATTCCAGTAATACCAGAAATTTACATTTTTGACAAATTAATTAAGGTAGAAGTGTGGAAACATTCTTCCCCTAATTCACCTAACATGATCTAACTTTAAGACTAGACTAAGTAAGAATTTTAAATTGTACATTATAGGAATCAAGTTTTGAATTTTAAAAACACGAGGATAATTTTTATTATTAAACTGGCAAAAATGAAAAATATTTACCGATTCCAAGACTTTGATTTATATCCTTAATTTTGATATATAAAGTTTTACTTGTCATATAAATTAAAAGTTATAACAATATCATAAGCAAGGTGGCGAGTAGACACTTATGGTCCAGGCAATAATAGGAATGTGATCCCGTCTTTTGCGAGCTTTGATTTTCTCTCACCTTCTATTATCGAGAGAAATCATGTCTAAACCCTCAAATCTTAGCCACCCCAAGATAACCTCTACCTCCATCTTCAAAACCATCATAAGTCAGTGTAGAATACTAAGGCTCCCAGTTAACGAATAATTGCCCATATAATCAATTCCCTCTAACTAATCAATAGCTTTGGATGGAAGAACTAGTAAGAAATAGGGCATCCATCTTATCACTTAAAGGAGAAATTGTTCTAAAAAAGGTGGATGCACCAATAAGAGATCAAGGACATGGAGATGCAGAAGGCATCTAGTAACCACTGCATTAAAGGCTCCAAATAAACAACCCTAGTAACTAACAAGGAAAACGAATTGGCTTTAATCCCCGGCAGACCTTAAATGGTCAGAAGCTGCTAAGAATCTCAGGGTGGCCTATAAGAGTTTGTACTTGGAAGGTTAAAACTTTGTATAAGGCGAACAAGACTCATAATGCCATTAAAGAGGTTGATAGACATTATTGTGAATCAGAGTAATGCATTGGACTAATTCAAGACAATGTGTAATTAACAACAATCATCACTGCCGAATGTATAACAAATTTGTTCCCAATCTATGAAAGAACTTTGCTTCTATAGATTGATTCTTTCCCGATTAAGACCACCATAATTTAAGTTTATGCCCCTACGACTGACAAACCATATGTAATAATCGAAACAATCTGTGAAAAGTTAGTCAACACCTTGAGAAGACTTCATGCAAATGACATCATCTTAAATAATCTGAAATAAATGCGAATAAGTATTAGTGTCTTTTGGACTCAAAAAAAGGAATGAACGTGGAAATCATCTATGTTCTAATGCAAGAGCTGTTGTCAGCCACCAATACCTTGTTTAAACTGCCCCCTAGATGATCGTATACTTAGCGATCAGTTCAAAGTGTCGACCATATCGTCTGGTATAAAATTGATTGCATATTGATTAAGAAAAGGTTTGTTGAGGTAATTAACCTACGACAATTAAAAAATTAAAATACAAGACAACTGGTACAACAAATTATTCATCGGAAAGTTATTGCGAATCAAGAAGAACAAATACTAGATAAACACCTCCGTCCAAAAAGAGTAAAAAGAAGGGTATAGATGACTGATAATATATTGAATCTGATGGAAATCAAACGAAAACTCAAACATAACGACTACTTAACAAATTGATAAAGAAATAAGAAAGGAAGTTAATCGATAATATTTATAATTCATGGATAATTCCCTACAGATGGCTGAAATCAACTTTTATAACTTTGTCTAAACCCCCTAACGCAAAGAAGTGCGATAACCACAGGATTGTATATGTGTGGAATTGGGGATTTGTACATTGCCACCCAAGAGATGTATTGCGTTCTCTTACTGCTGCTAAATCATTAGGGATACCTTACCCTGCCGACTAAATCAGGCCCTCCATTCCTATTTCCCTCAGGAATCTTATATTTGGTGTGTTCCCAAGAACCGCATTCTCGAGTTTTCTAAAGAGCTACACTCTGAAAAGTTGTGAATAGAGGTTGTGTCCTCCTCGCAAAATCTTCACTTTTCTGTTTCTGCCAATCCGATTTTCGTGAGGTTTTCCTTGAATCTCCTCTGATCGTAGTTCCCAAAAAGTATCTTCACTTGTCTCATTCCTTGCAGATCCGTCCAGTAATTGGATCCTACTCTCTTCCTCTCATTTTACTTTTTGAGGATTACACTGCTATTGATTCTACACAAAAATTTGGGCCCCAGAAATGGTGGCGCACCCTCTTTCCTCGGGAGCTTGTCTATTATTTCATTCCCCTCCAACCCCGTGTGTCCCGGTACCCACAGAAGGGTGACCTTATTCTTACTCAATTCATTTAGTTCCTCTAGGCATTCTCAGACCATCTTGAAGCTGATTACTTGAGAACTCGGCACACTGACGGCTGCTTCACGACCACAGAATTATTAGCCTTATGAGTCACCTCCTAAAAACGTCAGAAAATAATTCACCGCAGAATATACAAAAATGTGAAATGCATATAATCCAGACACAGTTTGAATTCGGTGACGCATTGCCCTAGACGATAAAGATTTTGAAACACAATCGGTCAACTCCAAAATTTAAGAAAATGGTTCGACTTACTTATCAGCCAATAAAAACTGAATAGCCATGCTGACAGCCAACATCCAAAACAGATAGGCATTGCTAGAAGATCATTAGCTAAACAAAACTGGCCTACTAAAAGAACTAAATTTTATGGTGTCTAATTCTAAAACTTCTTTAGTGAATCTGGTTATCTAAATTGCATCATTATATTAGTACATTAACACTTTGCTATTGTCACTTTATATCGGCTTCTTTAAGTTTCTTCCTTGACAAGCATTTTTATAATTGATGTGTGCTTAGCAATTTTAAACCTACATTTATATGTTAGGGATACCTTTTTTAATATTATCATATTTGTTTTAGAATGCGACAGCGAAAGCAACAGTATGTTGCCAAAGAGAATCAGTTCTATATGCAGCTGATGCAACAAGCGCTGCCGGTAGAGGTACCGCCCGATGCTTCGGATCAAGTGGCAACGACGCCAACGAATGCGGTTACCAGTACTGCTCCCTCAGCACCAAATGTACAAAATAATAATAATAATAATAATAATAAGATACACAACCATAGTCATAAGGTAAATTTCAAAAACAATAATTTCGTTTGGGAATAGATATTAACATATTTGATTAATTATTCTAAAAATAAACAAAGATTTTACTGGAAGAACCAATAGAAAATTCATTTTAAAAAATCCTTCATTTTATTACACTTTGTGAGTTTTTATATTGCAACTACTAATGTATTAAGGAAACCTATTGAAAAAGTAACCATTATCAAGTTGGCAAGAAAATAACTTCGATTTTGTAATGTGAAATGAAACTTTTTTTATTCAAAGAATAAACTTTAATCAATTATATATTTTCCATTTTATTCAATGACCTTTTGTCATCTTTCTTGCAGCTTCATGATTCCGCACTCATAGAAATTTTGGTCTTTATCAGCAAAAAACTGAACCAACTGCGATTTGAAAATTTTACCACTCAAAGAGTTTAGCAAATTTTAAAATAAATGGTAATCAGATGGTGCCAGGTCAGGGCTCTATGAGGGATGCGACATCACATCCCAACCTTGCTCCAATAATTTAACACGATTGAGATTCTAAATTATCGTGCGATTTACCAATTCTAACCTTTTTTCTTTGATTGCTTCATTCAGTTTCATTAGTTGTTGATATTAAACATCAGAATTGATAGTCCTGGCTCTTAAAAGCTCAGAATACACAACACCTTTGTAATCCCAGCAAATTTACAGCATAACCTTTTTTGGATGCGATTCAGCAATAGATGTGGTTTGTACTAGTTCATCACGCTTGGACCATGATCGTTTTCGAATGATGTCACTGTAGATGATCTATTTTACGTCACGGTTCTTTTCAGAAAAAGGTCGGTTTCATTGCACGTGAAATCCATATGACAAATATTGATCCGTTGTATTCAATTCATGCGGAACCGAAATATCGAACTTCTTAGCGAGTCCAAAACATTTTAAGTGATTTTTCAATCTCTCAAACAGTTATATGACAATTTTCTTCAATTATGGCTTTGATTTGATCATCAATTTCAGTAGATCAACCCGAACTTTAGTCATCTTGGAGTGAAAAATCTCCTGCATGGAAATTTTTTAAACCAACTCGGACACATGCGTTATGTTATGCAATCAACACAATAAACTTCACGTATCTCTTTGTAAGCCTCAACAGCTTTCTTTTATGGAAATAAAAAAGTAGAATATGCAGAAATTATTCTTTTCTGCACTCCATGTTAGACTAACACTTACAAACAAAATTACGCACAAGTTGCTTCTGAAATAACCTAAATGTGATTGATATCAAATGTCAAAAGGAAATAATCATAATAATGACAGAAGTCCTTCAAAACAACTACAATGTTCAATGTGACAACCAAAAATACTTTCTTGCCAACCTAATTTATTCCTATTTGGCCGTTTTTAAAACTTCGTTTTAAAAATTGAATGGGATGTGAACTTCCCAAAATCTTACTGGTTATTTTCACTCGAAAACTTTCAAATTAAAAGAAAAACATTTTTAGAAGCTCGCTCTTGTTTTTATTTTACTCAGAATTCTAGTTAGTATGTCATAAGGACGCTTTTAAAAAGAATTTTTTTTTGCTTCATAAGGATCATACTTTGATTAAATGAGAAAGTCGCAAGTTTTAAGATACCTAATAAGAATTTAAAATATTTTTGTATGAAAATTGCCTTCTAAGTTTAAAAAAATAAATAAATAAATAAATTATTTTTCCTCTATTTCATACCTCTATGGTAAGATTAATAGTAATTACCTTTAAGCTTCACCCAAATTTTCAGTTGAATAAATAAGGCTTGTAATGTGTAAAAAATACACATTTAAAATAGGGTTAATGATAATCCAGTCATTAAAATAAATTATTTTTGTTGATTACGGGGTTAATACCCTGTTGATCAATTTCGACGCCAATTTAATGGTGTTTGGCACGTGACAAATATTAGATGATAACGATACCGATTCCAGCGATACCTGAAACATAGTGATACCTAAGATATCAATTGCAGACATATTTCGGAGATTAGTGGGTCACTACAAATTCTCTGTTAATTTGTCGAATATTTTTATTTTGTTGTTATTCTGAAGATTTTAAGTAGAAAATGTATATCGAACCTAAATGTTTTTTGATGTTAAAAATGTTGCAGCGTTTTTCTCTATCTCTAATCTGTATTAAATAAACCAGTTTTTACTCCTTAATGTTACATTTTTATTTTTAAACTTTGATATTGGTAAATTAGCTATGATTGGAATTTATTTTATTTAAAGTAATTTAAGCTTGCCCTATTTTTTATTGATATTTTTGAAAAACAAAAATATATGCATTGTTATATTATTTTAAAATCTTGACTTCCAGTCTATATAGATTAAAATATCTAATATTTTAGTGCTACTATATTTTCATATGACGAAAATTAAATTCTCAGTCAAATGTCAGCTACTGGCAGGTGAGCTCAACTAATTTATGACTACTTATCAAATAAAAAGAAAAAAATAAGATATTTGTACAATTTGATACTGTATCATCGAACCCTGTATATCAGTATTCAAACCGCTGATTTTCATGCTGATTTTAAGCTCAAGCTTACCACCATAAATTTGCTATTTGGCATATAAATCTGGATAGGATACTCCTATACTGTTTTTTTTTCATTTTACAGGACAAAAATGGTCACATACCAAATGGCACGATACCCAATGGGGTAAGCCACGGGACAAGATCTCATAAGAGGTCGTCGGCAGATAAAAGCCGAGAAAGTGCTGGCGACCATCACGATCATCGGCATACAGAAAGACACATTGAAAAACAAAATAAAGTAAGTACTAAAAATCGAAAAAATACATGTTATAAAATAAATACTTACTTGCCTCTGATGAAATAAGGGAGTTAATGGTTCATAGCTACACCCTATCTAAGTTATTAATAATATTGCAGACTTTGTAGATAGATACTTTATTAGTTCCTTTGTACAAAAAATTAATAAAAAACACAAGTTATGGAATATGTCGTAAGAGTTGCATCATGACTCAAAAAATGATCACTATTTATAACATATAAATATATGAACGACAAACAAACCAACCTAACATGCCAATTAAACCGTATAATCACTACATAGTATAAAACAAAGTCGCTTTCTCTGTCCCTATGTCCCTTTGTATGCTTAAATCTTTAAAACTACGCACCGGATTTTGATGCGGTTTTTTTCAATAGATAGAGTGATTCAAGAGGAAGGTTTATATGTATAATAACATCCATTAAATAGTGGAGAAATACTGTTATTTTTGAGGTTTCTAATGTGATGTCGTTAATTATCATATTTTTTTCCGCTTACATTGCAAACGCAGGCTGAACCCTACGAGATTTATCAAAATAATGTACTAATTATTTGTACACATTGAAAAGGTTTACAGAAAACTCCGCGATGGTATATGTCTATCTCTCATGGATATCCCACAATAACATTTTTTTGTCATTTACTTTTTACGACAAATAATGGCAAATTTTGAAGCGATTTTAACCAATACAGCATTAATCTTTATCCAATTAAATAGCTTAAATACATTGTTGATTTAATATAGATCTATATGGTCCTTTACAGCACAAGATTTAAATGAATATTTTCGAAGATATTACAGATTTCAAATTGCGGGAAGTAGCGCTTGCGGCGGTACTGGTCGACCGGGGCGGCGACAGCGTGCCTATAAATAGCGCGTCGGAGGCCGATGTAATAATTGTTGTAAAAATAAAATAAATAGTCACAGTTTTTCTGTAGTGTATTTAGTGTCAGCATTGCACCCGTGCGAAGCCGGGGCGGGTCGCTAGTTGTATATAAAAAAGAAAATAAACATATAAGTATATAAATGAATAAAAATATTCCAAATCATAAAATGCTTTTTTAATGACATATTCCTTCATAATTGTTTTTTCATACACCTTTGCTTACTTTTAAATGTATCAGGAAAAGAAATGTATATTTTGATAATAGTATCTTAGCAATTTTTTCAATATAAGTATATTTGCCATGTTCCGCAAGTAGCTGATTTTTATTCATACAACGCCTATAAAGGAAAATTTAGAAGTTACTAACAGTTGATTATTTAAGCTTTTAAAGTTAGGTTATGTTGTATAATTTTGTAAAATCTAATAAGCAAATCTTTAAATTAATTTTCTAAAAAAATGAATCCTGTCATTTATAGTAACACTGTATGTTGATTAAAGAGTAGTATTAATATTACGTATTCCTTTTATTTTTATAACTGCGTTACAAAAAAGTAGCGTATCAGCTACAACACCGACTCGCTAATCGTTAATTCTTTACCATTCAACATCATTGACATTCATAAGAGTATTTGAATAGTGCCTTGCATTGGTAGATTCAGTCGCAGTATGATCGTTTTATTTAAAAATTAACACAAAATTTTATGAATTTTTTTTTTGCCATTTTGACTTTAAAAGTCATTTTATCCCTTAAATATATTATAATGGCAAATTTTTCATAAAATTCTAGAATATCCCTTTGAAATTGGAAGAAATAATTTCATTTTTCAGTTATCGACTGACACAAAATTGTAAGACGTGTCGAATTTTTGAATAATTTTATTTGGATACCTTTAAACAATACAAGTAGAAACAATTCACTTCTCGCTTATGTCCATATTTATATTGTATCGTCTTTTTGAAATAGAAAGCAGTGTTATATTTTTTTACGCATAAAATAAATGTTTTGTCTATAGTGTTTATATGTTTAAGCAAACTGAATTTAATTTTACCCATCTTTCCGCGCCATGTATTGTTTCTCGTTATACACACAGTATGTCAGAAAAGACAGCATGAAAGATAAATGAATTTATTCACATCAAGTGAGATAAGACGGTAATATGTTTTGTGGCGTAACAATACTTCAATAGTATTACGGTACTCGGGTTGGATTCGATGGATACGATGTACCAAGTGTTTCATTACCTCCAGAATGTCGCTTTCACAGTTTGCCCGGTCAGAACGAATTCGTGGTGAATGAAACCTTTCGAGTCGAAAAATGCGATGAGCATCGTCTGGACTTTCAATTTTTACTGCCGCACTTTTACTGATTGTTAATCTCTCGGGCTCAACTACGCCTAGGAACAAACGCACCTCTTGTTCATTTTTTTTTCAATTAATATGAAATGTACGGAATCTTCACCAATGTTTAACTCTTCAGCGTTGACCCGAAGGGTAGGATTTGGTTGTTCGAGCAGTAGAATGCTCACCTTCGCTACGTTTTCGTCGAGATGATCTCTTACTTCGTCCGTCGTCTTCCAGCCACCCTCTACTATCTTTAAAGCGCTTTCACCACGTGTATTTTGTGCGAGATACAATTTGTTCCCACATCACTGCCAAAAAATATACACGCGCAAATTGCAAAAAATATTAAATCAACCTAGTATCATAACTATGCAGTAAACAGTGTAGTAACTAAAGACACTCATTTCGAGAACTGGAACGAAAATGAAATTAAATCGTTGACAACTCCAAATATACACTCCACACGATACACATATTATTTTGTTTATCAATTTGTTTTAGATGTAGCCGTAATAAATATTTATTTTTTAGTGATGATGACACTACAGAATCCAAAAAAATTACTTCATTTTTTTAAACTTATATTACGTTCAATATTCTAGATAAATCATTCACATAGTAATGGTTCCGTTGTCGAGATAAATGAAGAGTTAACAGAACCTGAGCCAAAACAGACCAGAAAAAGAGATAGGAGAGAACAAGACAAAGACAGAGAAGCACAGGAGTATTTGCAAAAATTAGAAACGGAAACCCGAAGGCTCAGGTCTGATTTGCAACAAAGTCGAGCCAGCGAGCAAGAACTAAGAATACAGGTAACAATTGTAGCTTTTAAGTTTTTTAATAAATTTGAAACACTTTTACATACATATTCCAAATGTTGAGAATATGTAAGCAAGTAACGAAAATTTTCATAGGTAATTCGAATTTTTAATTAAAAGTTATCTCTTGATTTTGAAAGCTCCTTTATCATCACAAAGATGTGCTGGTTTGAAATGATCATTTCGATTTGATCTGACAAACAAAGGTATTATGTGCGTTATATAAACATTGTTATTTTTAGGTTGCTTGTCTAACGACAAGTGAAAAAGGTACAAAGGGAGAGTTGTCCCTTCTGCAGCGACAAATTGAAGATCTTCAAGAAAGGTTTCAGAACTCTACAGCGTGTAAACAATTAGACAAACAAACGATAGGAAGTTTAGAACGACGTGTAACGGAGGAAAGACGACTTAGATCAAGTTTAGAATCTCAATTAAATCAGGAACGAAAAAACAGAAAACAGGAAGAAGCAAGGCTTGCACAGGTAAATTATTATTTTAATGCAAAAGTCTTAAATTCCATGAGTGCATGACATGCCACAAATTACCGTCTTTTGTTTCTATAATTGGATTAGTATCTAGCAAAATTATAATAATAATTATTATTATTTGCGTTTTTTAAGTTAAAAAAAAATTGGGACAAAATGGTTTGGAAAATTATGCAACCTCGACTCATAAGACTTAATTTATAAACAACAAATCCAAAATTCATTTGCACTGAGCACCATAAGCGTTTTAAGAATAGTTTTGTAATGTGATTTGCCAATCAATTAAAATGTTATTTGGTTTACAGACTTTTTATAAGATTTACACATATAAATTAATATTTTAAAATAGTAACTTTACAAGTATGCACGCATACTTCACATCGTTGGATTCTGAATGAGTTGATATTTTTTACCTGTACATGTATCCATTTTAATAAATATTTGTCATAAAGGATCTACACCGTACTACGTATACAATCGCAACTCCTACACCATGAGTTGCAACCAGTCAAACATTTTAATTGGTTTAGTAGTAGAATAAAATTTATTTCATCTAAAGACCAAATACACAAAGTACACTGTATAGATGGCATCAAAACTATTATAATTTTCTAGTCTTTCCTATAAAGTTCATTTTCTAATCATTATCCCTTCTTAATTGTTTATATTCTCTCTGGGCTGTTTTATATTCCCAGTTTTGTACACCTTGATATTTAAGCGCTCTTCATCAGGTAAAACTAGTGTTGCAATCCAGACGCGAGGGTGTCTAAATAGTATCTTGCAGAGACTAGATAGTGAAGAATATTTTCTATGCTCTCGCAATATTTCCCTCGCTCGTTCCTCTGTGAATCCCTTCTTAATTGTTTATACTCTTTCTGAGCTGTTTTACATTCTTCCCAATTTTGTTTATTGTGGTAATTCAAAATTCAAAATTAAAAACTTTATTTATCCAAGAGATCACAAAGTGATATAGGACAAGTCAGGAAACAATGAATGTAAAAGAATACATATTACAAATAAAAAACTAAGTACACAATATCCTTCGATAAATCAATTAATTTATGTAGAAAAGAAGTACTCCATGTTATAAAAACAGCCAGCAATTAGAAACATTTTCAAGCTAGCTTTAAATTTATTGAAATTATATTCTTTTTTTTTTTCAAAGTATCTGGGAGGTGATTATACAATTTGCAACCAATATAAGTAGGATTTTTCTCATACAGTGCAGTGCGGTGCTTAGGCACCGCCATTCCTAGTGCTGTACTGATGATAGTTGTAATTCAGCTCAAATTGATTAACATGTTGTTTAACATACAAAATTCATTTATATATGTGAAGACTAGGAAGGGGAAGACCCTTATGTTCTCTAAAATATTATCTACAGGACTCAACAGGACTAAGATTAAATATAAGACGTATAACTTTCGTCCAATAAATTGTCAACAATTGTGGCCAATCCCCACAAAACATTATTTAAAGAGTGTCAGAAAATTTTTCCATAGTCCTCAATTTGGGAGTTCCACCATGATATCATTGAATTTCTGGGCGTTTACCTTATTTGGCAACTAGTCTCAAAAGAACCCCAACGTGTTTCGCTGATTTGCTTGATGACAGTCTCCACATCAGCGTCGTCACGATATCTCGATATATACCTCACGAATCTGCTTGTCAGTTTCTCCTGAAAGACATCCCATTTGTAGTCCTGAGATTCCGATATTCCGCTATTTTTACGTTGTTTAATATCAGTTTCAAATAGAACGTGTCAGTGGTCTGATGTCGAGGCCTTCGTTTCAAACTTCCCATTTCTTAATCAAGTTCCATATATTTGAGGAACAAATAATCAGATCAATGGCAAACTCGAGCTTCTTTACACTAAGGAAGCCAAACAATTCCCCTGGGCTGAGATTTAGATCACTGCATATCCACAAAATCTGGTGCTCATTGGAGTCGCAGCCCAAGAGAAGTGATAGTCATTCTTCCTCGCAATATTTTGCTAAATCCACCACCTCCGATGATGGACTTCCGCGCTTTAAAGGAAAGTATGCTGATGCTACAACATAATTTGCCCAGCCTTAAGAGACATTCTTCACCGCTACTAGGTCTCTGATAGAGAATCCTACTACAGGATAATATTTCAATGTTGTATAATAAAACGGGCTTTAGGTGATACAATATATGTGTTCCTTCCCCAGAACTCAATCCCCTCCTCTTTTTAACCAAGGCTTCTGTATTAGAGCCATTTGAAACCGTGATTCGTTGAATATTTTACATAGGACAACTGATGATGCTTTCTCATGTTGTAATTTAGCCTGTATGTATATGTATATATATATATATATATATATATATATATATATATATATATATATATATATATATATATATATATATACTGGGTGTCAACGAATCTATTAGACAAATCATAATTTCTAGAGTATTATGTGTATCAAAATGAGAATTGGTACAGGTAAATGGTATGTGAAGGGGAGAGTTTTCGCATATTTTCCACTTTCCGGTCACTTCCGGTTTCACCGGAAATGGCCCCGGTTTTGAATTTTTAAATAGAACACCCTGTATATTTTAACATTTTTGGATTTCTGAGACAATTCTAGGTCAGAATGTGACATTTTAAAAACTTTTTACGTCTACTTCATTTTTTTAGAACCACTTTTAAAATTGCATCTAGGTGGCCATGATCGGACGCAAACTAATCTAAGGGCCTTAGGTGATGTCAAAAAAATACAATCGCAAAGTTTTAGTTACTAGTATGAAAGACAGGAATAAGACAAGTTGACAAAATTACGTTTTCATTTCTAACTATTAATTTTCAACAATTGACAACCACTTTTCGAAAAAAGCATTCTTTGACGAATCTAACGGTACTAATTTATTTGCGATTGGATTAGACATAAGAACAGAAATTAAATTCTATTAAGCAAAATACTGGATAATTTATTTACTTATGACAAGTGCGCCATGGACAGCCATGATGCATAATAATTTACAACTGTTTTTATCAAGTCTTCTTTGGAAAACAAAGCACTCACTTAAGTAGATAATGACAGTAACATACGCTCTAAGAACAGACGTAAAAGTTTCTTAATTTTCGTTAAGTTTAGTTTAAATTTTCGTTAAAATAATGTATACTCAAAGTGAAAAAGTGGATATGTTATTAATATTTGGAAAGTGTCATAAAAATTAAAGGAATGCTGCCGAGTTGTATGCTCATAGATATCCGAATCGGCAACATCCAGCCCATCAGTATTTTCCGTATGTCGAGACTCGTTTTAGGCAAATAGGAAATTAAGAGGCGGAACAGAGGTTTATCATAAATGAAGAGACTGAGATTAACGTACTTGCTATGGTTGAGGTTGATAAAACAGTTTCGTTAAGAAAAATTAGTCAAGAACTGCAGATAAGTTATGAATCAGCAAGAAAAATACTGAAAAAGCATGGATATCGAGCATTTAAATATCAGTTCACATCAACATTTGTATACTGAGGATGGCGATAGACGGGTAGTGTTTTGTGATTGGCTGCTTCAAAATCATAGAGTTAACCCAAATTTTATGGATTTTATTCTATTTTCCGACGAATCCCGATTTACAAATAATGGTATGTTCAATAAGCAAAATACTCGGTACTGGGCCCAACAAAATCAACATGATATGAGAGAGGGCAATTTTCAAAAAAGATTTGGCGTCAATGTCTGGGCTGGTATCCTTGGAAACAGAATAATTGGGCCAATATTGTTTCAAGGTCAGTTAACAGGGGTTAGATACTTAGATTTTCTTCAAAATGAAATCGAAAATCATCTCAATGATATACCTTTAGCAGTTTTACGGCGAATTTACTTTCAACAAGATGGAGCACCGCCTCACAATACTAGAGAAGTTCTTAATTATTTAATAGAGCATTTTAATAATCGAATTATTGCAACCAATGGTCCGGTATGGTGGCCTGCCCGCTCACCGGATCTTACTGTGCTCGATTTCTTTGTCTGGGGATATGTTAAAGAAAGGGTTTACTATGGAGCAGCCCCAGCTAATCTTGAAATATTAGAAGAAAGAATTTTACGGGCATTTAGAAGTATAACGCCCCAAATGCTACAAAACGTGTTGAGAGAAACAATTGAACGAGCTGAAATGTGTCGTGAAAAAGAAGGAATACACTTTGAACATTTACTACACTAAACTTTTTAACAAAATCAGCTACTGTACTTTCAAATATTTTAAGTGCGTCGTCTAAGTTATTAGTTTATTTTGTTAGTTTTTTGTTAATTTTGTTAAATTTTTAATCCAATTCCTGTCTTTCATACTAGTCACTAAAACTTTGCGATTGTATTTTTTTGACATCGCCTAAGGCCATTAGATTAGTTTGCGTCCGATCATGGCCACCTAGATGCAATTTTAAAAGTGGCTCTAAAAAAATGAAGTAGACGTAAAAAGTTTTTAAAATGTCACATTCTGATCTAGAATTGTCTCAGAAATCCAAAGATGTTAAAATATACAGGGTGTTCTATTTAAGAATTCAAAACCGGGGCCATTCCGGTGAAACCGGAAGTGACCGGAAAGTGGAAAATATGCGAAAACTCTCCTCTTCACATAACATTTACCTGTACCAATTCTGATTTTGATACACATAATACTCTAGAAATGATGACTTGTCTAATAGATTCGTTGACACCCGGTATATATATATATATATATATATATATATATATATATATATATATATATATATATATATATATTACATGAACCATTAACTGTAGACCTACTAACTTTCATATTACTAAAAGAGCATAAACTACTGAAAATATTTTTCCACATGCGTTATTTTTTGTATGATGTGAAGCAATAAAGCACATCTGTATTGAACTCTACGTTAAAGCCTGATAGGACATCATATTTTCTTGTAAAAGTCTTGTTACGACAAAGATAAGATTTTCTTTCCTTCATAAATTTAGTTTATGCAAGATTTTTCCCCAGATGATCAATTTTTAGATCCTTATGAAATTTTGAATAATTATTTTCAACTACGGGGCATAAACTAGTTTGTTTTTTTTACTTTCCTGTATTTTTTACTTGGCCCATTTTTAAATATTTCATGTTCTTTATTTATAAATCGTCTATTATTTTAGATATCACTTTCGCAAATCATCGTTTTAGTATATAACAATGATTTTAATAAAGAGGTATTAGTATTTTCAGTAAGCGGAAATTGTTCCAGTTTTTTTCGACTGTTATAATTATTATTATATATAACTTGAGATGTTTGCTACGAGGGGGAATTATCTCCAGGATATCCTTGATTAAACTCGACTTCTTTAATTTTAGGATTATCGTTGTTTCTCTCCGTCGTCTATCATGTCCGCCTCTTAATAATTTTGAAACAACTTATACTTAAATAAAATTATTTTAATCTCGAAATTGATGTCTTTAGATTATTTAGTTCGGAGTTCTGAAAACGTTTTACCTTATATTTGTAGGTAGCACAGCAATCTTCCAGGACAGAATGTACAGAGGTGTGCAAAACTCGTCGACGAGAGTTAGAATCCGAACTTACTGAATGTCGACAAACCCAGCGCTGGGCTGAAGAAAGGTAAATATATTTTCAAAGTTATATTTTTTAAAGAAAGACCAGTATGTACGTTGTTACGGTGAGCATTTTTCGCATTACATACTTTCTGATTAATATGATTTTTTTTTTGAGATTCAAGTTTAAAATCCTTACTAGAATTAGCACTAAGAGAGGGGAAATAATTACACAGACACACTTTTAACCAAGGATGTTAATTTGTGAAAAAAAAATCTTACAAAATCACAAATTAACTTAACGTCTATTCAAAGAGTTGTTTCGTTACCTTCATAATCGACCCTGACTCTCGTAGGCTGTCGAAACCAAAATCGGCGAGACACGGAGGAAAAAGTGCTTTTGTGTACATCGAGCGCTAGTCATATTTTTTAAAGTGCCGTACTTATCGGCATGCATACTACAGATTTTCTGTAATGATCGGTTGGTTTTTTAGCGCCATTCGTAAACGAGCAGCATCAGTTCGTCGACGTCATTTTTATATTTTGTGATTTTTGTCTTGTGAGTTGTATGCGATTTAAATGGACTTATAGTATTCTAAGTGGCTTAATTATTTGTATTTATATGTGTAGACTTACGTTTTGTCAAAACAAGAACAATTGATGTAAAAATGGTGGTTCTTAATTGATTAGCACGATGACTTTGAAGGTAAAAATCAAGATCAGCAGCTTTTTAACCCACCTTCGATACCAAGCTTTTATTTATACTACGAAATTCAGAGGTTCTATACCTAAAACAATCTGGACGTCAAAAGTACCTTGGGAAAAATCCATCGAAAGTCAAGGTCACAGTTGCGTTGGACACTTGGTAATTGTCAACCTTTATTTGGATAGTATTGGTTTTTAAACCTGTGTACTTAATTAGAGACTCAGATTAAACACATTTGACCTTCAAATGACTTCAAAATGAAATGAAAAGATATAAATCATGTATATGGTCGAAAACGCAATTTTCTTACTTTCCATTTCGACAATATTAAAAGGGGTAATTCCGTTCAAAAAAAAAGCACTTGCCCTTAAAATAGCCTTCAGTGTCAAATTCAATATTACTATTACTGTTGGATGTCCTTGAAATCCAATAACTTATTGTAATAATTTTCACCTGCATATTTTAAATATATATATATATATATATATATATATATATATATATATATATATATATATATATATATATATAAATATAAATAAATAGATATAGACCTAAATCTTATGGGGTAGATGGTATCACAAAGAAAAAATAATAAAGCACATTGTGCAAGCACTTCAGACAAGTCCAAAAAGATCATTGTCTTCTCGGTATTCCTTTAAATTATAGTAACACTTTCCTATAAGAAAACATTTTAGTTTATTTTTATATTTGTATTTCATAGAATTTCTATAACTTCTGAAAGTTTAAAGTAGTTTATTCCGAATTGATACTTATGCTATGCGTTACATTACGTTGAACATGAGTGAATTTTTCGCTATCTGGCAAAAGTACATTCCTGTTTCTTGTATTGTAACTATGATTACATTCTACGTTTCCAAAGAAAGAAGAATAATTCTTAACCGCATTTTCCCTCATATATGTACAGGCCATACTATGTTAAAGTCTTTCTCCCAATAAAGACGTTTTTACAGGTTTCAATTTGTTTCATTTTAAAAATTGTTCTGATAAATCTTTTTTGCACTTTAAATATTATATCAGTATCCACTGAATTTCCCCAATATATAATACCAATCTTACTCTAGATTGTATATAGGCATGATACGCCATCATAGCGGCATCAACATTTACCATATTTGCATATATAGCACTACCGCGCTATAATAACCGCAAGCCGATCTACATGCAATCTTCAGTCTACGGTCAATTTGATTGCCCAAAAACGAAAATCTCTCCCTCAAATCAACCACCGTATTCTCATATTGAACCGATATTTTGTGTTCATTATATACACAAGTGAGAAGCTTAGTCTTCGAGAGATTCAGCAGCAGGGCATTCGCAGCAAACCACTTGTTCAAGCCCACAATAGCACCCAGGACACAGTCACCACACTCTGTCGTATTATCTGCCCTGCATATCACTGAAGTGTCATTAACAAAAGCACAACATCACTATCGATGACATTTATCATTTGTATATAATATACAGAGAAGCGGACCAAAAACGGAGCCCTGGGGTATTCCTCTCCATATGTATAAAGGATGGGACATCAACTGCTCCCCACTCACGCTGTTTCCAATTACACGCTGTTTTATTTAACATAGATACAATCCAATGAGCTTCAGAGGAACACCCTTGATACCACACTGCTCCATTTTTTTCAAAAGCACTCCATAATCTACCCTTTCAAAAGCCTTGGACAAATCCAAACATAAAGTTGGTATTATTTTGTTTTTATTTAAAGAAGAAATGATATTTTGTATGGCCAGATAGATTGCAGTCATGGTAGACTTGCCCTTACGGAAACCATTTTGTTTACATTCGAGAGAAGCGATATCAGTCTCTAGTTATCAAATTGTTCCCTAGCATTTTTTTGTATATGGGTTTAATGCAGGCCTCCTTAAGGGCCTCAGGATATACTTCATTTTGAAAAGATAAGTTTATCATATGTGTTAAAGGAATTCCTAATGTCTCCCTAACACTCTTAAAGGCAGACACTGAGAGCTTGTCACAGCCCACTGATTTTTTATGTTTTATACACTTTAACACATCATACTCAACTATTGGTTCATAGAAAATGTTACCGTCTAATTTTCGATAAATCTGTTTGTTGAATTTTATTTATATATGTACTAATGTTTAAGAAAAAATTGTAAAATTCATTAAGGAGCTCAAGATATCTCTCTCTAGAAAACAATCAAGTACTGAGATGTTTTTTTTTTATTCGTATTAATTATTTTTTTTAATAAGGGACCAAGTCGCCTTTGTTTTATTTTGCGCTGAATTTATGTAGGAAGTTTGATTCATAATTTTTATCTTTTTAATTACCTGTTTTAGAAAGTTTAGATAAGATATATAATAGTCCTCCGACAGTCTACCTGCCCTAATTTCTCTATAAAAAGATCTTTTTTTCTTTTAGCATCTTAACCTATGTTTTTGATGCATTCCTCCCTACAGCATACCTTTTTACTGGAAACACGTAGTTGATCCCAGACTGGATAATGCTGTTAAACTTATCATATGCCGTCTGTCTCTGTCAACGCATTGTCAATAAACATTCTGTAAACTGAGTGTGAATTGTTCTATTTTAAAATTTGAGAAAATTATCTTGTTGACAAGTTCGTCTACTCTACTGACTCTGCCCTCAATGTAATGGCCTGGGTCATCAGAGAGACCGGATGTTATTACCACATTGTCTCCAAAATCACTAAAATTACAAAAAGTAAAACTAGTAGGTTCAAAAATTGTTTGAGAAAAATTAAAACTTGCTAGTAAATCCAGAAACCCTATTTCTACCATTACTCTCGAGCATTAAATTAATATCAAAATCACCACAAAGGATAATGTTAAAATTTACATACGTCACACAAATTTCATTTAAAACATCTTCCACCCTATGTATTAAAGTATTAAAATCCCCTAGACAAATCCTATACATTGAGAGTATATTTTTCCTAAGTACTTATACAAGATATTTGTATTTCAAATTGAATACTTTTTAAAATTATATCACCAAGTTCTTGGAAATCATTCATATAATCTCGTATTAATTAGCACGAGCCTTCATGGACAGTAGTCTCCCTGCAAACCACAAGATCCTCTTGTAGCCCTTAACCTGAACCACAACCATTTCGCCATTTACCAACCAATCTTCTATTAGACATACCCAATGTGGCATGTTTTTCGAGATGTTTATAAATAGTTCAATATCCTAAGTTTTATTCCGCAAACATTGAATGTTTTGGTGTAGTATATTTGTGCTGTGGAGTTTGCTCGATGTTCCCCGATGTGTGGACATCGTCTGATGTAGAGAAAATTGTTAATTATAACTCCTCCGCCCACATTTGTGCATCTATAATGTTCCTTTTTGACGCAAATGGAACACAAAGCTTGAAGGAACTTTTATATTTATCTTTTCTAGTTTGCATTTTCTCGCATTTGCATTCAATTTCTGCCGCATCCTTTATAAACCTAATTACCTAATCGGCTGAGATTTCTGAGTTTAATCCCGATAGAATTAAACAGGATTCCTTTGTAGCTCTATATCGCCTTGCAAGTGTGATTATCTGGACTGTTTATAATATTTTTTCCTAGATCTTACGATATTCTATAGGTCTCACAATTTCCTTGGTTTTACTAAAATTATCTTTATTATCAATTTCCGGATTGTGTTGATAATTTGCATTGTCAATATTGACGTTTGATATGAAAAGACAATTTCATCGGTTGTGCGATGTTCGCTCCAACTATTCCCTTTATTCATAAAATCTATGTCTGTTCTTTCTTCTATTATCCTGCCTGTTTAAAATGCGCAGTTCCAAAATTTAGGTTGGAATTTTTCAAAGGTACTTAGTCAATAGTTTTTTTATGTTTTTGTGTTGAGTTTTTCGTGTAATAGAGAATTCCCTAGAAACACGACTTTCTCCTTCAGGAGCTTATTATTTTCAGCTAAAATAGTATTATCCTCTAGTTCTTTAATTAATTTCAAGAGTAGGTTCACTTTCAACTTCCACAGCAGCATACTTGCATAGGACCAATTTTTACCCCCTGACTGCACCATATATGCCGAGTGAAATGTTTTTTTTTATACTAAACACACGTTGTATAGGCTACTTCTTTCCTATTGCAATAATTACACTTTTTTTGCTTTATTTCAGACTTAGGCTTGGACCGCTATCTATACATATATATATATATATATATATATATATATATATATATATATATATATATATATATATATATGAGAATGGGCCGATAATTTCCAGGAAGCGCTTGCTGCGCGCACCGTCTGCCAAAAGTTGGTAATTGGCACGAAACTTACGACCGCATTGTTTACCATTGTCGTACTTAACCTCAAAGCGCTAAAACCGTGATTTCAGTAGCATAAAACAAAGGCAAGGGTTCTACATACCCTACTAAGAGGTTTTTTGGGTCCCTGAGGTCAAATCTTATGTCAATTTTCGAAAATTCAAGATGGCGGATCCAAGATTGAGACTGTGTTCATAAAAACCTTTAAATATAAAGAGATATTAAAATGTCAATAAATATCAATCTGTCTCGAATTTCAAGAATCTTGTTAACAGCTTTTTTCCTGACGTTTTTTCTATTATCTGCCAACATAGATAATAAAATATTCTCTGGGTGGACAACATAGCCATTATTTTGTATAGTTGTATCGACAATTGTTTTTAGTTTAATTGGAAGATATCTGGATGATTTCATGAAATATTGAAGGTGTCGATCCATACATGCAATTCCCAAATTTTTTGACACGAAACCATTATGAATGTTACAATTTGTTTATGCTCTCCATTGGATTATCAATTGCAATATAAAACCTTAGAAATCTTGATGCAGTATTCACCCGAGACAATGACATCTTCCCTGATGCTGATACTTCTAGTTTTTTTGAACAGCTTCCACTTGAGCCTACATGAGCTATATTCCATGATACTCTACTCAATACTTCAGGATGTATATCCACAAACTCACTTTGGATTTTTTTTCGGAAGTTTTCACTACTGGTAAGTTTTCACACGTCTTCTGGATTTTGGTAAGTACTCCACAGAATGATGTAGGTCTAGTTGCAACTCCATTAAAATGATTTATTAAATGCATCAATGCCAACTTATTAAAGTGGAGTAACCATATTAACAAAGATCATAATAGCTAACGCTCTAAGTACCTTCCGCTTATGGCAGGCCGCGTTGTTATTTTACGCAGCAAAACCGGCCGAAATAAGAACAAATTGCAATTAGCGGTCCCCAAACTTCGACGAGGCCTGACGATGTTGTCAGATGCTTTATTTTATACCTATTAGTTATAGTTATAAAGATGAATGATTTATTAAAAAGTAACGTAGTTTAACTGATCATTTCAAAGGGTGACAAATATTGGAAGTTGAGCGTTAGGATGTCGGCATAAGATGGGAATCTATTTTATATAGGTAATTCTGGTAATGGAGTTGATTTAGAGTAGGGGTTTATATTGTAGTTTTTATTAAAAATAAAAATGGAGAACTCTATATTTTTAGTACGAGAGATAACTGAAATAGTAATGAAAATATTAAATCATTGGTATTATTTTGCAATCTGACATAGTGCTTTATTTCTCATCATGTTAGAACAGGGTACACCTACTTTTATAATGAGTATAAGGTTTTTTTAGTTAGTTAAGAACTAAAACAGTTTCTCTAATAAAAATGTGAGCTTAAAAATTTTAGATTATAAGTCTTATTTGAGAAAGTAATATTTTTTAAATTGTTCCAATAAAGTTGTTCATATAAGTAATTAAACTTTAAGAACACAGATCTAAGTGGCTCTATGGTGAGATTTTTTTATTGCCCACATTACTGTGTTGCACTCAGTCAAGGCTTTTTGGTAGCCAACGTAGAGTGTGAAAAGGTTCCTTTGGTTGATTTATTAATATTGGGTTGAGTTGTATATTTTTAATCGATATACCAACATTATCCTGAGTCTAGTGACGCTACAGGAAAACATATCTAGTGACCTTCATATTAAATGTTATAGTATGGATTGTATAATCAAAAACGTAAATACTGTATATCCAAAATATTCCATGTAATTCTAATTGTTTTGACATAGTTACTTTTTTTAACCAGGTAATTTTAACTTATCCGTTTTTCTATTCAAGTAAATGCAGAAATGTTGCTGACTTATTAATATCATTAAGTATGCCCATATATGAAACTACAAAAAAAAATTTCTAGGATAATAAGCCGACCATAAAAAATGCCCCTAAAAAATAAAAAATATACCAATAACTGTTCCACATTGTTATTAATTTAATGTAGATTTACTTGTGGTTTTGAAGTCAGTTTGTATTAGTCGAATTAGTTATTTTTAAATTAATTATGGGTGAATTGGTATTTTTTCTTCATCACAGTAGAGAATTGTTTACGTAGCTTCTGATTTACGTTATATTTCTTTGTGCTTTAGTTGAGAGTGTTTTTGCAGTTTGAAGTTGACCTAAAAAAATAATATTAAGTTTAGATGTTATAGCGTAGTTGTTGTTTCACGGGTAGAAATTAATCCTGGAATACATCCGTTCGTCCGTTTGGTTGCCCATAGAAATTTGCAAGTGTCTGCAAGAAATCAAACGGATTAATGTTGTTGCGCACTTCAAGTTTCAAAAAAAAACTGAAAACAATGTATGTTAATGTACTATTAAAAAATAAACAAACTCATGCGGAATTTGACGTCTTAAGGTACCCGAGAAGCTGAGATATGACCATTGAAACTTACAAAATGGACTCTTTTTAGCCCATTTTTCGCATATTTTCGAATGCTCGCTAAATCTAGAGTTTTGACTCGATATGAATTATGAAAAAAGCGTTTTCGACTTCTTGAAATTACCTTCCCAATTTAAATAGGTCTTTTTAAGGAACATTCGTGCAGCGCCGTTTTTGCGAATTTTTATGATTTTTGTGCAAGTTCAAATTTTCATAGAATCTCGACTTTTGATTGTATCTTGACTAGTAATGAAATACCTTTCATTTCTATTTTGAAAAGTTCAAATTGATTAAAAAGAACCAGCTGGAGACATTTCGAAAATTTGAAAAATTACTTGTTTTCAGGAGGCTAAAACTTTTTTTTTTTTCATTTTTGCTTTAGAAACCTAAGCCCTTAAATGCATAAGAAACACTGAAAGACTTGTAGCTTTTGTATTTGTTCCCTTAAATTTTTTTTTCCACTTGAAAATAGCGATTTTTTTCATTTTTCTTACTTTTGCTACTTTAAATGCTCGACAAATTTAAAGTTTTGTCTCGATTTGACTTCTAAAAAATCCATTTTTTCCATCTTGACGAGCCTTTTCAACCAGATAATGTATTAAGTATTGTTAATTAGAATCGGTTTTTTTGAACTATGTTTTTTTTTAACTCCGTTTTCGTGATTTGATAGGCATGCTTTAAATCCTCATGAATTCTTGAATTTTGATTTTTTTTTTTCTTATAAGACCTCATATTTTCGTTTTAGAAAGGAATGTCTGTTTTCGAAAATTTGCAAAATAGCTTATTTTCTAGAGAGTTGGGCCATAAAATATTTTCCTTTTTTATTTCAAGAAAATAAACTCTTCTCTGAACGCATAAGATACATCAGAAAAATTGGATCTTCCGTATTTGGGTAGTGATCTGTTTATTATCGATTTTTTTTCCATTTTTCTTAGATTAAGTTTACAATTTTATATACTCGCCAAATTGTTGGATAGTTTTGAATTCTGAAACAAGCATTTTCTTCAACTTTAAAAGACTTTTTGAACTAATTAATTTATTATATATTTTTAATTAGAATTGGCTGTTTTACCGTTTTATTTGTGCGGCGCTGTTTTGTTAATTTTTTTAATTTTCAGGCATACTTTAAACCTTAATATGATATCGAGTTTTGATTATTTTTCGACTTAAATAGTCAGTTTTTTTTTTGTTTTAGAAAGAGCTTTCATTCATTTTTCGAAAACCTTGAATTGGTTAAATAGAAACGGACATATCAGCCTCTGAAGGAGGCCTTTTTTGGAAAATGACTCATTTTAAACAGGCCGATCCAAAAAAATATATTTTTAGGGACCTACACCCTTTCTTGAAAGTAATAAAAAATTTGATTTTCAGTATTTGGATCTTTATATTTTTCTTTCCGACTTGAGAATATCGATTTTTACTCATTTTTAACCTTTTTCCAATTTTTTAAAATTATTTTATAAGTTTAATGCCACATTTCTACATAGTATCATGGTTTGAACATGTTAATACATGGGGGGCATTAAATACACAGAGAAACCGTTAATTTAAAGTCTTAAGATCTTTAATAAAATTGTAGTTCATGGAGTAAGACAACAAAATGAAGTTTTATGGGTTTAAATCATGCCCGATATTCACGAAAATTAGCACAAACACTGTTGCGCACACAATGGAACCCTAAAGAAGCAGATTCTAATTAAAAGTAACTAATAATCAAGACAAAAGTCTAGGTTTGGCTAGCAATTAAAATGATAAAAGTAATTTAACAAAAATGAAAAAAAAAGTTAAAAATGAGAAAAAGTCGATATATTGAGGTGGGAAAAAAAGGAACGACCCAAATAAAATAACTACAGTTTTTTAGTGTTTCTTATGCATTTAGGCCTCTAAAATAAAATGATATGATTTTTTTGCATTAGCCTCCTGAAAATAAATCATTTTGAATTTTTCAAAATAGAAATTAAAGGTCGTTTTAAGATGAAAAAAAATAAGACCTTATCAGTCAAAAAAGAATCGAGAATTTGTAAGTGTTTGAATTTTTCTAAAAATTATAAAAATTCGCTGATACAGACCTGCACGACTGATACTGTAAATGCCCATTTCGAATTAAAAGTAAATAGACCAAAGCTTTGAAAAGGTCTTTCAAACTGAAAAAAAAAGTTTTTTTCAGAACTCATATCTAGCCTAATCTCTAGATTTGGCGACCCTTTGAAAATATGCGAAAAGTGGGCTAAGACAACTTTATATGAACATGTTTCATCTTCTTGGCTCAAATTCGACACGAGTTCTTTTTTTTTTATAATAGTATAGTAACATGTAAAGGCTGAAAACCACTATATATATATATATATATATATATATATATATATATATATATATATATATATATATATCGATCCGGGATTACATCCATTCGTTTGATTAGTTTCTTTAAGAAACTTGCAGACGTTTCGCCAAAATCTCATTAGGCATCTTCTGTGCTTGAGATTTTTGGTGTAAATTAATCCTATACAAAGCTATTCTATATTTCATTTAAACTACGTTACAGTTATTATGTAGAATGAGATTTACAGACTGGTTAATAAAGAAACTTTACTTTAAAAAATTTAGCAACAGTTATTAAAGTAAAAATATATTTCCGCGAAAATATAAAATAGAGTTATTTAAATTTCGAGATTTTTAAATTTATTTCCTGACTGTGATTGAAAATGCTACAGGATCTTTGGGGTGTCAGCATGATGAAGCTCCCTGTCGTTTGTCCACTAAGATGGATACGATGACGTTCGGAAACACCCTGACTACCTAGGTAGCCTGATATTAAACATTATTTCTTCTGTGCATTTTTAAAATTTCAAATCATTGGATTAGATTGTTGTGCCACTATTGTCACCAACACCATATTAAAAATGGGCAAATATTAGTATTTGTCGAAAGAGTTGTGACTTAGAATTGTTGAGAAAAAGAAAAGGTGTAAAGCAATGCACTAGAGCAAAGAATTCAGGTTTAAGTTAGGGTGGTTATTGGGGAGTGTTACTTTTGTCTATATATATATATATATATATATATATATATATATATATATATATATATATATATATATATATATATATATACAATTGTCTCATAATTCAAACAATAACAAAAATATATGCGTATTTATACTATAATAAATATTTTATCTATTAAAAGCAATAAAATTATTTTAGCATCGGAACATCCGTTGTGAAGCCTTCCAAATTCGGCAAACTATTTACAATAAAACGAAATAAATGCTAGAGCAAATCACAACAAACAAGTTGCAGAATACAAATGAATTATATTTTTTCCAGGTCGACCGACGAGTCAAGATCCTTTCGACATCGAAATAGCTACGCTCAAATTGGCAACAACGTGCTATCGTCGGTCGCGGCGAACTCTACGCTACGCTACATTCGGCTCGCTAAATCATCTGGCTCCATAGAGGTTATCAAAAATTTAACACGTCGTGGCATATCTATAGCGTTAACTATAATAATCTTTGATATTAGCCATTGGAGAGGTCTTTAAAGATGTTCTTCCATTAATCGTATGATTATATTGTTGCATCCGATTTTAACATTTGTTCCATAGGCACCTACAGCGTATAACTTGTAGAGCGGAAAGTCTACCAAGACCCTCTAGTATTTTTGTTTTAATGATTTCTGTTTTTTCTGATGGTACAGTAACGTGTATGATGTATTTTGTGCTACCTTCTTTTACTGTTATATGTTCCTCACCAATAGTTTTGCGGTGGTACGTCTTAGATAATTTGCAGCGTTCATTTTTTAAACTCAAAGTCCTCTTTTTTCCATCAAAATAAAGTCCCCAGATGGTTATATCTTTAAATAAGTTTCCTTCTATGTAATTCCTACTTTTTTCCCGCTCTCAATAAACTTTGCTCTTATCAATAAATATGCATTCATCAAGAATCAGGCGGCAAAAGTGATCTTTAGCATCTTGCAAAACTTCAAATGCAAGATCTACTGAGGCTCTATCTGAGACTCGACATCTATCGCAGACTATCGAAAATTTAGGTATTGTAATTCTTGTTTGAGAACTTTTTGAGTTGATTATCTGCGTGTCATTCGTTATTCATAATGTCGTGAAGCACCGGCTCAATTTCTAACAAATCTGGTTCTTCAGTTTAATGAATATTTATATTATTAATAATTTCGATAACACACTTTATTCTTGATATAATTTTATCAGAATCTGTTATCGTTCGATTTAATACAGATGGAATTTGTTGGAACATATTTTTTCTGAAATTGAATAAAAGCTGTTGTAAATTTTCATAAACTTTTTTATCTATAGTAAAAGAACAATTATTGAAAATACATTTGCTTGTTGCTAAATGTAAAAATAACTCAATGACTTTTTTGAATTTACCAATATCTTTATTAACCGTTTTCGCTTCTAGGTGTTAAGTTTTGGCATATGCTTGTAACCGTTATCAAAATAGTAATTCTTCTTTCACTGAAGATAGGAATATCTACTCTGTTCCGTATAGAGATTACAGTTTTTACAACTTTAGTTATTATAATCGATATTGATGGATCAGCATTAGTTTCATTCTTTTCTTTTAATCTCAAAAATTCAATATGTTACAAAACACCTGTAATCGTTGACAATCTATCAACAACCAGTTTAACAGCTAGATCCTAGATTGAGGATATTACATGAATGGTTGATGCATTGCAAAAAAATATTCATTATGATATTTTTCGAAGTTCCTCAACTGATGATTTTAATATTTAAAAACTTGGTTTGAACAATTGTCTGGTCTTTTGAAGAAGTCCAACTTTATAAACTTTTTTTTTTACATCGATTACACTCATATATCCAAAATAATTCAAATACTTTTGTGTGTTTAAGAGCTTAGGCACTCCTTCTGTTTATTATTTGACAATTTTTACCTACAATCTGCCATTTTGGAGCTGCTATCAAGGATTTCTGAAAACAAGCACCGTATTTAAATTCAGTTACTTCGGAAACTCTTGTGTAGAGCATATAGTGTCAATGACTTCGTTTTATACCTATAGGAGAACGATTTTTTAAGTTATGACCTAGCAGTTATCTTCTTCTAGATTACATCACCAAATTCCTAGATCGAGACGGGTTGATTTTTATTGATATTTTAATATATTATTATTAATAGTTTTTACATACACAGCCTCAATTTTGGATTTTTAGCGTTTTGAGGTTAGTTCAGGTCAAAAAACCTCTTAGTAGGGTATGTAGAACCCTTGCCTTTGTTTTATGCCACTGAAATCACGGTTTTAGCGCTTTGAGGTTAGGTACAACCAAAAAAACCCTCCCCTAGGCTTATTCAAACAATGCGGTCGTCAGTTTCTTGCCAATTACCCACTTTTGGCAAGGGGCACACGCAACAAGCGCCTCCTGGAAATTTTCGACCCACTCATACATGTTTCTAGATTCAGATTTGCCACCAGACATGGTTAATATATTTCAAAAAAAATGTGTGTTGTTTACACATAAATCCTGCGCATATTGCTTGTTGGAAATAAAATAAAACCGAAAATATAACCAAATGATAAATAGTTCGAAAATATTATTTATTCAACCCATTATTAAAGTTTACCTTTTATCATATACAGAGCGTCCGACAAGTACATATATGTTAATTTCTGGGCAGTTATAGGTAGCGCCATAATAACCCTAGTGTTCCATATAATTTTTTCCCTAAAGAAATATGTGGCTTAAAAAAGATATCCAGTGATTTATCTTTTAAGGCTATGATTTTTGAACCAGACTTGTATTTTTTAATGAAATTTTGGTATGTTGTACTACCGATAAAGGTTCACAAATCGAAACTATAAACAAGCTTTGACTTTACGAAAAAAGTCAGTAACGAACTCTCCACCAAACTCATGGGCCCAAATTTTTAATACGTGGCAGTTCAACGCGATTCATCAAATACTTTGGACAATTATCTAAAAAAAAAGATACTGTGCCTTTATTTAAAAAAAATCAAACATTTTCACGGAAAATAATTTTTTTCGTTCACCTTACAGATACGGTTAATTCAAATAAATTATAATACTACAATAAAATCCACCAGACATTGTTTCTTTTACCATGGGAACCATTAATATAACAAGAATTATCAAAGCCATCAAATCTAAATAAACAATCCAGCCCTATTCCTATGCAGAATATGCTAACATGCATTTAATTTACGGACAAGTGCAGTACAACTTTCTGCAGACAAGAAGAAGTTGTGCTGAGAGTTCTAAATTGGAATTTACCAGTTCGAAAAATATTTGGGCAAACAATAACTTAAAGTAGAATTTGCTTAGATCAACCTTTACAAATTTATTTTAGGAAGTCTTTTACCGTTTCTTGATTGTAAATGTAAGAAGAGCAAGAAATCCTTATCTAGAACACATTCTGGGTGAGATTGCTTTTTGGGGGAATCTCAAATAACTTATTTATTCAACGCCAATAAACACCAGGGAAGAGTTGCCTGAAAGTATCATCCATTTATTGCAATCTGATTCGAAATGATACTGATCTTTATGGATAGTAATTATTTTCACATAAATTATTCGGAATTAAGATCGCAGGCTAAATACAAGAGAACAAAGATATTGGTTTACTTTTTGAATGAACTATTAATTGGATCTAAGAG
Organism: Diaprepes abbreviatus; assembly: GCA_034092305.1. Classification (NCBI taxonomy): domain Eukaryota; kingdom Metazoa; phylum Arthropoda; class Insecta; order Coleoptera; family Curculionidae; genus Diaprepes; species Diaprepes abbreviatus. The sequence continues at coordinate 10,917,953 of JASJET010000137.1, read as the reverse complement.
AGAAAATGCACTCGCAGTCAAACGACATAAAGATTTTTTGAAACCAGTCGAGACTTAAGAACATTGGCTAGCTATGCTTATAATAAAAAGCAAGACCAAATGGTCACGTCTAACGTAATAGCAGGAAAGAAACCGTGTATATGTGATAAAGAAGATGTAGACAGAAATGAAACAATATCTAGAACTTTCACGGATCTTATAATCTCAATCGAATCGGCAACTACAGTAGCTGTGAGACAAAATATTTACAACAGGCATTTTCGTGGAAGATATACAACAAGGAATTAGCAGTGTAAGTTACGGTTATACATACAATAAAATACAAGCACTGTAATACACTTTAATATTTAAACTATGCTAAATAAGACCTATGCGTTCGAAATTATTTTAGACATACATAATATTGGTATTGCTTGCTTTATTGAGCATTGGCTGAGAGAAAATGAAGTAATTATCAATACCTTTCAGTCACACAACTTGGTCAGCTATTTTTGCCATAGGGAGTTTTTGCATTGCGGGGTGAGTATCTAGCTAAGACAACATTTTTCTCAAGCAGTTTTTATTTAAGAGATCAGTCGAGAAACACTGAAGTATATATATATATATATATATATATATATATATATATATATATATATATATATATATATATATATATATATATATATATAATTTTTTTCATTTGAAAATCAAAAGGCAACAATTTTTCTGACATTTCGCTCTAACATAGTAAGCTTCTTCAAACTTGTATATTTATCTTGAATCTACAAAATTACAATTTTTTTTTAATAAAACATTTATCACAGTAATTATCCTACATATCTATTACATTTATGTTTTTAAGTTAATTAAAATTAATAAAAATAAAACAGATTTTACAACAGTCTTAAAATTAAAACAATACTCTAATAAATATAATATTAGAAATATTAGAAAAAATGTAATGATGCTTGGCACGATTTGGTATAAACTCATGTAAATCGAAGAATGTTATTAAAAAAAAATAATAATCTTTTTTCCTATTTTTTACTGTTATAAAAAGTAATCTATCCATATCAATTGCATACCAAGTTGTAATAATTGAATTTATTTTTAACATACGCACAAAGCTACTTTCAAGGTATGTACTAATTTATAGTTTTATTTTAATCTGTGTATCGTTTGGTTTTAATTTTAAGACTGTTGTCAAATTTGTTTTATTTTTATTAATTTTAATTAACTTAAAATTATAAATGTAATAGATATGTAAGCCAATTACTGTGATACATGTTTTATTAAAAAAAGGAATTGTAAATTTGTTGATTCAAGTTAAATATACCATAACTTTAAAGAAGCTCAATATGTTAGAGCGAAACCTCAGAAAAATTGTTGTCTTTTGAATATATATATATATATATATATATATATATATATATATATATATATATATATATATATATATATATATATATATATATATATATAGTACGATGTGAGGATCTATGAAGTACAGAATCAGTGTCACTCTGGAAAAATGTTTGCTAAAGAAATTGGTCTTAGAGACCGCATGTCTGGTGAAGATTGGATTAGGGTATATTCTGGTACTAACATTAATGGCATGTTTGATAACTTTTACAGAACCCTTAAAAAACATTTCAATGATAAAGAAGGTACAAGCTAAAAACCAAAACAAACAGTTGTGTGAATTATCCAAAAAAACAAATTAACCATGTGGTTGATGAGCGTTTCCTGACATTGCAAAAAATCTACAAGAATGGAAAGTTAGCGAATAGTCTATGAAATGACCTCGAACAACAGAGGTAGATATCCTACTGAAGTAGTTAATTCAGTAGATCAGACAAAAACCGCTCTTACTGCAAAAATTTGTAATATAATTAATAACCATTTTATAAGAAATTTATCTGAGAAAGACGTAAATAAATGAAATGAAGTGACTCTTCCTAAACCCGACAATAAGACCTTATTTCTTTAGGATACTACATCACAGGAAATTATAGACACCATATCCCGATTAACAAAGTAAGCGGCATCGGGTCTGGATGAAATTAGATATAAAATCTGTAGAAAATGTCTGGATTTTTGACTGAACCTTAATAATTTTAATAAACTAGTCGTTCTCTTGCGGCGTATATCTGGAAACCTTGAAGGCATCCAGAGGAGTTGCGATATTTAATAACAAGGGTGACAGAACGGATAAAGGAAGTTATCGACTAGATCAGGGGAACCAGTTTCTAAGATGTTTGAGTTTTACAATTACAACAAAGTTGTATCTTTGGTTGAAAATCACGACTTTTCCAGTGCCCAGCATGCTTTCAGAGGAAAAAAATAACTATAACAGCTATATCACAGGCGAAATCATTCATCTATGAAACTCTAAATAATAACACATATAGCTGGGCTCATTTTCTATTTGAGTCAAGCATTTGGTACTCTCAAACAGAATCTCACAAATCGATTACAAGTGGTTGTTATCGATGGGGTCAAGTCTATTTCAAGGACTATTAGTCTGAGGGTTCTCTAGGGATCAATTTTTGGATCACTTATTTATCCTATATTTTGACAGTGTAATGACTGCTGATAAAAAATCCTATAAGCCGATGACACCAACATGTTGATTGCAGGTAAAAATCTGGGAGTATTGACTGAGCGGGCTAGTAGTGTTTCAGAGGAGTTGAGTATATGGTTCGATGAGAATGACTCGTCTCTGAACGTCAATAAAACATTGTTTACCAGATTTGCACTCAGAAACGCCGCTATACAACATTGCAGCCTACATATTAGCATACATAGAAGTTCAGTTAAACAGGCGAAGGCAGCGAGAGTCCTGGGAGTTATTGTTGATGAAAAATTTACATGGGCGAGACATTAAAATGAAGTTTAGTACGGTCAAAGACCGTGACTACATGACGAATATTCTGGTATGACAAAAGAAAATACTACGTCCATAAATTAAATACATGTTAGATGTACGCATTATTCTGAATTAGTAAGTCCAGTCGTTTCTAATGATATCTATAATTAATTAAGTAATAATGTAGTAGTAGATTGTTATTAGATCCGCTTAATTATTGTAATTTAATTAGTTGATAACAAAGACTTTAATTAATTTCGTATAATAAATAAAACTGTTATTATTGCGTATGCATGATTCAGATTATATCGAAAATTGTTTATTTTTTAGATAATTACCTAAAGTAGCTAATAAATCCGGTTTAAGTTTTCAAAGCTGATAGAGTTTTGCGTCTTTATGCGTTATACAACATGCCAAAATTTCTTTAAAATATACAAATCTGCTCATAAGTTACAGCCCAAACGGTACACCACTGAGCACTTATTTTGGTCCACATATCTCCGTTATAGGGCACATTAGGAAAAGAATTATATAAAACACTAGAGTTATTTTGACGCCCCCATACATTGCTGAGTTTGATATATATTTACTGGACACCCTGTATTTTTGGCAAATTCCGAAATCGCCGTCATGATAACAACCAGAAATATATCAAAAAGGAAACTGTCGGAAAACAGAAAAATAGAGAACAAAAAATCCGTATTGGTTTTAACGTTAACTATTTTATCTCAAAAGACAAATAAAAAGTCTGGGAAGAAAATTTGACAAAATTTGGCGATATAACTTAAAAATTGTTATAGGCCCCATTATAAATATTGTTTAACGACACAAAAGGAATAACAAGAATTTTTTTATTATCACAAATAAATGTGAACAAAAAAATTCTTCTATTGCGATATATCCTTCGTAGATACTACATTAGGTAGACTTTATATCGAATACTACCCGCCCACATAAGGCGTATAAGGTAAAATTCCATAATAAGTATCCTCACCTTGTTCTTTAACGACGAAGAACTAGGGTAACTTAAGTACCTACTGAAGATATTGATATATTTTAGATGCAAAACGCTGGAACTTGAAAACCAAGGACTGGCAGAACAGTTACGCGACACCGACATGTTGATCGCAGCACTATCAGCAGTTCAAGAGAAAAATTCACACCTCGAAAATTCACTTTCTGCGGAAACTCGTATTAAGCTGGATCTTTTCAGTGCTCTCGGAGAAGCCAAACGTCAGTTGGAAATCAGAGAAAGTAAGATTATTGTGTCATATTATTTATAAGAGTTATCTTTTTTACAAACTCAAAAATAAAAAATTCTGTTCTCCTAATTATTAAGGACAATTAGAATGGTTTTCACATCAGTTTTTTTCATAGTTTATTTATTTATAAATAATTTGGAATACAGTTTAAAGAAAACATTGAATTAAATTATCTTAAAAATTGAAAATTATTATTCATAACATAAAAATTGAATTTCTTCCCAAATATTAATAAAAATCGTAATGGTATTATTTTGTCCCAATATATTTACACTTGAGGTTTTTCTGAACTGAAAAATATAAAAAGATGAATCTAGAATAAACAAGTAAATTTATAAGTCATAGTAAACATCCCATCAAATCCAGTGGTATGCGGTATATTGATTGACATATGACGTTGCCTACATTTTAAACGTATAAATCATTTCATAATCACAAGCAAATTATTAAGTCTAAAATTTCGTTGAGCTTTTGTAACATATAAGAGCTCAAATTTCAGCTTTTTATTTATAGAGTCGAACGCCGAGTGGTACTTTTTGAAAAAGTTTAAATAGCACTATACTTTTAGAAAATTATTTCAAAAAAATTCATAATGGATAAGATTCTAAGGAAATTTGCATTTTAACAAGTAATATGCTTTTGAAGTACCTTAATACAAACCTATTATAAGATTTACGCAATTCGAAATGGCAAATCCTAGATGACTGCTAAGTATTTGAATACACCAATTTGTTCAACTTTTCTCCTATTAAAATTATTTATTACGAAATTCACATTTCGGCACGTGACTATATACTTTTGAGGCATGTTAATCTGTTATCAGATTCATAAAATAAAAAATAACGAAGCCAGTATGACTGCTAAATACCCAACACCGTCTCTACTTTTCTCTATTAGTATTAACCAGAATCAACTTTTTTACATAAAACTCTGTTTTTGTGGTCGCTAAATATGAACGTTTGCAGCTCTTACAGGGTTGAAATAAGAATTGAGACTCATATTTCAAGATAAACGTAAACTTTGTATTTTTTTGGGAACTGAGTTTATATGATTTTTAAAAACTCTTTTTTTTTTAATTTGAATTAATTTTTACGTGAGTCGAACATTTTTCGGTAAGGAAAAAGTAAAAAAAACTACATATGGAATTGGTCCTTTTGAATTTCAATAATGTAATTACCTGTTCGTATTCAAAGACCCCATCGGTAAGATGAAATTTTGTATTTAAAAGTGAATTCAGTCATAAACTATTTGCCTTTTCACAGGAATGACATACATATATATATATATATATATATATATATATATATATATATATATATATATATATATATATATATATATATATATAAATATATATATACAATAACGAATTTAATTTCTACAAGGTTAAGGTGTTTGTCAGTTCTTGGCATTTATCATAAGTCAAAACACTGTGAATATTATAAGATAGGATACTCTAGTTGCAGTGCTCACCACATATTAGATGATGTTAAAACCACGAAAAATTTCTTCATTTCGCTGTTAAAATTTGCACCGTTAATAAATAGAATTTAATCATGCTAAATTATATATAAATATTTTATTTTTGAAGTTTTTGTGACCCATTGATTAAGTTTCGAGTTCTCATTGCGTAAATTCAGTATGGCGCTTTTACATCACACTTAAATATTTTTTATGTTAAAATTGTGTTTAAAAATTAGTCCTTAGGACCGTATTTGTATGATCGATCTTCAGAGAGCCACATAAGGATATCCGTCGTCTTGGCTTCATCGACTCGACCTTTTATTATTTTTGAGAAAGAAATACTTGATCGATCTTCAAAGAGCCACATAAGGATATCCATCGTCTTGGCTTCATCGACTCGACCTTTTATTATTTTTGAGAAAAAAATACTTGAATAATTACAACTTAGCAGTAATGTCGATGTCCTCTGCTTTCCTATTTTAAATAACCCTAAACTTGATTACGCGTTTAAAATTGCTTAGGTATATGACAAAACAATGTTTGGCACAATAAACTTTCAGGCTGCAATTTAAGAGCTTCTTATACGTAACCTGCTATATCGTTGTATTAACCAGTATGTTTTCCAATATACATTGATTGATGAGTTTGATCTTACTTAGGTGGTCTCGTCGGCTCATTTAAGTCTTGTTATTTGTTCATGTATAAAAGCTTATTGTTATTATTAACTGGAGTAGTTTCTTTATTAGATTTTTCTAGTTGCCAACATCCTGGAGGTTAGTATCTAAACTTTATTTTCCAGTGCGTGAGGGCGGGACACTCAAAAATAAGGTGAGGAGTTGTTCTTCATGTACAGGGTGACTCAACGATTGGATGAAGTAGGTTTGTGCCTTTTCGGTGAAACTAACAAAGAAACTATATTTATTGTTTGATACAGTTTATTTTTACGCAGATTTTAAAAATATTTAGGACTCTACAGGGTGAGCCAAAAAACTAGGACAGCATAAAGTTGTATTTTTTTAAATAGAACACCCTATATATGAATCGTATTTTCGATTTAGCTTATAATTTTAAATCTTTTTTATTAAGGGTTTACTATAACAAAACTTTATAGTTTCTGAGATAATTAAGTTTAAAGAAAAAAAGTTACATTTTCAAGCATCAATTCAATCCTAAATAACGTTTTCAATTTTGTGACAAATATATTCAAATTTGGAATTTAGCAAGGCCAATGACAAGTTAACATAATTTTTACCTAATATTTGCAATAAAAGCTACAGGGTGTTGAACACATCGGCTCAAATTTGAACAAGTTTAAATGAATAAATATCTTTTTTTTTTAAATGGTACACCCTGTATATTTTCATGTTATTTAATAGAGTAATAAAAACCCTAAAAGTTTTGTTCAATATATCCTATACCTATTTATAATAGTTTTTGAGATATTTCAGTTATTCTTATTTTCCATACTTTTTTACAGAAATAGTCTTCATTATCATAGTAGCCATGTAAAATAATAAAAAGAAACTACAGAAACAAACAGAATGTGGTTAAATATGATGAAATACATTATTCGTTATATTACAACGGCAATAGTTTAATTAAACATAATGTGAAAAAATTAACACAACAATAACGGCAAGGCAAATACATATTTACTTTTATACTAAATTGAAACAAAAAAATTACCTATTAAATGCTGAGATTAATTATTTCTTTTTAATAAGTGTTCGAATAAACGACCCTCTTGTGCAAGGCACAAATTTAGTCTTTTTTGCAGATTTTCTCGGACCCTGGACAAAATTAGTGGCGTTATTGTTCTACAGGTATCCCTAATCCTGTTTCGCATATCTTCCACTGTTGTTGGTGGATTAACATACACCTTATTTTTAATATAACCCCATAGGAAGAAATCTAATGGGGTGATGTCGCAAGACCTTAGTGGCCACTCAATGAAACCCCCATGTCCAATCCATTTTTGCAGATATCGTTGGTCCAAAAACGCACGAACTTCACGATGGTAATGCGGAGGCGCACCATCGTGCTGGAACCACATACTGTCGAGCTCATCCCTATCGAGACCTTGAAGCAGTTGGGGTAGTTCTTCTTGTAGAAAGTTCAGGTAACTATGGTCATTTAGTGGTTCATTAAAAAAGTGGGGTCCAATAATTCGATTATGATGAATACCACACCAAACATTTAATGACCAGTGGTTTTGATGTTGCACCTCTCTAATCCAAAATGGGTTTTCTGTGGCATAATAATGCATGTTGCGTCTATTTACGGCACCGTTACTTCTAAAAGTAGCTTCATCACTAAACATTACCTTGCATAATAAATTTGGATTTAATTGAATCTCCGCATTTATTGTACGACAAAAGTTTACACGACTTTCAAAATCCTGTCCATGCAATTCTTGGTGTAATTCCATGTGATATGGATGATACCTATATTTCTTGGTAGGACGATTAGCGGTGGATTGTGATGTTTCACATAATGCTGCTAACTGACGGCTACCAATATAAGGATTTTCCTGAACATTTAACAATACTTGTAGTTCTTTTTCTTCATTAGTTACTGGTTTGTTGACCACTTTACGTTTTGGATAATCAACAGTACCAGAAGAATCAAATCTTAGCATTAAGTTTTGAAAAGTATGGGTATTAGGCTGGCGTCGATCAGGATACTTCATTTTGTAAATTCTTTGAGCAAGAAGGCAATTTTTTTGAGCCTCTCCTATTGTATAAATCATATCTATTAACTCATTCTTTGGAAAATTCATTTTACAATATAAGATGAATGCAAAAAAAACCAAACTACACTACATAAAAACTAAAAGAAGCGTTTGCGGTTATAAATTTGACACACAGAAAAATGTTCTTTTACATTGTTTTTGCCATGGCTACTATGATAATGAAGACTATTTCTGTAAAAAAGTATGGAAAATAAGAAAAACTGAAATATCTCAAAAACTATTATAAATAGGTATAGGATATATTGAACAAAACTTTTAGGGTTTTTATTACTCTATTAAATAACATGAAAATATACTGGGTGTACCATTTAAAAAAAAAAAAGATATTTATTCATTTAAACTTGTTCAAATTTGAGCCGATGTGTTCAACACCCTGTAGCTTTTATTGCAAATATTAGGTAAAAATTATGTTAACTTGTCATTGGCCTTGCTAAATTCCAAATTTGAATATATTTGTCACAAAATTGAAAACGTTATTTAGGATTGAATTGATGCTTGAAAATGTGACTTTTTTTCTTTAAACTTAATTATCTCAGAAACTATAAAGTTTTGTTATAGTAAACCCTTAATAAAAAAGATTTAAAATTAAAAGCTAAATCGAAAATACGATTCGTATATAGGGTGTTCTATTTAAAAAAATACAACTTTATGCTGTCCTAGTTTTTTGGCTCACCCTGTAGAGTCCTAAATATTTTTAAAATCTGCGTAAAAATAAACTGTATCAAACAATAAATATAGTTTCTTTGTTAATTTCACCGAAAAGGCACAAACCTACTTCATTCAATCGTTGACTCACCCTGTACATAATACCTACTATATTTGTAGAAATTATTTTAATAAAAAATACATGTCATTATACAAGAAGTAACGTAGCTATGCCGTTAATTACCGGAATGGTACGATATTTAGATAAGTTCCGAAAAAATATTACTTGCCCATCGCCAATTTGCCCTTTTGACCAATTTTTCTGTAAAAAAAGACATTTCCCGATTTTTTCCCTTTTTTTTTCTGCATATATCTAGAGAAAACCGTACCAAAAAAGTTTTTAGCCCATCCTATCGATTTTGATGGATATATGAATTCAATTGGCAGTAACTATTAAAAAATTGTCTTTAGATAGAAAATTAAAGACTAGACGGCGTTGTAACTGATGCGAAAAGTGGGTGTCTTTTTATTACATTTTTATGAATATTTCGGATGTTTTCCAGGCTCAGAATTACCAAAATGTAGGCGTTAGGATATAAATTCTGGCTAAACATTTTATGTAAAAAAAGTAAATTTTATTATGCTCAATTTGCCGAGTTCATACTGCTTGGTCGGCGATCAGCTAAAATACATATTTATTTAAAAGAGAGCAGGAAATCACCATTATCGTCACTTTTTATATGAGGTAAGTGAACACATACCAAATAGGAAATATTTATGTTAAAATTGGCAATGAAATAAACATAATTGTTAGCAAGTATTCTAACATTTTTTTAGACTAAATTTTTTAAACTAAGTTTTAAACTAGTAATCTACAATACAAGATACAATATAGAATTCATATCAATAAAGTGAAACGTCGGCAAAGGAAAAAACTGTTTTTCTCCGATTCACGATCGAAGTCTCAATTAATCTTGGCTAAATAATTATCACCGTGATCACAAACTTATTTTAAGAATGTACGTAATGTATATAAATTTATTTAAAAAAGAATTGCCTCGAGAACATCCCATATACACTCCCCTGCACATGTTTTTGCCATACCTAGATGAAAATCTGAAAATACAAAAAGTTTTATAACATCAAAAAAAAATGGTCGCAGCGTAAAATTTCCAACGACATCTTAAAATTTAGGTTACAAGCTTCAAAAAAACCGTTAGATTTGTCTTTAAAATCCATAAGCATATTTTTTAAACAGTATCATAAAAAAGTAAAAAATTATAAAATTTTGATGATTTTTATACTGTTATAATTTTAAGTGCCAATATTGCCGAATAAAAAAACTAAAACAATTTAAAAAAATATTGCTTCACCTTTAAAATGAGCGGTGAAACGTCAAATTTGGTCCATTTGGACCAAAATTAGATCAATTTTTGTAAGGAAGTTTGTTTTTATCCAAACGCATATGTTTAAAAAACTAAACAAGATAGAAAAAAAGTGTAAATAGAAAAAAGACGTATTTTTGTATAACGAACAGAGGTATATAGTTTTAAAAAAAAATCAGAGAAAAAAAATTTTTCTTATTTTTTATGACACAAGAAATTTTAGAATTGGAAAATTAATGAAAAAAATGACACGATATTTTGTTGAAGTTAAAGAAAAACAAATTGCAGAAAAGTTGAATATAAGTAGACGTACTGTTGAATACAATGTTAGAAAATATAAGGAAACTGGCTCTATTAATCCTAGACGTAATAGAGAATATCTGAAGAAAACAACTCTTAAAGATGACAGATATATTGTTCACACTGCTTTACGTAATAGACGTTTAAGTGTTCCTTATATAACTGTGCAAATTAATAAAAATTTTGAAAATTATAATTAATATATTATAATTTGAAAGTATAAGTACGTCGCAAACTTCATGAAAATGGAATTTTTGGACAACTTGCTAAGACCCGTAAATATAAAAAAAAAACAGGTTAAAATAGGCAAGACAACAAAGAAATTGAAGCCTTGCTCAGTAAAAAAAAAGGTGCTTTTAGCGACGAATCGAAGTTTGCAGTTTTTGGATCGAAAAGAAAAGTGTATATGCTTAGAAAAGCAAATGAAAAGTTGTTCAAGGATTGTTTGGTTCCTAGTGTCAAACATGGAGGTGGCTCAGTAATGGCTTGGGGTTGCTTAGCCGGATCCCATGTTGGTGACCCTGTAAAAGTAGAACAAATCTTGAAAAAGGAAGCCTATAAAAACTTCTATACAAGAACGTATTTCCGTCTGGTACTCGTCTAGTAGGGACTCCTTTTGCTTTCCAACATGATAACGACCCCAAACACACTGTAAATAAATGCAAAAGTTACTTGGAATATCTAGAAAAAAAGAAGAAATTGAAAATCATGGAGTGGCCAGATTTAAACCCGATAGAATTATTTAGGATGAATTAAACAGCTGTTCAAAAACAACGTCCAACATCGGTTTCTTAATTATGGAAAATCTTACAAGACGAGTGAAAAAAAAATCAAGGCAAATACACTCAACAAATGAGTCTTACGAATGTCAAGAAGCTGCCAGGCTGTAATTAAAAGTAAAGGCTACCACTTTGATGAGAAAAATGTTGAGACATAAGTATTATACTATCTAACAAATTGATATTTACTTTTTTCGTTATAATTGTTTATTAGAATTCTTTCTCTGTATTATTTATTTGTTTAAATTTTGAATTTTATGCTTTAAGAACTGACCGCTGATGAGTTAGTAATGACTGATATTTATTTTTGTTTTCATTAAATCGCTTAGTACGTAGTAAATGTAAATATGAATTAAAATTGTTCCTTTGTGAAATTAAAGTGTTTTTCTTTAACTTCAACAAAATATCGTATAACTTTTTTCATTAATTTTACAATTTTGAAATTTTTTATGTCATAAAAAAAAGGAAAAAAATGGTTTTTCTCTGATTTTTTTAAACTATATATCTGTGTTCTTTGCACAAAAACACGTCTTTTTTCTATCTACACTTTTTTTCTATTTTGTTTAGTTTTTAAACATACGCGTTTCGAAAAAAAAAACATATTTTCTTACAAAAATTGGTCTTGGTCCAAACGGACCAAGATGAAGCAATTACTCTTTCAAACTGTCTTGATTTTTTATTCTGCAATATTTACACTTGAAATTGTAACAGTACAAAGATCATCAACATTTTTTCAATTTTTTTACTTTTTTATAATTGTTTATGGGTTCTCAAGATAACTGTAACGGTTTTTTGTAGATTCATATCTAAATTTTAAGTTACCGTTGGAATTTTTACACTGCGACCATTTCTTTTGAAGTTATAAAACTTTTTGTTTTCAGGTTTTCATCTAGGTATGGCAAAAATATGTGCAGAGGAGTGTACGTCAATATTCTTTCTCTCTCTCCTCATAAGAATTTTACTGAAATTCTAGGAATAAATGCAATACGTAACAAAATATAGGAAATTATTTTTTTTTTACAAATTCAATAAAGACGTTCGTTAGGTCTTCATGAAAAAATTTTCTTGTTATGGGTCCGAAGATTCGAAACGTCGGATTGAAAAATTGAGTCCTCTTGTAAAAAAGGAAATCTGACCCTGGGAAAATGAAATTCATTTTTAAGTATTATTTAAATAAAGTAAATGAAGAACTAAATAAACTTAGAAATCAATAAAATTTATTTTGTCAATTTTTCAACATCTTTCAATATAAAAACGCCTAACTTAACCCATTTTCAAGCGTCTTCGAATCTCATATAGAATCTGTAGTACTTTCCAAAGGCAAAGGAAAATTATTACTCAGGTGATTTTGAAGACATGGACATAAATCACGAGCGGGTTCACAAAGTCTACAAATTTTTCTTCGCAACGCATACCGTCTTAAAATTTTGCTGGGAGGTATAATGACACACTATCTTACCTTGTAATGACGTCTGTCGACATAAAGGGGGCTTATGTGGATGATTTCTATAAGGACAATTCATGAAGTTGCGAACAGCAAAATCTACTTCTTGGTGACGTAACCGTTTTTCCACGTGCGGAGGTGGGAGTAGGAAGCTTTTATTGGCGTCAAATACATATACAAGCACTACTCCATAAATCATTTCCAACCACGCAACAAATATTTTCGTTCAGGATGCTTCTTCGAAATTAGTAATGTATAAACTACCAGCTAATTGTAATAATAAAACGATTTTAAACAAGTGGCCTCAAAACTTTCAGTAATTATTAATGACAGCAAAAAGGCGATATCTCATGGATATTTTGAATAAAACGCGGTATAAAATAATAAAAAATAAATTGGAATGGCCCCAATATTGAAATTATTCGTAAGCCGTGTCATTTATCCCAATGTTCTCTAGAATCTTCATCATTTTGTAGCGATGTATTTGTCAGATGACATCAATTAAAAAGTGAAAAGTAGTTCTGTAAATTAGTATCTATAATTTAAATTTTAAGTCTACGCCAAATTCATTCAGAAAAAATCGGTTAATTAAAAAGCTACTTATAACCTGTTAACTTATCATATACAAACATACATACACAGGGTGTCCCACCGGGAACCAGTTCGAGCTATATATGGAAAACTATATATAGGAAAATTTGACAGTATACTAATGTCGATGAAACAACCAGGCTACGATATTTTCAACATGGTGACACTTCCTGTTATACCGAAAGTAGGTGCCAACTTGCTTATTTTAAATGTTATTGCATTTCTGGATTCTGCGCAAAACTCTAGGCACATTTTGTGTATCAAGTCTAAGCGTTTTTGACATATTTAAGTTTTTATATCAAAAATTACATTTGCAGACCCTAAAATAATTATTAATTTTTCCTATAAGGAAGCCTTTTTTATTTAATTTGGGGTAGATTTCTTGTTGAAAAGGGCCTACTTTATTAGATTTTTATAATATCTTGATAACAATAATACAGGATATTAAAAAATAAGATTAAAAATTAAATTGAAGGAATCTTCAAAAGTCAATTTTTTTTCAAATTGAAACTCCAAAATTTTCTAATTTTATCTTATTTAGCATTAAAGATAAGGGTAAGGTTATGCCGAAAATGTTTAGTTTTCGAAATATTACCAATTTAATATTTTTATATGGCGATTTTGCTTCGGATTTTTAGCTCAGTTATAATCTTAGTTGGCTATGACTTTTACATAGCTGGCTATGACGGCATTGAAAAAACAATCAAACGCTAAAGAGAAATATGAAGCTGTCACCATTTGAAAGTTATTTATAAACATACCGGGGCGCTTAAATTATACAAACGAAGATTATTTAAACTTATTTATTATTTATGGAGAATCCGCAGCACACTCACCCTATAAAAATATTAAATTGGCAATATTTCGAAAACCAAAATTTTTCATAAACTAGCCCTTATTTTTAATGTTAAATAAGATAAAATCAGAAAATTTGGGGGTTTCCATTTGAAAAAATTGGCTTTTGACGATTCCTTCAAATGAATTTTTAATCTTGTTTTTTGAACACCCTGTATTATTGATTATCAAGACATTATAAAAATCTAATAAACTAGGCCCTTTTCAATAAGGAATCCAAACCAAACTAAATAAAAAAGGATTCCTTATAGGGAAAACTTATAATTATTTTAGGGCCTGCCAACGACATTTTTGTCATAAAAACTTAAATATGTCAAAAACGCTTAGACTTAAGCATAGGATATGATACACAACATGTACCTAAAATCTTACGCAGAATCCAGAAATCCAATAATATATAGGGTGTTCCATTTAAAATAAGCAAATTGACACCTACTTCCGATGTAACCGGAAGTGCCACGATCTTGAAAATATTTTAGCAGGGTTGCCCACATCGACAGTAGTTTCAAAATTTACCTATATATAGTTTTTTATATATAGATCGAATTGGTTCCTTGTGGGAGCCCTGTATAAATTTTTCCATATAATCTATAACTAATTTGGCGCAAACTTCAAAGAAATTCCGCAAACTTCAAAGAAATTCCATTTTAATTTAATTTTTAATTGAACTTATGTCGCTATTCGTAAATTATTATAATAGCTAGGTACTTATTGAGATTTGGTCTAGTTTTAGCCACACTTAATAAACATAAAACAAATTATGAAAAAAAATGGACAAAGCAGAAATATCCCCCATATTTAATTCTAAGAAATTAACTTTAGATTTATAATTTACACCCCAAGGATTTTCCAATAATAATTTCGGATTCATTCTGAAAATGTAAAATTTGTACGTCTTATTGTATTGGCCATACCGAATATATCGTAAAAAATGTAGTTCAAATCGTTAGAGCTGTTCAGAAATAATTGGTGTACTTACATAAAAAAATATATAGCGGTCGAATTCAGAACAATCGTCTTTTTTTGAAGTTAATTAATAAAACTTAATATTATGAGATAAATTCTTCTGTGATAAACAGATTGAACTACCAATAATTAATAATTTTATTTGGACACCTTATTCGAAAATTAAAATATTTGGTTGGTGTAATTTTTCGCTGTTTGAAATAAACATTTGTCCGAAAAGAGCTAATTCTCTACGTCTGTAATTAGCATAGCAACAGACAGAACAAACAAATATTATTTGTATCAATTAAAAGTACAGCTTTTAACAAAGTTCACCACCAAACATAGGTTTTTAAAATAATGAAACTAGAAATTATGTTTGTACGTTTGTAGTAATTTTTATGACTCATCACTCTTTTGAGCCAACAATAAGCCTCGAAATAAAATCTTTGACATAACTCTAATATTACAACAACTCTATGAATAGTATTTTAAAAGTTATTTATTTTTGTAGATTCCAACAGAGCCCAAGAGAAAGAGATCGAAGAACTGAAGAGCAAAATCGCTCAAGTACTGGCAGTGATGCCTAATGACTCGTTCAATACAGGCTCAGTAGCAAGTACGGGCTCATCAATGTCGCGCGTACGGTTAGCTGAGAGTCCACCGACCGGTCTCTCCAAGCTAGACCCTAATGCGACGGCCTACACACCCAAGAACTCGCTCATTACCTCTACGGAAGCTTAATTGTTTTGTTACTCTTTCACCGAGTTATAGGAAGGTTATTCATGTTTTTAAAACTAGATATGGGATTACTTTACACTTCTTTATTTTGTAGTATTTTAATCCAAGTAAGTTTGTTACTTGTTTAAACTACTTTTATAGCGATATAAACTTTTCCAATGTTGTCCATTTAAGCCAGTATTATGATATTTTAAAAATTTGTATGAAAAACAAGTACTATTACTTTTTATGAGAGATTTATTTTTAATCTCTTTTTTTTTTAATATTACGCTTTTTATTATTAATATTATTATTAGTATACGAGAGCAGTTGTGTTGGCAATTCGTCCCCTTAAAAACAAAAGGTCGTATGTAGCATTTTTTCTTTTGGAAAATAAGATAAACTTAACTAAACTACATACCAACAACAAACTCACATGTAAAATACAGCATATCATAATTATTCAGAATTCAGTTAACAATGTTTAATTTTACAATGAGAGAAAATTTATTAACGAAATTCTTTAGTAACAGTTATTATCTAACTTTACTTCAATGAATGAATGAATGAAAAAGGAGTGGTGATACTGAATCATCGATGCTTAGGGCACTATTAGGTCCTTTACATCCCACCATAGCTGCAGGTCATTCGAGGCCAATCGTCTTTACGAATCCAAGCAGTCTCGTTGGTTGAATTTGCTTAACTGCTTCCGGCAACAAAATCATATCTCCGAAATATCTCTGTCTCAGTCCGTTGAGTGCTGGGGACTTTCTGAGGACATAGTCAACAGTTTCATCCTCCTCCAAACATCATTTGCACGTCGGGTCGTCTTCGACACCGATTTTATGATGATGGCTCCTCAGGTAACAATGTCCTATCAACAATCCCACCACAGTTCGCAGCTCTTTCCTTCCTTAGGAGAAAAGCTCCTTAGTACTCTGTGCGCTAGGTCCAGTTGTATGTTCCTTAGCACACCTCATTCCAAGAGCTCTCCTCTACCCAATAGCAATTAGGAGGAGAATAGGTTGGGGTCGATATGGTTCAGTTGCCGAACCCAACTTTGCCAGACGGTCTGTTTCCTCATTTCCGCCTATGCCCGAGTGACCCTGAAGTCACACGTGTCTGATTGTGTAACCGTCCCTTGTCATATCATTCAGTACGTCGTTGCACTCAGACACCAGTTGCGAAGTTACAACACTGGACTTCAGTACTAATATCGCAGCCTTACTGTCTGAGCATATATTTATTGCCCTATTCCTGTCTATATCCCTCTCACAGAGATAGACACACTGCTGAATAGTGTAAATTTCCGTTGTGAAGATTGGCGCACGTTGTCCAAGAGAGTAGTACTCTGACTCCTGTGCTCCTGCCGAACACTCCGGCTCCAGCTCTTTTATCTTGTCGAGATCCATCAGTATACCACCAGGTTTTTGGGAAGATTTTGCTTTCCCTCCCAATCCTCTCTCCTTGGCAGAAATATCTCCAGAGAGAGGTTGGGTTTTAAAAGTGGCGTCATGTAATCTGTCGGTATGGGGAGTGATGGACACCTCTCCACCGCGCTTTCCCAGACAACTGAGTAGCCGTCCGTTCCAATTCCAAGATGCCCTAGGCAACTGAGACGAAAAACAGTCTTTAGGGAATCGTTCTCTATATATAAGTGAAGATGGAGCAGGTTCACCAGGATTTCCAGGTCCCTAGTGAGAGCAGTCCTCACGCACTCAATATTCCCACACAAGCCATTTTTTGGATTTTGTCAAGATGAAGACTGTGTTTGCGCTTTGTTGTACTACGCCACCATAGTATATATCGAAAATGGCACTTTAAGTGTCGGCCCCCATGTCTATCCAATTGCTCTTTTACAAACCCAAAAAGCACATGGCTTTCTTGGTTCGAGCCCCGATATGATCATTCCAGCTCAGTCGTGAGTCCAGAATTACTCCCAGATATTTAACTGTCTCCTTGTATTGAAGAATCCTTCCTACCAATGTAATTGTGGGAAGTCTCCCCATTTTCCTCTTTTCTGTTCAGAGTACCACCTCGGCCTTGGCCGAATTTATTCCGAGCCCTTCCCTGTGGCATCATCGTTCCGCAATCCGAAGGGCTCGCATCATTGGCCCCTCCAGGTCCCGGATATCGCGACCAGAGCACAAAATGACCAGGTGGTCGGCATAGGTCTGTGTATACAAACCGGCATCATTCAGTTCACTCAGCAGGCTATCCACCACAAGGCTCCACAGAAAAGGCGATAGAACTCCTCCCTGTGGACAGCCCCTACTTGACAGTGCTTTAATAGTTAATTGTTAAGCTCATCATATAATATTCTCTAAGCTAACATTGCTCTGATCCATGCGACTACTGTCGGTTCATAGCCTCGTCGTTGTAGAGCATTACATATCGAAGCGTGAGACGTGTTGTCGAATGCCCTCTCAATATCGATTACGTTATATTGCAACTAAAACTTTTTTTGTTATTTGTTTATAAACAGTAACCTCGAATGGTTGATTTATTTGTGGAAAATAGTCATTTGTAAATTCTTTATCCACCGATTTTTACATTTTTCGTAAATTCAAATTAACATTAATTTAGATTCAGGGATCTGTCGAAACATCTTTCTATTCTTAATCTATACTAAATCACCCACCTTTTAAGTAAAAACCTTTACTGTCAGGAATAATACGAATCGGCAATATTATATTTACTTATTTTTTAATATACAATGTTCCGACGAAATACAGCTTATGAAAATGAGCTCTGATAATTGTACCTATTGTAAAACACTTGTGTTCATACGAATTATATTAAACAAAATATAAATACTATGTAAAAACTTTTTTTAGTTTTAATTTTTATTACGGAATTCTTCAATTTTGTTTAAAAAATTAGTTAAAAACATCAAAAAATTGCTCCAAGTATTTAATATCTAAGCACAAAAGAAATAAAAACACATTTCTCATTTATATTAACTTACTAGATACGACCTTCTGCTTTTCAAGGAATTAGTTAATGATGCTGTATGATAACATGTATCCATATTTTTATAAGCGATATAACAGCTACCATCAAGTACAAAAATCCATCCAATATAATCTTAAAATAACTTGTGGGAAATAAACATTTTCTATGTTGTAGTAAAAATGAAACCTTAGAATGTATGCTTGTGAAATACGTTTTGGAATTGTTGTTTTCTCATAGAAATTAAACTTTTTTTCAGTTTTTTATTGCCAATTTGTTAATGAAAGATTGATCCAGAAACGTTTTTTGGTCAGTTTTCCAAAAATTTTAATAAGATTTACTGTAACTGAACAATTTAGTAATAATAAATAATATTATTCAAAATACACCAGTCTAAAAATAAGAAGAGGAAAGTAAAAAAATTTAAATGCATTTGAAGACCTGAGAAGATCACAAAACTTATTGATGTAATGGGATACAAATAAAAGAGTGAGGAACGCATACAAGTCAATAATAAAATAAAAAAGCTTGGAGGGGAATCAATCCAACATAAGTAAATGTACCCAAAACATATTTCCAAGTTTGCAATTTCATTGGTTTCTATAATAATCAATAAAAAAAATTACTATAAAATCAAAGAACCTTTTCTCTTTATATTTAGACAAGAAAATGAATATGAAATCAGCTAAGAAGATTTGACCAGAAAAAAATTAAACCTAGCAAAAAATTCTAAGAATTAAAACAGTTCACACGCTCTTAGAACACTTGAAGTTTTTTTTTCTAGATTTTACTCATAATGTAGGAGATGGCAATGGAAACAAGCACGACATACTGAAAAATAAATGAAAAACTTTGAAATTTAGTATCAAAAATAGTTCAATTGATAAACTTTTTCCTCGAGTTTTATCTCGCAACGAAATGACTTGCCAAAATGGCCATCCTCTCAAAAGAGGAATAGATAATTTTGGCAAATAAACTGCCCATTGTCATTTATCCTATTATTATTTTATGTCAGTACGGTCTTTTCTGACCCTTATTTCTTTTTTATTAATCGAATGAAAAACCAACCAGGTATTAACGTAATATTTACTGCAGTTTTTCTAAAACTATTCGAAAAAAAGTACGAAAGTCAGCGAAATTTTTTGACCTACAATCTTCAACCCATAAATGGTATTTTTATGAGGCAGTTGATAATCCATTTTGTGAATTACTGGTCGTCTTATTGCCGCGGACAGTTTCCAACAAAGTTTTAGTAAATTGGGCCTCTTAAAGTACCCTTATCTTATATTTTATATATAGGTTCAAAATACTTATGGTATAAAATATTTACTATCAGTTTTCTTTGTATTTCATAAAATGCACAGTTTATTTTTTACAATCTTTATTCAACTTAGAAAATCAAATTATAATGAAAGGTATACCAAATAGAGATGTCGAAAATTTCGAATCTTCATTGTCAAAAAATAGCTTACTTAATTATTTAGGACCTTGTTTTTCTCTCACCTCAAAAAGGGTCATATATATATATATATATATATATATATATATATATATATATATATATATATATATATCATACCAAATCCAGCCTTAAACAAGGACAACAATACTTAATTATGTCTAATTTGTTTTATCAGTACAAGCCTGTTCTGTTTGTTATTTCCCATTCCCCCAACTATGAATGAAAAAGTTAAATCTGAATTTTTGTTCACAAGTAAGTGTTATCGATTACGGCACATACGCTAATAATATTACCAAAGTCATTTTTCTTAAATGTTGTAACTATAGAAATAAATTGATATTCTTTTAAGCATCCGCAAAATAAAGGAGTTGTATAGGAGAGTATATTACTGTGTTTAAACTGCCTTCCTTTTTGTTTATTTATTTTTTTTAGTTTTAGTCATATAGTTCCTTAAATTGGAAATGAAACTCTGAAAGGGTGCTGTTACTTGACAACATATTATCAGCTATTCTTTTAAGAAATTTTTTTATTTAACTCGATAAAGAATTTTTGCTACGCATTATTCTAAACAATGGATTGGATGATCTTTAAGTACGTCGTGATCTTAAAGTAAAAATAAGACCGTTAATACATCATAAAAACTTAAATTCGAAGTCCTAGGAAAAATATGAGATTTTTAAAATTTAGCTGAGGTTGGAAATACTTACATTTTTTAGGGATAGTTGCAGGCAGTAATTTGGATACCATTTGGGATTTAAAACAATAAAATAGGCCTTCATAAAATATCCCACAAAATGACACCAAGTTGTAGGATTGGCGGCAGAATTATTCAAGTTAGGAAATGATCAGTTCATCGTAGCATCCCCATATTTTTTTAATGTACTACTAAAACTGTGTGATAACACATTTTATCGTTCGCGGGCAAAATGACTCTTAAATGCTACAAAATGTCACCCTAGATTTCAATTGCATGTAGAGGGTTTATTAAATGGTAAACCAAATACCTTAGATGTCTTTTAAATATTTTAGAAATATTAGAAAATATATATATATTTTTTATTTTAAATCCAAAAACTATTTTTTTTTTCTCGAAGAGAACAGGAATAGAATTTCTTGAATTTTCCTAGTGTACTTAAAAATCATCCAGTATATATCTGTAGGGTATCCTCGAAGTTGAGTATTTTCTTATAACGTGTTACAATACTAAAATAAGTAAACATATTAAACATGCCTCATAATTTTTCTACAAAAAAAATATGAAACCCATTCAAGCCAGTTTAAATAGAAACTAACTAAATATTAGTTTTTATGACAAACTGCTTGAAATAAAGGCTGAAATTTAAAGAAAACATCAGGCATCGAGAATATCCTATTTAAGTTTATCAAATAAACAATATTGTTTAATTCTGCGTTATTAAAATAAACTAGGCGAGTGTGATTACAAGTTTTTCAAGTTGTTTATTTTTTACATAAAATAATTGTTGTTTTTAAATTGATAGATGACTTTGATAGAACCAAAGAAATAGAGCACTTTCCATATACAGTATGCCAGAAATGGCTTACATTAGAAAAGTTCTGAAAAGTTGATAAACCTGTATAAAAATTTTCTTCCAATTTACAATTTACTTCATTAAATAATCGAATACGAATCTAGATCAACTTAATCAATTTTAGATCTTTGTACTAAAATAAATATATTCTTACAACTAATTTTTAGACTGAACATTAATATATATTAAATTAATATACATTTTTTAAATCAAAATAAGCATCACATTAATATGTAAATAGGACAATTTCAAATTAAATAAAAAAATAACATGTTTTCTCCGATCAATACGAATTGGACTAGAAGCTTATAAAGCATTAAGTTACACGTGTTAATTACAACTCGAGATAGTAGTTCAGGTGTGGAAATCAGAAACTGCACTGCAATTTTTTTTATCATAACTTTGCTAGGAGAGAGAATGCTATACCATTGTAATCTTCAGTAGCACTATAAGAGTTAAATATATATGTCCCTAAAACTGAAAAAGAAAGTTCAGCTGCTCCACTACGAATAACATTAACATTATTTTTATCCAAATTATATCACAATTTAAGTATTAGTAAAGCTCTCTAATAAATGTAATTCTAATTATTTCTATTAAAACGGTATTTGATATTTTTTACTATCAAAGTCACTTATCATTTATTTGTGGCTAATTGCACCAACAAATTTTAAATAACGCTTTAATCAACAATGTAATTAATCAGATGGCCCCATTTGTTACTATGCTCTTAAGCCAAGTATCACTTAAATTTGTTGGTGTAATCTTCCATTAGACCGGTGATTAAACAATATGTTAAATTGTATATTTTTGTACTGTTAATCTCATTTTATGTTGTGATATTGTAAAAATTGTGAGATTTACACCACCCCTGTGTTTTAAAAAATTACTTGTTACAATAATATACCATTAGTCCTGAAATGTCTGTCCATATGGAAAACATTTTTATTAATAAATTCCAGAAAATTTTACTCTGGGGAAAGTAAATAAATATAATATCAAATTTTATACTCTAATAGTAAAATAATGAAATTATTTAAAAAAAAAACATTTTCGTATAGTACACATTATACGGCATTGTTTAAAACAAAAAGATAGCGACTTAAAATAATACAAATGACAAACTGAACGAATTTGGATTTCCTAGCAGCATTATGTTAAAAAGAACATGTTTTTTACCTTTGTTCGTCATATTAGTTTTTAAATTTTCTAAATTGTCCTACATATTTTTTTGAACCTTTAGAATTTATTTTAAAACTCCAATTTGTAAAATAATAAGCTGCAATTTTCTCATATATTTAAGGTATGTTCTGTATTTTTTCTAATTATATTATTTTCACTTTTTTAAAGAATGACGAAGATATTTATCCAAAAAAAAATATACGGTTTAAAGTTACAACTTATAGTGACGCCATTTAATTATTGAGAAATCGTAAAAAAATCGTACTACATAAAAAAAATATGTTGGTGTCTCTAATGGTTTCATTTCATTAAGATCCACATTTTAATACCAATACTAATTAACGCTTAAAATATAAATAAGGAATTCTAATCATTTAACTATATTTTATATTTAGTAAAAAATATATATAACTTTTCAATCCCTGAAGGCAATACAAACCGAATAACAAAGTAAGTTACTTTTCGTACAAATTCAGTAGTTATTTCGGGTTTAGAAAATCTTTATTGACTAAAACAGTTACAACATCATACACAAAGTAAGCTTTTATTAAACTCAAGGTCGTCGGAAACGAACATACAGCTAAAGTCGAACTGTGACACTTGTTCCTAGCGCCACCAGACATGAAATTTCCTCAAAAATTTTGATAATCAAAAAAAGCCATCACCTCATTAAAAACTATTTCCTTGGCCCTTTCCAATTTATTTTGCGCAGGGTCATTACCCTGACGGCAATTGCCACCTTGCCGGTTTTTCAGTTTTAATCTATATCTAGTAATTACTGAAAATTCTTGTACCCCAGGCCTTTTTAAGAAGACCTTGAAGCTAAGTTGTACTTGCTTAATTAACACAGAGCCATTTTGTCAAATTGTATATTATTTAACGGTTTTATGCTTTATGCAATGTGCTAACACTGCTCACATTTTTTCACTTTATAGAATTATTTAAAGTTAATTTATGTTTTTTTTAATTATCTAAAAAATAATCATGTAATTGGAAACAATACCTATACAATAGCTATTTGAACATTAATGTATGATTCAGAGGCCTAAATTTTGTTCTTTATTTTGACACTTAGCAGAAAATTAATAAATAGTTCATCTTATTCTGTTGGTAACAACAGATATAATGTATTGGAGCTTTCAGTTTTTAATACTTAGTCCTGTCAGACTGCCAGTGACTCTTTCAAGTCACTACTGTACTTACTATTTTGATGAAAACAATTTTGACTAAGCAAACAAAAATTGCATTTAAATCCATATTTTATCTCCATTTCAATATCAAAATAAAGCCTCACTTCAGGAATTAATTGGTTTAAAAAATACATTTTTACATTTTGACCTAGGGGTGGAAATCTCACCGGATTTAATTTTAAATTGAATCCAAATTATGTAAACCAAGCACAAAGGTTACTGAGTACGAGTCTGAAAAGTAGCTGCTATTGGCTGAGTATTGATCTCTTTTTCAGCTTAATTTATTAGAAGAAAGGTTCTTTTCTTTATGCTGATCTATTTCTAAGGGTGTCAAATAAAACGATTTTATAAAAATTTCTAATCTGTATAACCATTTCCATTTTTTTTTTAAGAATGATCTTTATTTATTAATTAGAAATCAGTTATTTCCTCCCAAGTTTTATTAAAATTTGAAAATATGGCTAAGAGCTGTAACTTTTAATATTATACAGTGACATGCAGAAAATGTGATACATATTAGTATATTTTTTTAATTTTACATCGAGGAAAAAAATACATTTTACGTGCAATTTTTAATCTTTTTTATGTTCACCTTAAATTTTGGGGGCAACTCTATATTTTTTTAAAATATTTTAAATTGTTTTTAACACCTAGATACTCAAAATTTTTGAATACAATGTGAAAAAAATAATACACTATAATTTACCTCAGAAAACTAGTGAAATAATTTCCAAACAAAAAAAAATCGTAATTTATTGCCAGAGTTTCCAAAATGCATTTCACCTTTTAGTTCTTAAATAGTTTTATTTAATTACATGTTAAGAAATTTTGCAATCAGTTATGAAATTTATTTTTTGTAGTAGTATTTTGGCAAAGATGCTTTCATCATTTCATTAGATTTGAAATATACTAAAACTTTTATGCTGAACTAATGGATAGATTATAACATAAAAGCCAAGTATAGAAGCTATGCTAATATTAATAATTAATCAAGATTAATCCTAAATCATAAATTTAGAAAATTTTACAAGAACCACATTTCTACCAAAATGATCCCGTCAATTAACAATTGGCACTGCAGCATTGTTCTTCCGATTGTAACTGGTGAAAAATTTTTTGATGATGCTAATTTAAAAATAATTAATAAAAACAGCGTATTATGTCCCACATCTTCTGCACATACTGTTCAAGTGATCGTTCATGGCTTAATTATTACCTAGATGTTCCCAAACACATTTTTTAAAAATAAATCTTGTTTTAAGAAAACTGAACTTCCAGTGGAAGAAAAAAAATAATATATAAAGTTCAATTGACGATAAATTCCTAATATTTATACTTTTTTTATTATTATTACCATTTGCTTTTATCCTTTACTTATTATAAACAAAATATTTTCTTTGTACACCCATACTACAATTTTTTTTTTCGTTAATTCCAATATTAGAATTTGTTTTAAGTTTCTTCATCAATTTAAAAAAATTTCGAAAGTTTTATCTTTAAGGAAAGATAAATATTACGATGTACTTAATATATTTTTTCTATTGTTTTTAAGTTGAAATTTTTTGTTTTTATTTTGAATATAAGAAAAAGTAAAAGTATTTTTTGAATTTTATTATACCTTATATCCATTGGTTGTGCTAGTGTAAGCCTCAATTTTGACATTTTATTTTAAGAAATAAAATGAACACATTAGTTTCTATTTTTTTGAACAGCCAATAGTTGGTTTATTATTCAGTGATTGTTTATTAGTTAATGACCATTATTTACTGTAATAATGTGGTTTAGTTTGTAACTAAGTTAACTACCACTATTCTACCATATTTTTTTATATAAATATATTTACCAACAGATGGCATTTAAAACAAATGTATGGTCATTTTTTGTAGAGTAAAAGAATATTTTTTAACCTATTTTTCTCCTTTAGCAGAATTACTACGTTTTACCTGAATAGGTGTAAAAATAGGATTTTAAAATATAAGTAACTATTCTTAATCAACTTGTCTTTATTTGATAGAAACGCGATGCCGTTTGGTATTTCCTATGTAAGTGGCGTCTAAAATTTAAAAAAAAAACGTTTTCAAAATAAATGATCAATCAGAAACCACTGCTGACTTTTATTTATTTTTTATATTTGGTTTATTTTTTAGGTCAAAATTCATTTTTTACCTATAATGTGATTTGTAAATTTTAAGTTAATGATCTGAAATTGAGACAAATCGTAACTCACTATGCTAGAACTCGACGATTCCTGCAAACGCGGGCTATTATGGACGCGATACTTCCTTTCTTCTTCGTTTTATTTTCAAAAACTTTAGTTACAGTAATTTTTATAATACTTTAACAAAGCGGATATTTGAACATCTCATTGACTTGATATTTTAGGAAACCCGTGTTTTCATGAACTTGACACGATTAATAACTTCTTGACCATAAGCGGAAAAAGATATACTCTTACAGGTGAGGCACGGTTTGGAAAGGCACAATAAGATTAAAAATTGAATAAATTCAATTAAATATTGACTTTCTCGAACTTAAGCAGCACATTAAATTTTTTTTTAAATATTTTACTATATTTAACACTAAATGATGTTACTTCGTTTTTCACCATAGGTACGCTCAAATTATTTTGAATAACGAAGTTTGGTGCGTACCAAAGGCAGAAGATTTCTGTACTGGAATGTGTGCAAATCTCCATAATTGTATTCCATGTGTTCAAATTAGCTTCAGAATAGTTTTATAGAGCAGGACTTGGTTGTTAATTTTTAGCCCTATTTACATTTTCTTCATTAAGATATATATTTGCCAGGTTAATTGTCGATCTTAGTACTTTCCTAAATACTTCACATTGGCCTTTAAATGATATAAGATGAAGATGTTCAACAACGAATAAGTTAAGTGGGATTTCAGTAATTCATATATTTCATGACATTAACTCTTTTAAGTTTATGATGTAGTCGTATATTCCAAACTTTTATGAAAACCCTATGTAACGTCTAGAAAAGCATCGGAACAGTATCTTTCCCCCTCCATTTTTTTATTGATTTTATCTGCCACTCTATATATTAACAATGGTTCCATGACTTTGTCTAGAGTCAAACTGATGGTTTGGGATTATCTCCTCTATTTCTATAACTGTTTATGTTTTAATGATTAGAATTTTTTCAAATATTTTAGAAATAGATGATTTTCCAAGTATGAAAATCATAACAATCTGTTCGACTTTCCATACATTTGAGAAGTAACTAGCGGCATCACAAATTTGACTTCTAAGGATATTTTAGTCTTCAATTGGAACCTCACTTTGGAATAATTTGAAAACATTTTCTAAATGTTCAATGAACACGATTTGCCTTTATTAGTAATAGCCCACAGACCCTTCTTAATCTTTAATAGGTGATTCAATCTTTTTCTTTATCTAATATGTGAAACGTATATATATATATATATATATATATATATATATATATATATATATATATATATATATATATATATATATATATATATATATATATATATCGTAAAAATGCAATGTTTGACACTGGATGGTTATAATCTCCAAACGATACAGATTTCTATTTATTTATAGCCCACAGATCCTTCTTAATCTTTAATAGGTGATTGAATCTTTTTCTTTATCTAATATGTGAAACATATATATATATATATATATATATATATATATATATATATATATATATATATATATATATATATATATATATATATATATATATATATATATATATATATATATATTGTTAGTTTTTAGTGTTTCACGGATGGAGAAATATGAGTTTGTGTTTATCCGGGAATACATCCGTTCGTTAGCTATTTCCATAGTTGGAATTTGCAGTTCATCGTCAACTACGGACACGAGCACTTGAAGATGCCAAATGAGACTTTGGCGAAACGTCTGCAAATTCCAACTATGGAAATAGCTAACGAACGGATGTATTCCCGGATAAACACAAACTCATATAAATATATATATATATATATATATATATATATATATATATATATATATATATATATATATATATATAAATCGTAAAATTGCAATGTTTGACACTGGATGGTTATAATCTCCAAACGATACAGATTTCTATTTATTTTGTGCTCTAGTCTCACAAGAAATATATCCGAAGTGTCCGGCTCTGATTTTAATGAAACTTCATATGTTGTAGAGGGTACAAAAATAAGAGATACCTATTTTTTTTATCTGCTGAGATTCATTATAACAGGGTGAAAACCGCCCCTAAAGTTTACCCCTAAAATAGTATTTTTGAAATATCTCAGCTTCTAAGTGAGATATTTTTACAAAACAAAATGAGAGTTACTTGTTATTCGAAATGAATGCTGACGGGTTTCAGGGCTTCTAAAAATAAACTAGTAAAAGAGGATGAGCCACCCTCGAATACGTTTTTTTTTAATTCCAAGTTCTAATTGAGGTATCTGTACAAAACAAAATGGAAGTTACTTGTTATTTGAAATGATGTTGAATTATGATATTTTCACCCTCAAAACCTATCATCCCTTATTTCTTATAACGGTAAGTCATCTATTAGCGCACGTAATTTAATTCTTAAAATTACGAAATTTAATGAAATTGTTTCAAAGTATTTTTTTCTCGAATACCATAATTAACTCAAGTTGACATGTTCTGGGGTTTCAAAAAATTAAGTAGTAAAGGAGGGTGAGTCACCCCCAAATACATTTTTTTCAGATCTCAAATTCTAACTGGGATATCTTTACAAAACAAAGTTAAAATTACTTCTAGGTTGAAGTGAGTTTATACCATGTTATTTTAAAGCCATAGATATCATCCCTTACCCTTGATGAGGGTTAATCTTGTAATTCATTTACATAATTTAATTCTGGACATTACGAAATTAAACCAAATTTGTTGGTAATATATTTTTTACGAATACAATAAGTACCTTAAGTTGACACGTTTTGGGGTTTCTGAAAATATGCTAGTTAAAGAGGGTGAGCCACTGCCAAATACGTTTTTTTAAAATCTACAGTTCTAATTAAGATATCTCTACAAAACAAAATTAAAATTATTTGTTATTCAAAATGATGTTAAGCTATGATATTTTCACACCCAAATATATTATTCGTTATTTTTTGTAAAAGTAAACCGTAATTTCATACATATATTATTATTGTTAAAATTGTCAAATTTTAATTTAAATGGACGTTACAGAATAAGAAATCACTATTTGTCATGAATTATAATAATTTAAAGATATTAATACTTAACCAATGAAATAAGTTTATATTTTCTTATTAATTAAAAAAATTGGTATATTCTGTAACGTTCATGTCAACTGAAATTTGGCAATTTTAAGAATAATTATACATGAGGGTGAAAATACTATAGTTTAACTTCATTTCAAATAACAGTTTCCAATTTGTTTAGTAAAGTTATCTCAATTGGAACTTGAGGTGTAAAAAAAGTTTTGAGGGGTGGTTCACCCTCTTTTACTAGTTTATTTTTAGAAACCCCAAAACACGAATGCTTAAGTGACATCATATTCGTGAAAAAAATATTTTCAAACAATTCCATTAAATTTCGTAATTTATAGAATTAAATTACGTTCGTAAATATATAACTTACCCTAATAAGAAATAAGGGATGATATCCTTGGGGGTGAAAATATCATAGTTTACCATCATTTCGAATTACAAGTAACTCTTATTTTATTTTGTAAAAATATCTCACTTAGAACGTAAGATATTTCAAAAATACTGTTTTTAGGGGTAAACTTTAGGGGCGGTTTTCACCCTGTTATAGTGAATCTCCGCAGATAAAAAAATACGTATCTCTTATTTTTGTACGCTCACAACATATTGAAGTTTCATTAAAATCGGAGCCGGACACTTCGCATACCTTCCTTGTAAGTCATATTGGATAGAAAAATTATTAATTCAAACACTCCAATTGGACAGGCAAATGAGAAACCAGAACAAATTTTAGTAAATAGTTTCGGATAAAAAATACAATTAAGAACGAACCTTCGTTACTTATTTGCAAAATTTTTAAAAACACAATTCAAAACCACCTTACTATACTTTTCCGTTCGTGGGGTTATGAAGGGGCCAAATCACGTTAGCGGTTTTGGAGCCAAATATTCTAGTCCGACACTGCCAAATCCACTAACCTTGAACACCCGCGTCTTATTTTGAAATAAAATCAATATAAACATGTACGTCATTAATTATATTTCTTGTATTTGTTATTCATTTTTTTTTACCGACTAGGTAGCTAGATTTACCTCGACCAGTGGAAATTTCAACTTGATTACAATTCAAATTTCCTTGTTTTCTAGTATTTTGTCTGGCTGGTTTGTTACAATAAATTATAGAATTAAATGTTTTCATGAATATTGGCGATAATTTTTTTAGTTCAT
Organism: Diaprepes abbreviatus; assembly: GCA_034092305.1. Taxonomy (NCBI): domain Eukaryota; kingdom Metazoa; phylum Arthropoda; class Insecta; order Coleoptera; family Curculionidae; genus Diaprepes; species Diaprepes abbreviatus. The sequence continues at coordinate 10,887,205 of JASJET010000137.1, read as the reverse complement.
TCACTAATTATCATGCTATTCTTTTCTAGATAATGTGGTCCTAGCTTCAGGTCGTTGGATCAAACTTAAAAAACATTTTTCGTGTTTCGCAGATATACCTTATTAAGCCATTTAAATTTTTCAGAAATTGCAAAAGATCAGATTTCCACTTTAGGGGTGACTTTCGGTCTGAATAAATTGTTATTAGACTTTACAAGGAGAATTATTTTAAAATTTGTAAAAATTGGTTGTTTTTTCAAGCGAAAAATAATAATTTATTTACAGAATGAACATAATTAAAAGAAAATTGTAATACTTTAAAGAACAATAAATAATATTAGTACTAACAATAATAGCATGAATATACTATTCAATATAGTTTAGGACTACTGGAGACACTACATATAAAAAGAGTGCATATTACTCTACCTCGCGGTGGTATGAAAAGAAACGAATTGCGACATTGCCTGGAAAAGTTTGTAGATTTGGAGATAATAATGATGGTGACTATTTTTGGAAAAGTGTTTAAAACCATGGATAAGTAACTAATATAGCCCAAAACATTTAATATTATTGTTTTAATACAACTGATATTTTAAAAATCATATATTTTCAATTCCTTTTCAAATTTCGCTCCGAAAAGCCAATACTTGTCACTTGACAACTCTAGCGTCACAAGTTGCAAAAGACTAGTAAACTGACAAGGAAATATAAAGTTTTTTTTGTAATAAAAGATGAGTTCTAAGTTTTATAAATCTTGTGGGATGACTCAGTGTACAACTACTTCAATTAAAATATCTGAAAAATTATTTATTTACGTTCCATGTTCGGAATATCATAGGAAAATGTGACTTCAGCTAGTCCACAGGGATTCGGTACTTGCATCTACACAATCTAATGTACCAAAGTAATATTGGAGAATTTTAACTACTATACATCGCCAGTGAAATATAAGATTTTAAAATGAAATATACTACAAATTGCCCAATATAAGGGAGCATCCAACGCCTCACAAAATCCCAGCAACACCCCGTAAGGTACCTCAGTTCAGATTTACCTCATTTTTAATCTAATTCTGACTGGAGTCTACCTACATGCTAGCTCATCTTAAACTCAATTCTATTGCCTGTAAAAGTTTCATAAATTTTAAATCGAGAGAAAGGCGCCACTAAATGTTCCTTTAAAATTTGGCCTAATGGTTATGAGTAGAAGTAAACGAGAAAATTTGGAAAAGAACTAATACTTAATAAGTCATATGCGGATAAATCAACCGCTGAATTTAATTACTTAGTGGTATTCTAAATTACATTATAGGAAACAAAACGAGTTAAATAGAGGCCAATACATTTATTCCTTACGGTATACCACTTCCCAGAAAACAAGTGACGGCCCTGGAAAAAGCTATGACCGGTGTGAATTATTGCAAGCTCTTCTGATGGGATGTCTTAAAACTACAAACAAGTGACAAAATAAATAAGGCAACATAGGCCAAGCAAAAATCTAGTTACAAAAACTTAAATTGTTAAGTAATTAAAATTTTAATTAATTAACAATGTCAGATTTAGTAAATTAAAGTAAATAATTAATAAGCTGAAAATTGGCCCATTCTTGGGCACTATAGAGAACCATAAACAACCGCAATTACAGAAAGATACCGCAGAATAAAACAATATTTAATAGGTTGTAGCGCTACACAGTCGACTCCATTTTACTTTACAAACTATTGGTTCACCACAAATAATCTACTTCTGATAAATTGTTTGGTTAATTAAAAAAAAAAGATACCATGCACAGTAAAATCCCTTACCTGTTAGCCCCCTAGGTAATCAAACGGCAAACTTTGCTTGGTGTATTAAGCGATCAAAAAATTTATAATACCCGTAAGGCTTATAGATAGACAATTCTATGTAGATGCTTTCGCTATAACTAGGCACTAAGCTGAGTAACTTTCAAATTGAAGTGACGTAACACGGCCTTTGAAATAGATGGCTTCCCCAGAGATGTCTTTGACCTGGGTTAACACTGTGATTATTCAAAATTCCAAAAACGCAGCACAATTACCAAAACTGCATATTATTTTCACAACTCTGTACATTACAAGATTTTATTAGATGCCACCATTTTCTGTTGAGTTCAACAGTCTTAGGATGTCTTTGGGATTTCTTCTGGACATCTTCAGTATATATATATATATATATATATATATATATATATATATATATATATATATATATATATATATATATATATATATATAACGTTCAATTGACGATAAATTCCTAATATTTATACTTTTTTTTATTATTACCATATGCTTTTGTCCTTTACTTATTATAAACAAAATATTTTCTTTGTACAGCCATACTACAATTTTTTTCGTTAATTCCAATATTAGAATTTGTTCAAAATTTCAAAAGCGCAGCACAATTATCAAAACTGCATATTATTTTCACAACTCTGTACATTACAAAATTTTAAACCATTATTTCTGGGCTGGTTGAGGAAAATTTATCGCCAAATTGGGTGCAGGGTGAAACGACAAAATCAAATCAAAATTGTTTGCACCCAAGCTTTCGTTTTACCAAAGATTATTATAGCTGAGCGCAAAGATTATTATAGCTACAAAGATTATTATAGCTAACGCTATAGATACCTCAGGCCGTGTTAAATTTTTGATAACCTCTATGGAGCCAGGCGATTTAGGGCCTGGCTCCCGCTGGCCGAACGTAGCGTAATGGATCTTCGCCGTGACCGTTCTTGTCAATTTGAGCCTGGCTATTTAACTGGCGCAAGGAGCCTGTCGCCGATCGATACGGAAAAAATATAATTCAGTTGCATTCTGAATGTCTTACGTGCTTGTATGCTTTTTTGCAAAATTCAAAGCCATTCAGAAATTTGGCGAGCATTTAAAATTGTAAACTTAATCTAAGGAAAATGGGGAAAAATCGAAAATTGCAAGTCAAAAAAATAAATATCATCACAAAATAAATGAAATTTCAATTTTTTCGATGTACTTGGTTAGAGCAAATAACTGTTGTCAAATTGTTTAAAATAAAGTTACTTCTTAACCAACCCGTAAATCTCATTCTACTCTCTAGACTAATTTATAATTTGATTCGTGTTCTTACGTAAATACAAAGTAGTCCAAATAAAATATAGAATAGCCTTGTATAGGATTAATTCTTCCCACATATGTTTCGCTAAAACCTCAAGCACAGAAGACACCTAATGATATATATATATATATATATATATATATATATATATATATATATATATATATATATATATATATATATATATATATAGATGTATTTCGAAATTTCTGCAGTGGACTTCAATGTTTCAAAAAATGTAAAAAAAATAAAAAATGCATGTTGCTCTACTATTATAAAAAAAAGAACTCATATCGAATTTGAGATAAGAAGCTGAAATATACCCAATTAAAGTCGTCTTATTGGCCCATTTTTCTTATATTTTCAAATGATCGCCAAAACTAGAGGTTTGATATGAAATCTGAAAAAAGCATTTTCTTCATCTCGAAAAGTCGTTTTCATCCTTTACTCTATTTACTTTTAATTGGAAATGGACTTTTTTACGGCATCTGTCGTGCAGCGCTGTATTTGCGAATTTTCATGATTTTAAGGCAACTTCAATACCTCACAGAACTTCGATTTTTAATTTTTTCTTGACTGATAAGATTTTATTTTTTTCGTCTTAAAAGAAATAATTTCTATTTTGAAAATCTCTTATTGCTTAAAAATAATTAGAGATAGCCTCTAAAAGGGTACATGTCTTGAAAAATTTGAAAGATTGCTTATTTTCTGGAGGCTAATATATAAAATCATACCTTTTTACTTTAAAGACCTAAATACATCAAAAACACTAAAAAATTGCAGTTCTTGTATTTGGCTCCTTACTTTTCTTTTCGAATATATCGACTTTTCTCATTTTTCACTTTTTTACATTTTTTTGCATTACTTTGACCACTTTAAATGCTCATCAAATCTAGGGTTTTGTCTGGATTTTAATTATAAAAAAAGCATTTTCTTTGTCTTAAAAAGAGGTTTCCAACCAGTTACTATATTATATACTTTTAACTAGGATATGCTTTTTTGAGTGCAGCACTATTTGTAATAATTTTCGTGATTTTTAGGCATGCTTTAAACCCATAAGATCTAATTTTGTTGTTTTACTCCTTTAACTACAATTTTTCCTAAGATCTAATAACCTTAAATTAACGGTTTCACTGTGTATTTAATGCCCCCGAAATATTAAAATATTGAAAATATGATACTATGCGGAAATGTGGCTTTAAACTTAGAAAAATAATTTTAAAAAATTGAAAAATGGTTAAAAATCGACATTGTCATGTTGAAAAAAAAAATTATAAAGATTCAAATACGAAAGATCAAATTTTTGCTTTGAGTTTCTATTACATTCAAGAAAAGGTAAAATATATTTTTTTGCATCAGTCTGTTGAAACTTTTCAGTTTTCCAAAAATGGCGTCCTTCTATATGTCCAATTCTATTTAACCAATTCAAGGTTTTCGAAAAATGTATTAAAGATCTTCCCAAAATAAAAAAAAAAAACATCACCTTATAAGTTGAAAAATAATCAAAACTCGAGACCATATTAAGGTTTAAAGCATGCCTGAAAATAACAAAAACAGCGTTTCACAAATGGAACCATAAAAAACCGCTTCTAATTAAAAGTATATAATATATTAAGTAGTTCTAGGCGAAGAAAATGCTTTTTTGCAAAATTCAAAGCCATCCAGAAATTTGGCGAGCATTTAAAATTGTAAACTTAATCTAAGGAAAATGGGGAAAAATCGAAAATTTCAAGTCAAAAAAATAAATATCACAAAATAAATGGAAATTTCAATTTTTTCGATATACATATCCTATGCATTCAGAGAAGATTTATTCCCCTAAAGTCAAAAAGGAAAATATATGTTTCTTTGCATTAGTCTCTTGAAATAAGCTATTTCGCAAATTTTCAAAAACAGATATTCCTTTAACGACTGATTACAACCGATCTGAGCTTTTCAAAATAAAATGAAAGGACTTTCTAAAATACAAATATGAAATCTTATAAGTCAAAAAAGAACTAAAATTCAAGATTATATGTGGATTTAAAGCATGCCCATTAAATCACGAAAATTGACAAAAATTCTTGTTCACGAAAGCCGATTGTAATTAAAACCACGTAATAAGTCATTTGGTTGAAAAAGTCTTTTCAAGATTTCAAGAAAAAAATTCAAATCGAGACAAAATTTTAGATTTGGCGAGCGTTTAAAGTAGTAAAAGTAATCTAAGAAAGAAGGAAAAAAATCCGAAAAAATCGATATTTTCAAGTTGGAAAACAAATTAAAGACCTAAACACAAAAGCTACAAATCTTGTTACAGTTTCGTATGCGTTGAAGTAAGGGTTTATGTTTCTAAAATTAAAATTAAAAAGGTATGTTTGTTAAACTGGTATCCTGAAAATGAGTAATTTTTGAAAACAGACCTTCTTTGTTCTTTTTAAAAAAAAACTGGACTTTTCAAAATAAAAATTAAAGATATTTTTGGAAAAAAAAATGAACCTTACCAGCCAAGAAAAAAATAAAAACTCGAGATTCAATGAGAATTGGTACTTGCCCAAAAATTATAAAAATTCACAGATACAGCGCTGCATGACTGGTGCTGTGAAAATACTCATTCGAATTAAAAGTAAATAGATTGGAAAGGTTCTTTTAAGAAGTCGAAAACGCTTTTTTCAAAATTCATATCGAGCCAAAACTCTAGATTTGGCGAGTATTTGAAAATATGCGAAAAATGGGTTAAACCAAGCCCATTTTGCAACTTTCAGTGGACATTCCGGATGAGAGTGTTTATTTTTTTAATAGTACAGTAACACAGATTTTTCCCAGATTTTTCTTTAACTTGAAGTGCGCCGCGAAATGATTCAATACTAATCCGTTTGGGTTCTTGCAGAAACTTGCGAGCTTCTATGAGAAACCAAACTGACCAACGGATGTATTCCAGGATTAATACTGAATTACTCCGCTATAACAACCAACTTATAACATGGCGACCAAAAAAAAATTAATATAATTTTTTTAAGGCAGCTTCAAATTTAAAAGTTATAGAAAATAGCTGCCAACTGCAACTGCAACTCTCAACTGAGGCACAAAGAAGTAGAACATAAATCGGAAGCTATATAAACAATTTCCTACTGTGATGGAAAAAAATATCAATTCACCAATATTTAATATAAAATAATTCGACTAATATAAAGCCAACTTCAAAACCATTCTAAGTAGATAAGTAAATTTACATTAAATTAATAGCAATATGGAACAATTTTAGACTTATTTTTTACTTTTTAGTGGCATTTTTATGATCGGTTTATTATTCTACAAAGAAAAAAATTTTTTTTAGGATTTTAATATTTGTGCATACTTAATTATGTAGCAATGATATTAATAAGTCAACAATATTAACCATTTCTGCATTTACTTGAATAGAAAACTCGAGCAGTTAAAATTATTTGCTTAAAAAAGTAACAATGTGAAAACAATTAGAATTACATGAAAGATTTTGGATGTAAAATATTTAAATCTGTGATTAGACAATCTGTACTCTAGTAATACGAAGGTCAGTATATATGTTTTCTTCTATCAACTCAGAATAATGTAGCTGAATGAATTAAAAATATACATCCCAACCCAATATTAATAAATCAATCAACGAATGCTTTTCACTCCCTACGTTGGCTTGACACACATTAATGTGGACAATAAGGACAATAAAAAAAATGTCACGATAAAACCTCTGAAATTTGTATTCTTAAAGTTTAATTACTTATGTGAACAATTTTACTGAAAAAAAAGTGCCACTTTCTTAAATAAGATTTATAATCTAAAAAGTTTAAGCTTAAATTTATATTAGAGAAACTTTTATAGTTCTCAACTAACTGAAAAAACCGTCTACTAATTATAAGAGCAGGCGTATTCTGTTCAAATCACTATCTCAGATTGCAACAGAATACCAATGATTTAATATTTTCATACTATTTCGTTTGTTTCTCCTACTAAAAATATAGAATTTCACATTTTTTAGTTTCAATATAAAGTGCAATATAAACACCTACTCTAAATCAACCCTATCACAAAAACTGGCTATGTAAAATCGATTCCCTTATGACGACAACCTAACGTTCAGTTTTGCAATATTTGTCTCCCTTTGAAATGATCAGTTAAACTACGTTACTTTTGAATAAATCGATTCATCTTTATAGCTGTAACTAATAGCAAAAATTATTATAGCTGACGCAAGATACCTCACGCTTACAGCAGACCGTGTTTTTATTTTTCCGCAGCAAAACCGACCGAAAAGGGAATAAATTGAAATTGGCGGTCCACGAAGTTTCACGACGTGTAGCAATGTTGTCAGATTAGTTATAGCTAGAAAAATGAATTGATTTATTTAAAAGTATCGTAGTTTAATTGTCCGCTTCAAAGGGAGACAAATATTGAATAGTAATGAAAATATTAAATCGTTGGTATTCTTTTGCAATCTGAAATAATGTTTAATTCCTAACCTTGTTAGAAAAAAGTACTTCTGACCATATATTAGTATCAGGTTTTTTCTGTTTGTTGAGAACTAAAATATTTTCTCTAATATAACGTAAGTTTAAACATTTTGAATTATAAATCTTATTAAGGAAAGTAGTATTTTTATTGTTTTAATAAAATTGTTCACATAAGTACTTAAACTTTAAGAATACAAATTTCAGTGGCTCTATGGTGAGATTTTTTTATTGACCACATTTATGTGTTGCACTCAGTTAAGGCCTTTTGGTAGCCAACGTAGGGGGTAAAATGGTTCCTTTTATTGATTTCTTAATATTAAGTTGTATATTTCTTCCAGATACCCTTTTTCGAAAATATTATTTCTTTTCTGGAACAATATATGGACCACAAAAAATGCCACTTAAAATCACAAAATAAACCAAGCTGTTCTATATTGCTATTAATTTAACGCAGATTTACTTATTTATTTAGAACGGTTTTGAGGTCTGCTTTGTATTAGTCGAATTAGTTATTTTTAAGCTAATTATGGGTGAACTTGTATGTTTTTCCATCACAGTAGGAAATTATTTACATAGCTTCTGATTTATGTTTCTTTGTGCCTTAGTTGAGATTATTTTTGCAGTTTGCAGCTGTTTTCTATAGCTTCTAAATTTGAAGCACACCTAAAAAATAATATTAAATTTTTTGTCCGCCATACTATAAGCTCCGTTCAGTTTTTTTTTTGTTCAAAAAATACATTTGATTTTTATTTGAAAAAGTTCAGATTGGTTAAAAAGAACCAGAAGGATCAGCCTTTAAAGGGAGATCGGTTTTCAAAAATTACAAAAATACTGATTTTCGGAAAGTTAAACATATTTTTAAAATTTTTATTTTAAAAGCCTAAACCCTTACTTAAAGTAGGAGCAATGAGCGGGTTCACGGACCACCGGATTGGCGATACACCGGAAAGCCACACACGTGGCCTATGCTATTTTTTTAATTAATTAACGAAAATCGACCTAACCTGACCCCGTTTTCCCCTTAAAACAATGGGTTAAAGGGTTCTTTCTATTGTTTTAATTAATTAACCTAATTAATTACTCTATATTAATTAAATAATCATAAAAAGTCTTATTAAAAAAACGAGGATCTGGCAACATCGCCACCGGTGGACTTGCGGGGCTACGTCATACACGCTATCGATCGCCAGGTTGATCACCACCTGCGGTCCTTTATCGAGGCGAAGGGTTCTATTGTATATTCGGACCTTGTTGTACCTGATTTTGACCGCCCGGCAGATGCCTACCTTTTGAATTAGGTTAAAAGTATTGTTAGAATTTTAAAAGAGATAAAGTATTTGTAATGACTTTGGGTTCTATATGTTCCTTTATTGAATTCTTTTTGTTCTATTTTTATTTAATGTGTTATTTCGAATATTGTGGATATTAAGTTTAGAATTTAACAACGACAGTTAAAGTTAAAATAGCTTTATTCATATTACCCAGACCCTGCATTTAAAATAGTCTTTTGTATTCGAATTTCCAGATGGACTCACTCTTGTCTTGGCTACCGCCGCTCGGCGAGTTTTTAGAAATTTAAAAGGGATAAAGCGTACCTGTTATGGCCGTTTTTATATTTGGGTTCTATTGTCGTTTTAAGTAATAATGAACGTTTTAACCAAAATATGTCTTTACGGAGTTTTTAATAGAGTTTCGCAATATATATATATATATATATATATATATATATATATATATATATATATATATATATATATATATATATATATATATGTATATATATATATTATATATATATATATATATATATATATATATATATATATATATACCTATTATTATACATCAGTTTTAAATGATCGTTTGAAATCATTTCTACGAAATCAGAATCCCGGATGTATCTTTACCTGGACTCGACCGTGCCTGTATATTATCGCGCCTCGTTAGGTAACAATGCGTTGTTAGAATTTGAAAAGAGGTAAAGTATGTGAATAGGATTAATGGCTTACATTAATAGGATTAATGATACATTTTTGCTGTATCAATTTTTTTACCTGATTTCAAGTAATATTTCGAGTATTGTGGATTCAAAAGAGATTAAGTTTAGAGTCGAACAACTACACTTAATGTTAAAATAGCTTTACTCACATAACTTAGACTTTGCATTTATTTGATCTGTATTAGTTAAGTAATCATAAGAAAGGAAGAAAACGGGAATCTGACAACATGGTTTTTGGGTGGACTTTTTAGACCACGTCATACATATTTGCTATCGATCACCAGAGATACGTTTTTTATCAGGTGTAAAGAATGGCTAGAATTTTAATAGACATAAAGCACTAATGGGATGTGGTTACATTATCAGAAATAATAGGTGAACGCATATAAATTATATCATTGATATCTAAATCACTACTTTTGTTGAGATTTCTGCTCTAGGTGTTGATATCACCGATCCATATACCCTCTCTAATGACGCCTTTTCGTTGTTTCTATTTCTTCTAATTTAAATTAATATTTCAAGTATTGAGGGAAGAGTGAACAAAATAGATTAAGTTTACAGTTTAATGGATTCTATAAAATCTTTGTATATATACATCTATTTGAATGGTATTAATGTTGGGTGTTTTCCAATGCTTTGTATCTCATTTTATGTGACTTTTCGAACAATACGGGTTCAGTCAGTTAAGTCAAAATTGAGTAATTTTTAGAACCATTTCGAATGATCTTTTGTAATCATCTCTACCAAATCGGGTTCTTGGATGTATCTTTTTCTAGAAACACATCAATTATTTCTAAAGGGGCGAGGCTTCGCGCATAAATACGAAAAAAAATTGGGTTAAGCCTCATCACTTTTACCCACTCGCTTTCTTAGATATTAGCAGAAAAAAAAATCGTTTCTATTTTTGTACAGTGTAGAGGAATATACTTAAAATGTGACTATACTTTTATCCAAATATTTTAACTTATAAAAAACCTCTGTATCGGGATATGTATGTGCCTATATGTATGTATGTATTCATATGAATATATGTAGGTATGTGTATGAATGCAAGTATGCCGATGGATATGTATATGTATGAATATATGTGTAGACATGCATGTATACTTCTGTATGTGTATGTGTGAGTATATGGGTGTATACATGCGTTTATGTAGGTATGTGTATGAATGCATGTGTGAGTATATGCGTGTACACATGTGTGTATATATATATATATATATATATATATATATATATATATATATATATATATATATATATATATATGAGCGGATATATGTATATGAATATGTATATGAGCGGATATATGTACGTATAATGTATATATGTATATGAATGGGCACATGAGCGTAAATGTATGGATACATGTTTATGTATATATGTATATGAGTGGGCATATGAACGTATATACATGGATGTGAGTATATGGGTGCATGTGTGTTAACGAACTTCAATTTTTTAAATGCTATAGCTCATTTCGATTATGATTTTTTGCATTTCGCTTCAAAGAATCATTCTTAGAATGCTTCTTGTGTACCACAGCACTATTTAATTTTATATTGAAATGTATATACTTTCATAATTAGGGTGTGATGGAAGATGAACCAAATCTTCTCATCCATAATGAAGTATGTATGCAAATAAAACTACATCTTGTTTATTATTATATCCATTTATGTTTATTAATAGATATTACTGTTCACTGAATGCTTTTATAATACCATTCCTCTTTTTAATGCATAAAACCAAGTTGTATCTGATTCTAGTTATAAACCCAACTCAGATCGAGTATTCTCCCTGATTTTCAGTTATAACAGTTCCAAACTACGATTCTGGGGAGGATAATATATCCTTCAAAGCCGAGGTTAAATTCATAAATATAGTGGCAAAATATCGCAACTGGAGTGCTAATTAAACCATTGAGACCCACTTATAATGGAAGATGACGATGTTATCCTTATGAACGATATCAATGCCAGTAACATTTACTGATTGAGATCCGATGACTCGATATTTTTAAGGAATGCGAGGTTCTATTAGAATTTTTTAAATAAATTCATTTCGGTGGAAATAAGCTTTGAGATAATATCGGTATATATTTTTGTTCGAATTAGTCCTTTCATTTCGGTTAAAGTCTCTTCTATGTGAATTCTTCTTCTTAAAGTGCCTATCCTCTTTGGATGTTGGCTATCACATTGGTCCATATTACTTTATTCACTGCTGCTCTGAACAGACCTGTTGATGTCATTCCAGTCCATGTTCGTAGGTTGCGCAGCCATGATATTCGTCTTCGTCCAGCTGATCTCTGGCCTTCCATCTTCCCCTGCAGGATAAGTTGGAGCTGGCGATATTTCTCATTCCGCATGATATGTCTAAAGTACTCCAATTTTCTGCGTTTGACATTTGTAAGGTATTCCAGTTCTCCACCGATACGTTCTAAAATGTTTTCGTTTGATACGTGGTGTATCCAAGGAACCCTAAGCATGCGGCGGTAGCACCACATCTCAAATGCATCTATACGTTTACATGAAGCATCGGTAAGGGTCCAGGCTTCTGTGCATTAGTAAGTACTAAAATATCCTTATAGTTTTCTAAATAACTGCCGGAATAATGTTCAAAACATGCCTTTGTTAGCAGATCCAATAAACCATCAGTTTAAGTAAAACAAACATTTCCAACTCCAAGAATGATATTCTTCAATTTAATTTGACATATCACCTAGAATTATAGTTTCTAAGTCCGATAATATTTTTTTGATTGATCCAAAAGCTACAATTTGATTTTACAGTTAACTATCTTAACACTTTACAAGTCTGTTTTACTGATCACATGTTATTTGTGGTCCTATATATTCATAGAAACATGATAGTAACGTAACTTATATATTAACTAGAATTTGTAAGATTTAACTATTACATAGGCTTTATGCGATATTATAATGAATATTAATACCATAACCCCCACTCACTCAAATGATTGGGAGATATTTATCAATCGAGAGTATTGAAGGGATTTTTATGTTATATGAGTATATTTGTCTCTTGAGTGTAGCTAAAAAAGACTAGTTTTGTTCTAGTACTACACCTGTTGGTATAGGTCAATAAGGTTTTTCCTGTATTAAATGAAATAAACTTGAAAAACATATTTTGATGTGTGCATTTAACAAGAATCACTAACAAAAGTTTTTAAAATTTAGACAAATGAGGTTCTAATCTTCTTGTATACTAATAAATATCTTAATATGGCTAGAATAAAAATAAGATAAAAAGTATTGCAAAGAATTTTAAAAAGACAAGGATTGGAGAGGTGGTGACGAAAACGAGGACATTGAAGCCTATGGTTTAATAGAGGTAAATTATGTAGATTTTAATTAAGTTTGTTATACGATTTCAATTGTATGAATGTTACATTCCTACTATGAATTTACATAAAGACATTTAAATGAAAATATGATTCCAATGAATCCTATTCTGCTGGAAGACATAAAAATACACCACAAAAATTTAATATATACAGCAAACTTATCTAAATAGGTTTCCCAATTCTAAGTATACTCAAGACTATTACGAATAACTTGTATACACATATATCAAGTCTACATATGTCAATCAATCTCCGCGCTGTGCATTCTGTTGCTTAATATTCGTGAAATCTATCAGACATTAATTTCACATACTCAAACTAGAAATTTCTATAAGGATATGTGTGAGAATTTACATAAATTCGATACTTCTAATTACTCTAAGAACAAACATCACGGTATGCTTGTAAACAAATCTAGCGAAAATTTATCCTCAGATGTCAGCTTTTCAGTTACATTTATACGATATACATATCAAAGTTAAAAAAATAAGGTAGCTTTATCACACGCGAGAGATAAACCCTATTTTATACCTATAATCGAACATACACCTGAAGGTACCATAATATGACTTTGTTAGAAGGATTTTATGACAATTAAAACATGTAACTAACTCGTTTGCATAAAACAAACAATACAACCTTCAAGTTGCAGTACAAGAACTTCTCTAACCCAATGGGCTATATAACTCATTCAATCAGTTAAAGACTATCCTTATAAAATATGTTTTATTTATTCATAGGGTTGTAGCATTAACCTCAGTTACATTTTAATTTATTCTAATGATTTTACAATCTTTTACATACTTAATATACCCTGGTGTCTTATATATAAACTTACATATATTTACATACTTTTACTCTTTATATCTATTATTTTATTATATTAGTCTTATTTATATGCAACGCTGAATCACATAGCTACTTCTTTATTATTACAGTAGTAACAAGAAATTTTTTCTAGGTGTAGGACCATTTATAACATCACCTTCTTGATTATTGTAATGCTCAGTACAGAACAAATATTTTTTATTTCAGAGTCTTGTTGTAGTGCTTTTCGGAGTTTATGATAAATCAAAACTATTTCATCACTACAGGCGACAATTATTTCTTTAGATAATCCAACAAGTTCTTCTCTAGTCATATCTTTTAAACATTTTTTCAAAGCAAAGACTTTCACTGAATTTAAAATCCCCTCCATATTTTCAGCATATATAACTACCATTTTTTCACTTTCAAATTTTAGATATATACAACCGCAAACCATTAAATTAAATTTCTATTATTTTATTTAAAAGATTTCCATATTTTACAAGTCTTCATAAATTTCATTCTTGACTTTATACTTGATTTTTCGTCATGCGTAAACTAAAAATTTAAATGCCTAGTCTTATAAAAGTCTTGCTGTAACAAGCTGAACCCTATTTCTTGTTACTTTCGAGGCTTATATCTCGTATTCTTTCACATATCCTAGACTGTTAGGTTTTTCCCTACAAGAAGTATCATTGGTTTTTTAATACAAATGAAGCAAATCACCCCTTATTGTGGGCGACTACGTAGTAGACACATCTCTGTGAAATTGGAAAACATATGTCTTTTTGCATTCTTTTTGAAAGAAGATTTGAACGAGTCTATCTATAAATTTGAGCACCTAACAAGAGCTACAGTTATACAAAATTTAAGTATCTTCATAAACATCAGAAAAACTAACAATGAACTACCTAAGATTTTTGCATTATGTGTATGATTTTTCCATAATGCGTAGACTAAAAAATTGAATGTTTAGTCTTGTAAAAGAATTGCTGTAACAAGTTGAGTTCTATTTCTCTTTGCTTCATAGGATTATAAATTATATTTAATCAAATATCGTAGACCATTAGATTTTTCTTTACAAGAAATATCATTAGTCTTTTATTGCAAATGAAACTACCTATCCCTCATTGTGTGCGAATACATAGCAGACACATCTCTGTAAGTTTGAAAAACACATGTTCTTTTATCGGAAGAGGATATGAATGAATATAAATCTATATATTAGAACGCTTAACAGATTTTGAAGTTACATAAAACGTATATATGAATTTTTGATGCTATAAATCTCGATTCTTTTGGTGGTAGTAATTCTCTACCTGAAGAAAACTCCGAGTCTTATAACAGCATAGATCCACACCTATGGTTACATATAACATTTTAAAATAGTCTTTCGTAATCCTTAAGTCCATAAATGTATGTAAAAAAGTTATTTCCGATCGCATCTTTGTCTAGACTCGTCACTAACCATATATTATCGCCCTACAGGTAACAATGCGTTGTTAGAATTTTAAAAGCCATAAAACATATCCATTGTGCTGACTATTAAGTTGAGCTCTATTACCAGAACTATTATCATTATACATACTTATTTAATCCACTAACCACATGCTATTAGTGAGCTTATAAATTCATAGAAATATAGTGATGTAACTTATATTATGTAAAATTTGTAAGATCTAGCTATTGTAAAGCTTTTATATAATATTATAATAATGTTTTTAATATCAACACCATAATTCATACCCATGCAAAAGACGGAAGACACTTATCCATCGAGGATACTGAAGACATTTTTTATATTATATGTGTACTCTAAGCGTTCTCACAGTACAAATCTAATATCTACGGTTGCATTTGAAATTGGCAAAAGCCTAGATCTTCAGGACATTTAAACAAACAAAATGAAACTTGGCCTAAAATGTTTAATTAGTGATAGTATCCATATATAGTTTGAATGTTATGAAGATTACTTAACTCATGATATATCTAACCCCTATTGTAATCTTTATATATTTGAAGAAGAGATCTTTGCTATTACACTATAATTCTGTAACTAGTCTGCGATAACAAACATGTAGCTATTCAAAGATTTCTGATATATCAAAGCAGTTGAGTGAACCCCATATCCCAATATCCAAGTAGTTCGAGTGCTGAAAGTACCTTGTTTAATTATATAAAATATGCAACTTGTATAAAAATGACTGTTGAAAATGAAGTTTCAACATCAAACTCTGAACCATTTCCAACAAAATGGGGATTCTCAGGTTATATGGATAATGTACATTCGAGTTATGAACAAGCAATGGCTAAAAAAAATACTGAATTAATGAAATTCTACTCACCGTGGAAGATATACTAATTAAATTATCCACAAGAATCAATCCTACCCGAGATTTTGCTGTACACATATAAATTTGAAATGATAAAAAAAGATTTAGGAGTCGTTTAACTAAAACTGGGTACTTTTTAGATTCAGTTACAAGCTTGGTACAGTATAACTATTCTCATCACCTCCACATAAACTAATTGGCTTTTCTTCGCTTGGTTTTGGCTACCGAAGGAAAGATTATGACAAAAAGTGAGGTGTCCTATAATGGCGG
This sequence comes from Diaprepes abbreviatus, assembly GCA_034092305.1. Taxonomy (NCBI): domain Eukaryota; kingdom Metazoa; phylum Arthropoda; class Insecta; order Coleoptera; family Curculionidae; genus Diaprepes; species Diaprepes abbreviatus. Next base: position 10,870,866 of record JASJET010000137.1, on the reverse strand, counting down.
TGGATGCAGTAACAAAATTTAATCAATCACTCAACTTGCCTGTAAGTTTTTAAGTAATGGTTAACTTCATACATCCATCAAAAATTACTAGTTTTTTAGAGATAAACTCACCATACTCACCTGGGTACACATATCCTAAAATTAGTCATATTTTTAAACAGATTAATTTTTAATCATGAATACTATCTTATACTTCTGTACACCCCATTGTTCTCAATGTCTTTTTTGTACGGGGGTGAAGAACTGTATTACTACAATTTGCAATACTAGAATAATCATTTAAAAGCTATTTAGATGCAAAAACAATAAAAGTGTAATATAATAAGGCTATCTAGACAAGTTTTCAATGCTGAATGCTGATATGTGCGACTTTCTGAATGCATATATTAAGTCTAATATAACAACCATACAATCTCGTCTTACCTGTTCAAACTTAAAATTTCAATAATGAGGCTTGCGAAAACTTACACAAATTTGATGACCTACTTTTAAAAATGTGAATTACTAACCGCATGTTATTAGTGGTCTTACATATTTATACGAACATAAACTAAAGCAACCCACACCAACCCGAACTAAACCACTATTGCTAGGTTTAATTTGTTATTGCTAAAATATTTGATAGAAATAGGTATTTACACGAGTTCATATAGGAAAAGAAGATATATATATATATATATATATATATATATATATATATATATATATATATATATATATATATATATATATATACTGCAATATTCGCATATAGATGTATATAACTAAATAAAATTACTTTTCCTAATCATTTGTAATCTTTATACAGTTGAGGCTATCATGATTTGGACTTGTAAAGAGAACTGAATGATAATTAAGGCATGCAACTAACGTGTTGACATAGAGCAGATATAGCAGTTACATTGTGGTCTGAAGATTTTTTGTGTTGTCTTGCGAAACTCTATTAAAAACTCCGTAAAGACATATTTTGGTTAAAACGTTCATTATCACTTAAAACGACAATAGAACCCAAATATAAAAGCGGCCATAATAGGTACGCTTTATCCCTTTTAAATTTCTAAAAACTCGCCGAGCGGCGGTAGCCAAGACAAGAGTGAGTCCATCCGGAAATTCGAATACAAAAGACTATTTTAAATGCAGGGTCTGGGTAATATGAATAAAGCTATTTTAACTTTAACTGTCGTTGTTAAATTCTAAACTTAATATCCACAATATTCGAAATAATACATTAAATAAAAATAGAACAAAAAGAATTCAATAAAGGAACATATAGAACCCAAAGTCATTACAAATACTTTATCCCTTTTAAAATTCTAACAATACTTTTAACCTAATTCAAAAGGTAGGCATCTGCCGGGCGGTCAAAATCAGGTACAATAAGGTCCGAAAATACAATAGAACCCTTCGCCTCGATAAAGGACGGCAGGTGGTGATGCACCTGGCGATCGATAGCGTGTATGACGTAGCCCCGCAAGTCCACCGGTGGCAATGTTGCCAGATCCTCGTTTTTTTAATAGGATTTTTTATGATTATTTAATTAATATAGAGTAATTAATTAGGTTAATTAATTAAAACAATAGAAAGAACCCTTTAACCCATTGTTTTAAGGGGAAAACGGGGTCAGGTTAGGTCGATTTTCGTTAATTAATTAAAAAAATAGCATAGGCCACGTGTGTGGCTTTCCGGTGTATCGCCAATCCGGTGGTCCGTGAACCCGCTCATTGCTCCTACTCATAGAGAACACTGAAAATACTTGTAGCTTTTGTAACTGGTTCTTAAATTGTATTTCCATGTCGATTTTTTTTAAATTTTGAACCCTTTTTCATTTTTTTTAGATTACTTTTTTTCTTTAAATGCTCGCCAGATCTAAAGTTTGGTCTCGATTTGAATTATAAGAAATGTATTGTTTGCATCTTGAAAAGGCCATTTTAACCAATTTATTTATTAAGTACTTATGATTAGAATGTGCTTTTTTAAACTACAATTTTTTTTTAAACTACGTTTTGCAAATTTTTATAACTTGATAAGCATGCTTTAAATTGTCATTCATTCTTGAATTCTTATTATTTTTTGACTTATCAGTTCTTATATTTTCGTTATAGCAAGACTTTGGATTTTATTTTAAAGAGCTCAGAATTGTTGTAAAGAGAAGCATGTGTCAGTCGCTAAAGGAATATCTGTTTTGAAATATTTACAAAATAGCTTATCTTCGAGACACTAACCCAAAAAAGAACATATATATATATATATATATATATATATATATATATATATATATATATATATATATATATATATATTCCTTTTTCATTTTAAGGGAAAAACTCTTTCCGGAATGTATAAGATAACGCGAAAAAATTCGAACCTCCGTATTTGAGTACTGATATATTCATTTATTTAATTATTTTTTTGACTTGAAAACCTCTATTTTTTTTTTTCATTTTTCTTAGACTATGTTTACAATTTTATATATGCTCGCAAAATTTTTAGATGGTTTTGAATTCTGAAAAAAGCATTTTCTTCGACTTGAAAAGACCTTCGAACTAATTCCTTTATTATATACTTTTAATAATAATTGTCTTTTTTACGATTACATTTGTGCAGCGCCGTTTTTGTTAAATCTTGTAATTTTCAGGCATGCTTTAAAGTTTTGTGTGATATCCAGTTTTGGTCAATTTTTTTTCTTTGAAAATATTATTAATTTATTTTTCAAAAACCTTGAATTGGTTAAATAGAACCGGATATACCAGCTTCTAAAGGAGGCCTTTTTTAAAAAACTGCTCTTTCATTTTCCACAGACTGATGAAAAAAAAATTTAGGAATCTACATTTTTCTAGAATGTAGTATAAACTAGAAAACTTGATATTCCGTATTTCGGTCTTTATATTGTATTTTGACTTAAAAATATCTATTTTTACCCATTTTTAAACTCTCTTCAATTTTTTCAAATTATTTTAAAGTTTAAAACCACCTTTCCTCACACTATCATGTTTTGATGTGTTTCTGATGCATTTAGGCCTCTAAAGTAAAAAGATATGATTTTTTGTATTACCCTCCTTTAAATAAGTCATTTTCTGATTCTTTTTAAGTAATATGAGTTTTTCAAAATAGAATTGAAGGTCTTATGAAGACGAACAAAATAAGATCCGCTAGAAATCACAGTCAAAAAAAAAATAAAAAAACTGAGATCTTTTGAGGGTTTGAACTTGCCCAAAAATCATAAAAATTCAGAGATACAGCACTGTACTACTTGTGCGGTAAAAAAAGCCTATTTCGAGTTAAAAGTAAATAGACTAAATGGTGTTTTGAAGGTAAACAAAATGCTTTCTTCGGAATTCAGATCGAGCCAAAACTGTAAATTTAGCGACCATTTGAAAATATGCGAAAAACTGACTACGAAGACAACTTTAAAAGGATATATTTCAGCTTATTAGCCCAAATTCGACGACGAGTTCTTTTTTATGATTTCAGGTTCAACTTTTGATTTATTTTTGAGTGATAAGATCTTATTTTTTTCATCTTAAAAATATCTTCAGTTTCTATTTTGCAAAACTGATATTGCTTAAAAAGGACCAGAGATGGTCTTTAAGGGGGGGGTCTGTTTTCAAAAATTTGGATAATGACTTTTTTTTCAGGAGGCTAATGCAAACAACCATATATTTTTACTTTAGAGGCCTAAATACATCAGAAACATTAATTAAACGATTTCTTCTCATTTGTAATCTATTTTCCATTTTTCTTAGATTTCTTTTACCACTTTAAAGGCTCGTCAAATTTAGGGTTTTGTCTCGATTTGAATTCCGAAAAAAGCATTTTTTTCTCTTAAAGGACCTTTTCAACCAGTTCATTTTTTATATAGTTTCAATTAGAATCTGTTTTTTTTTTAATGTTAATATTCGTGATTTCCAGGCATGCTTTAAACCCATAAGATCTAATTTTGTTGTCTTACTTCATTAACTAAAATTTTTTCTAAGATCTTATAACTTTAGATTAACGGTTTCACTTTATATTTAACGTCTGTCATGGATTAAAACACTCGGAACATGATAGTATGTGGAAATGTAGCTTTAAACCTAAAAAGGTAATTTAAAAAAATTGAAAAGAGGTTAAAAATCGGTGAAAATCGATATTCTTAGACGAAAAAAAAAAGATTCAAATACGGAAGATCAAATTTTTACTTAGAGTTTCTACTACATTCAAGAAAGGGTGTAGATTCCTAATTTTTTTTTTTTGTATCAGCCAATCGAAAAAGAGCAATTTCCCAAAAAGGCTTCCTTCATGCTAGGTTCTATTTAACAAATCGAAGGTTTTAGAAAAATGAATTAAAGATCCTTAAAAGATAAAAAAAATGATCTTTTTACTTGAAAAATAACAAAAACTCAAAATCATTAAGGTTTAAAGCATGCCTGAAAATTACAAAAATTAACAAAAACAGCGCTGTACAAATGGAACCGTAAAAGAGTCGATTCTAATTAAACGTATCTAAAAATTAATTAGTTCGAAAGATCTTTTCAAGGCGAAGAAAATTCTTTTTTCAAAATTCAAAACCATCCAAAAATTTTGGGGAGCATTTATAATTGTTAAATTAATCTAAGAAGAATGGAAAAAAATAGATAATTTCAAGTTAAAAAAATATATTAGTACGGGTATCCAATTATTTTCTATGTATCTTACGCATTCAGGGAAGAGTTTTTCCCCTTAAGTGAAAAAGGAAAAATTTTTTTTTTTCATTAATCTTTTGAAAATATACCATTTTGCAAAATTTTGACAACAGACATTCCTTAAAAGACTGATATCTACGTTTCTTTACAGTCAATCTAAGCCCTTCTAGCATGCTTATAAAATCATGAAAATTAACAAAACCGAGTTAAAAAAAATTGTTGTTTAAAAAAGTCGATTCTAATTCGAAGTACATAGTAAATGAATTGGTTGCAAAGGCCTCTTCAAGATGGAAAAAAAAACATTTTTTAGAATTCAAATCGAAATAAAACATTTCAAAAATTTTTTTGCCGTTTCAACTGTCTACACGCAATCCAGTTTCTTCTAATTGTCTGCATAATTCGATCAATTCAAAAGGAGTATTTATTTTATGTAAACTTAATTGTTCCAGATAAAAGGCAATATATTAGCACGTAAAACATTTAAACGTGAACAATCAAATACATTAGCTAGTACTCTATCAAATAATTGCATCATTGCCGCAACATAAATATTTATAGGTTCATCTGATACTGTGTCCTATATAAAATTTAATTCCATAATTTATCCCCAAAATTACCAGGTAAAAATTCATCTCTCATTAATTTTATTAAAGAATCCCATAGTATAGTAGCATATTTAGAAATTAAATGAAAATATTTTAATGCATTAGACTCAGATAAATCAGAAGCTAAAAGAAATAATTCTGTTTTTTTCAATATCTCTTGAAACACAAAGTTCATCCACTCGTTGCAAAAATGCATTAAATCTTAATCCTGAAGTTCCTAAAAATTTAATACCTCATTTATAAACTGATACACTTTTAAATTTTGAATTATTTGTAGATGACTGGTTGCTAACAATACTAACATTAGGTATCGGAGAGTTTTGACTAGTAGCCATCATATAATTTGCAAAATTACTAGTCCCTGAATGATCTGCCAAATTTGTTTTTAGTGGTGGCTCTGACCCTGACAAAGCAGCTTTTTTTAGTTTCAAAATCAATTAACAAAAAGTTAATTTAACTCATAATTTTGAACTTTTATCGTTAAAAGTAATATTCTCATCTGAAATTTTATTAATTCGACCTACTAAATATGTAAATTTTGATTGAATTTTTGAAGTTTGTTTCCAGAAAATTCGGAAATAAAATCTTTTAACTCTGTAAGTTTCTGAGTACATTCTACAACCTCTTGCTCATCATCAAGAACTATTGAACTATGTTCCCAGATTTCTCTAAACTTAATAAAAATCTTAAGCACTTTCTTAAGGAATCTACTATACCGGAAGGATCTATAGCCTTAATCTAAACTTCATACTCTAGTTCATCTTTGGTTCAATGGTCAACATTCAATTTATATATCTTAGTATCTTGTATTCACAATAATATGCTAATAAAAATAATTAAATCAAAAATAAAATATGCTCAATCGAGGATCAATTATCAATAAATCAATCAAATATAAAACCAATATATCAAATATTATCGCAATACCATAAAAAAAATGTCAAATCCAGTAAAAATTTACAATAGCACAATCAGCTTTATGAAAAAAATCAGAAATCACAATCTGTTTAAAAAAAATACTGGAAAAAAAAAACGTATGCACCTTTACGGAGTAAACGAGTAAAAGGTGATATCAAGTTTGAAAAATTTGGCACAAAACGACGATACCATGACAACGTTCCTATAGTTTTGCGAATTTCTGTTATTGTTTTCGGAGTCTGAATATTGGTGATGGCCTCAACTTTCGAAGGATCAACTGAAATACCATGTCTATTTACAATATAACCCTGACATCTTATTTCTGCTCGACAAAATTTACTTATCTCCTTGTTCAAAGATAAACCTGCCTTGTCTGAAGTGGCTATGATTATATCATCCAACTAGCAAAAAAACATCATGCTGTAAGTCAGCACCTAAAACTGTATCTATCAATCTGTGAAATGTAGCTGGAACGTTGTATAAATCAAACAGTAACCTACGAAACTGAAAAATTTCTCTTCCAGAAACGCGAACGCTGTATACTGCTTACTATTTTCCTCTAGTTCTATCTGCCAGTACGCACTTTGGAAGAAATATAAGGCAAAGGATAGGCGTCTTTCTGGCTGACATTATTAACTTTTCTAAATCGACGACAAAGCGCTGCTTTCCTTCTTCTTTGAGCACCAGGAGCATTGGAGATTACCAGTCTGAATAATTCTTCTTCTATCGGTTTTTGCTTAAGAGGTGAAACTGGATAATACCTCTGCTTAATTGGCTCACTATCTGTAGTAATTTTATGTTTAAGCATCAAGATGCAACCTAAACGATCCCCAATTTTATCAAAATAAGCTGCAACTAAACCATTCAATCTAACTGTCTGCTTTTTTGTTAAGCTGTCACACTGCATCAAAGGAATCTCTGGATTACCTAAAACTTCAGATGAAAAATGCCATTCGCCTCGGCGCATGTTCGGAACAATGCTTAATTTTATCCAAAAATCAATACCCAAAATAAGTTCATGTTGCAGTTCGGGTACCACATAAATATCTACAAGTTTAACTATATCTCTAATCTTTACTGAAACACTTGCTATACCTATACATTCACAAGAACTCTCATTAGCCATTTTACAAAGCGCATTCATATTTACATACAATTTAACTCTTAAAGTTTTCAATTTATTCCAACGTTTATTACCTACAAAATTTGTATTTGCTCCTAAGTCCAAAAGTCCATAAAAACTTAAATTTAAAATCTCTGCTCTTAAATAAAGACATTCTCCAAGACCTACATATGTTAATATATAATCCAAAACAACTTTATCTTTAAAATCCAAATTATCAGTAGTCGATGGTATGTCTGAAGTCAAACCTCAACCTAAACTTGGCTTCCTGAATCGTTTCCCTGACTCAAAATTTGAGTACTATTCTCCACTCTCTTAGTGTAGTTCAATTTTTCCAGCCACCATATTAATATTCGCTAATTTTACTCTACAATATGATCAGCGGCCTCAAAAACCCGGTAGTAAATCATATTGAACAAAAATAATAGTATATTATGGACGTAATATTGGATCTGCCATCTCGCAAATAAATTATGATAACTTCAATAGTACATTAAATAGGAATATTTTAAATCCATATCTTATGCAATATGGTTTTCGGTTGGTTTATAACCATTATTTTCACATTATATACTTTTTCACACATTTCTAACCGCTATATTGGATTGACATTTCGCAATTTCCACTCGCTGTTCGAAAGAGAAATTCCTAAAGAATAATTAAGCTCTCAGTCATTGAAATCCGAAATATATATATATATATATATATATATATATATATATTTATATATATATATATATATATATATATATATATATATATATATATATATATATATATATATATATATATATATCCTTTCCATGTTAGAGGGTAGGTAGGTAGGCCATCATCTCGATAGTGGTGGAATAGGATAAATTGTGTTCCTTAGCAATTTGTTCGAACTGTGCAACCTCTAACATGGAAAAGATATATTTGGAACGAAGTTTGCGTTTACTGTTCGCATTTTACTTCATTCCTACACGGAGTTGCATATAGTTGTACGTTTGCTGAATGTGATTTCAGCACTACAACGGCATAATGTGGATATATCCACTGCTATTGCATCTCACACGGAGGACTCCGTGAAAGCCGCATAAACATATATATATATATATAACCAAAAAATAGTAGTCACGTGATTAGCATTATCTGTCAAATTAAAATTTTGTTCCAAAAAAAAAATAAAAAGTAGGGTTTTATCTCAAAATATCGAAAAAAGTTATTAGAAAAAGTTTTTCTAAATGAAATTTTTAGCCTATATGCAAAATTTCAGCTGTATAAGATAATTTAGATTTTTTGTCCATTGTTTGTAAATTGCACCACTGTTGCAAAATAAGACTCAATGCAACCTATATAAAACTTCTTAGTTTTGACAATGCTTCATTCCAGAGGAAATGTTGTTTAAAGTAGCGCCATAATAAAAGTGTGTTTTTCAACAAAGTCGAAATAAGGCTATTAAAATTTGGTCACATGTGATGCTAAGTTTATTTGCTTTTGACCCTGTACAAGATAATTTTATAATATAACTATTTTTAAAAGGTATTCTGTGTCTAAAAGTAATACACATTAATATTAAGAAAATAATTTAATTGAAAAGACTCAAATTTTATAATAAAAAAATTACACGCATTTAAAACTATTCCTTTTTAATTGATAACAAACTATTCTGGTATTTGGATATTAAATTAAAAACAATTCAAATTACATTTCTGCGTGCCTTCCAACAATTGTTCTTCTTGACACATCTATCATCATTGAAACTAGATAAACTTTACGTAAAGTTAAATAAAAATTTATTTTCCATGCAGACTTTCCTGACGACACTGTGTACGTGTTTGTTTTAATTATAATGTGTATTACTTTTAGACACAAACGACGTTTTCAAAAATAGTTATTTTATGAAGTTACCTTAAACAGGGTCAAAAACAAATAAACTTTACACATCACATGTGACCAAATTTTAATAGCCCTCCTTGGATTTTGTAAAAAAACATACATTTAATATGGAACTACTTTAAGCAAAATATGTCTGGAATGAAGCATTGTCAACACTAAGAAGTTTTATATGGGTTCGTTGAGTCTTATTTTGCAACAGTGGTGCAATTTACAAAAAATGGGCAAAAAATCTAAATCATCTTACACAGCTGAAATTTTGAATGTGGAGTAACAATTGCATTTAGAAAATCTTTTTCTTATAACTTTTTTCGATATTTTGAGATATAACTCCACTTTTGAATATTTGAAAAAAATAAAATTTGGCAGATAATGCTAATCACGTGATTACTATTTTTTTGGTTAATTTTCATCTCGATCAAGACAGAAATTGATGCCAAAGTCAAAGTTCGAATAGAGCTATTAATAAAAAAATCCCATATGATGTGGACTTTACTGGTCACTTTATGCTTGCTATTTAAAGATAAACGTCAAAAAATAAATAAATAATCTAAATAAATTATATCGCTTCTTTAATGCAAATATTTAATCGGTGCTTGCTACTTGAAGATAAACGTCAAAAAATAAATAAATAATCTCAATAAATTATACCGCTTCTTTAATGCAAATATTTAATTGGTTGCCATCGATCAAACTGAAAACAAACTGTGCGACCTGACATTGTAGCTTAAATTTGATCCTCAACCAGACAGCACAGGAGATTTTATCAAAATGTCAGCAAGTTTTTGCAAACAAACCAAACGAACAATTAAATGTACTCCCGGATTAATACTGAATCATATGTTTCCATCCATGAAACACTACGTTACAACACTTCGATTTACCATAGAAATAAAAAAGTAAATTTCTAAGACACTACCCTATATCACGATAACAATTACACTATGTTATAAAAACGGAATAGTGCATAAATGATACATGGTCTTCAAGGTAATAAATTTTAATGGATGCCACCCTTTTAACAAACAAAAACCAGTATTAATAAGCCTTGTTGGTCGTGCAATAAAATTATTTGGTTCAGAATTTAGAAAAAATCCACTGAAAAAGCTAAAAACAAACTAAAATTAAATAACTACCCAACAGATTTAATAAATAAAACTTTCAAGAATAGGATTAGCACGTTATATAACATGGGAAATAAATAACAGAATCAAAAAAACAAAAATTAAAAACACATATCCTTCAGATTTGTAAATCAGTGAATTCACAGCAGATCCAGCACCTAATCAGGAAATATGACTTGCAAATTTGTTATAAAGCTTATAATCTGTTATCAAGAAATTTTTTCAAACTAAAATCAAGAACTTCTAAATTAAAAAAAAAAAACAAACTTCGTCTACGCAACGCGATGGAGAAACTGTAATAACACGTAGATTGGACAAACAAGCTAATATTTAGAAAGTAGATTGAGGGGTCACAAATATAAAAAAAAAAAAGATTACAGCACCAACAAACCGTGAAAATACAAAGAATCATCATTTAATTCTAAAATCAGAAAATAATTTTTAAAACAGAATATTTTTCAAGATAGCAGAAACTCAAAAATCAAGGAATTCAAAAAACGTCAAAAAATAAATAAATTGTACGTTCTGCCGCTTTAATACAAATATTCAGTCGGTTCATTGATCAAACTCAAAACAAACTATCTGGCATAACATTATAGCGTAAAAATAAATTATTTTCATAGAAAAAATTTATTATGTATCAATGTTAAACCTGATGATTGTTTTTCTTTTTATGTAATAGGGACTCTACACATGAATTATTGAATAACAAGTGTTCTTTTTTAACGAATATGGACTACACACTCTTTTTTATTATAAATCATATTCCAAAGTAGGGTTTTAAATGAATTCTCTATATTTTGAGTAGTATTGTTTTTTTTTTGTTACATTTTAGTTTAAAAAGGATAAAAGCCATGGCCGAAACGTCGCTTTACCTACTTTTAACTTCTTTTAATGAAATAACATTATTATAATTTGAAGGATTTTACTTTTGACGCAAAACCCAAAAGAAAAAATCCTAAATCTTGGGAAGGCAGTCTTAGGGCCGAATGACTAGCCAGAGTTTGTATGTATGGACGACCAAGAGGAAGAAGATTACCAGGACGACCACCAAAAAGATGGGCCCAGAGCTGGTTCTCTTCATCAGCAGAATAAGGCGGGTGTAGATAGAATGACAAACAGGGATATCCCTAGTCAACGCAGAAGAAGAAGAAGTACGTGCAAAGTGAGTTAGTAGCGGCCATTACCCGGAACGCTCAATTCCCCCACTCCTTGACCTTGACCCTCCCCCTTTGGTCTGACCCTTGACCATAGTATTAAACCTTGCGTTGATATGAACTTGATCTTGAAAAAAGTTATGTGTTCAATGTTGTGTGCGACCTTAACCAACTTCAAGATCACCTTGGATGTGTGACCTTGAAGTAGTTATTTGTGCATTGTAATAGTGTGGGATGATATTGAAGTGGTTTTGACTTTGCAAATTCTACTATAAAACTGTGTGAGCCTATTTACATTCGTTCAGTCAGATAAGGAAATATCTAAAGATAAAATTATGGAGCAAGTCGGCAGCGTGATTTGTTTATATCAAAGTAATTTAATAAGTTTTTGTGATTTTAAAGAAAAGGATCTATCATTTTTTCCTGTTGAATATTTAAAAACTTACGTCGATTCACTGAATTTACAGCAAATTTGGGATAAGCTGTCATTGCCTTATCGGTGTGACAAGGAACTACAGTTGAACTTACCCTGTTAAATTCGCTATTAACAAATATATCGTCATTGTATAGATGGGCCACCACCAGAAATAAAAAAGGGCTCGAGATTAAAAATAAGTGAAAAATATGAATAGTGATTTGCAAGAGGCAATAACAAAACTGGGCGATGAGTTCACTGAAACGGCAAGTAATTACTTCAATGATGCAATGAAAAGTCGACCAGAATAAGCGTCGTGCTATGGTGATTTGGCTTTTGAATATGAAAACGCTGCCAACGCATGTCATAAATATTGCAGCAAAACATTCAATTTACTTTAATTTGTTTGTGAAATAATAACGTTGGTATTTAGTGACTGTTTGGAAAAACTAATTAGTTTCATTGGAGATCCTTTTGTGTTAAATGAAATTAGAGTGTAGGACTTAAGTTTAACATAGTAGTTAATATGGAAAGTTTAGTTAAAAAAATGTATGAGGAGTTTTTAATTTCTGCAGCCTGTTCGGAATTTTACGGATATGAAATGCAAGATTTGGAGGCTCGGGATTTTAAGATATTTTTAAAAATATGGACCATGTTGCAGTGAGTATTTTAGCAAGTATAGTTTGTAAGGAATTTTTAATGGATAAAAATGAACAAATATTATTAAACAAATTGAGAAATGCAGGTTTAAACAATTATATTACACGTATAAGAGAACAACAGTAAAATGTCAATCAATAAAACATATAAAATGTAATTCTTTGTTTTATTATATTTTGACCTTGAAGTTCTCCTTATACCATTTTAAAGGTGTGAAGTCGTTCGGCTTTGAAGACTCCCCCCACTATTTCTGGTGTTTCTGCCGTTAAGCCACTCCCCACCATTGTTATAATTCGAACCTGAAAATTCGCTATAAAGGTTAGTGGAAAAAGAAGTGACTTCAAACAGTGGCAGATATCAGTGGCATAAACATCAAATATGGTGTTAATTAAGCGCAATGTCGTACGGCTCGACTCCAAAAAAAAATAAAAAGTGAAAGCAGGTTAAAAAATAGGAAAACGCAATCCAAGTGCCATAGCCTTGAAGATAACGTCATTGTCGACGCTGAATTGGATCTTCCCTCAGAGAATATTTAAAAATCATTTATGTGTATGATGTTTTATTTCATTATTATTGATGATGAAGATTGAAATAAAAAACTTAGTATTACTATATATTGTTTATTTGTTTTACATTTGAAATTAAAATTACAGTCATACAATATCTTATTTAAACAATATCAGATTTATCTATTCAAGAGTTGAAGTGGTTGGGAAATCCTAGCCATTTGACAAACAATTAATCAGTGTAATTTTTCTTACGTTGTTTGGGGACCTTTTCTACTAGATAAACGCCAGGACTACTTGTCTTTTGTTGTTCTGACTCGTAAAAACACCCTCTTATAGGCTGACCTTCTAACGATTCCAACAAGTATGTAGATGGATTTGTAACGTTAACTTTTACAATTTTAAACAGTTCAGTTGACCAAGAGGGCGTATATCCTTTCTCGAATAAGCTTTTGTACTTATTAATATACACAATGTCACCCATGTAAACTTAAATTTTGTAGGTACAATTTTTAAATAATCGTATGCTTTAATGTGCGTATCTCCTTGCACATCTGCGGGCTTCATTCCAATGGTGCGATGTTTCGAATAGTTATAGGCTTTTGTTACTGCCGATAATATATGTATCCATTTGTAAGATCCTCTTGCCAAAAATCGTTTATATAAATTATTTTTTATAGTTCACTCTCGCTCAACAATTGCAGCTTTCTTTGTGCTGTAAGTGGAACAATGATTTATATTATACTTTCTCATTAGGACTTGAAAGTTCCTATTATAGACCTCCTTTTCTTGATCACTTTGCAGATTTGTTTGTGTGTTTATGATGCCTCTTCGATGATGCTATTCATCGCACTAGTAACTTCTATATCTGTCTTGTTGTTTATTGCTTTGTTATAGACAAATTTAGAGTAGCAATTTATACCGGCCAAAATATAAAGATAACCATCGTTTTTGTCAGCATACTGTTGCATTTCAGTCAAATAAATTTGCCACAAATCTCTGTATCCTTTTATTATCGCATGCCTTCGTATAAAATTTTTTCTAGCCGTTCTATGTAGTTCATTAACAATTTTGGGTTTTTCTAGACTGGGCTCCATATTATTAGTAATATTAAAGGTTTCAGATAGAAGGAAGAACTGAAGAATATCATTAAATATTGAGCTTAATATATTATACTTTCTTCTCGTAATTCCTCTATGATTGACATAATTTCATTTCATTGTCCAGTGTGTCCGGCCACTTTGGAACTCCACAGCCAACGTAAACGGTCTACCAACTCTTTAATTTTGTTCCAGTAGACACATTGAAATGTTTTCGGAGATAATTTCTTTTTTGTGGATAACTATAGTTTTTCGGAGAGATTTTTTTCTGTAACACCACCATCTAATCCATCATCAGAGGTTTAATAATTCGTAAATATTTGTTCCATTTGCTCTCCAATAAACCTTCACTTTTTTATAATTTTTGTAGACAGCAATACATTATTACTTAATTGTGGGTCCTTGCCTAAAATCGGAGGTGTTTTAAGAAATAAACAAATGAAATTTTTGGTACGATCGGTGTTCTAACCAAAACGTACACCATATACAGTATCGTATAGAGATGGTTTTAAACGTAATCCTTTCAGATGTGCGTTTAAAGTATCGGAAGTTGCGGTGTCAGCGGATGCGAGAGATGTACTAATTGATTTCGAGGGTGTATCAAACACCGATTGGCTAATATCCTCTTTTGAAATGGACTGCACTGATGTACTGGGACTATGTGATTTTGTGGCTGGATAATGTTACTGTTGTTGTTGTTGTTAACGTTGCTTCACCACATCAGATATAGTTGTCAGGGACTTGAAAATGGGTTCATAAAATTTTTCCAATGCCACAACATTTAATTCTTTAGCCACTTTAATTTTTTTAAATTTTTTTCTGGCGGCATTGGTAGCTTCAACTATTTTACGGTTTAAATCGATCGGGTTATTCATGATGTTTACAAGGGCTGTTTCAACTATCAAATGAGTGTTTTCTCTTATTATTAAAGTAATATATATCTATCAAACCCTTTGTGGTATCGTCCCGATTTCACATCACTGTCTTTATCAATTACTAAAAATCCATACTTATTATTCGAACACTTTGAGCACATTTCTTGAAATTGAGTAAAAGCTAGATCCGTTGAAACGTGGTCGGAAAATATGTGTTTCATATCCAACTCATCTTGTTAGACATAATAATAAAATTGGCATTGTCTAGCACAAGCTGTTTAGGCACCCGTGAATATGTTTGCGCTAGGTAAAAGAAGTCGTTATTTTTATGACATCCCATGCTAAAGGACGATTTTATAACATCTTATTTTTCACATATAACAACATCAAAGATACATATAGAGTTCGGTTTTGAATCGGAAGGTTCCACAATATTACTGGAATCACTAAAAGCATAGTAGTCCTTTGATGGTTCCTAAAATTTTGCTTGAATACTCATATTTCGGTTGATATAGAGATTTTGAGTAAATATACACATTTTCGAAACGTTGCCCAGGGGGGTGTGTAAGCTGAGAAATCATGACATTAGTTTTTCCACAATTAGACGGACTAATTAACAGACCACAAATAGCGCAAGGAAGTAGAGGACTGTGTCTCTTCATTATTTCTTTTCAAATTCAAATCCAACTTATTCATCGAGATTGTCAATAGGAAGATTTTGTTTAAGATCGATAACGCGCATCGTAGGAAAATTTGATATTTTATAGGCAAATTTTCACAAAAACTGTCATTCAGATGCCGAGAGTCAAACGAACTGGACGGTCTCACGTTTCCAATAAAACTGGACACGGTATTGTGAATTCGTTAATAAACAAATTACCATTCGAGGTACACATTCCCGGTTATCAGTATTGAGGATCCGGAACAAAACTAATAAAACGTGTAACAAGAGGTGATCCGGGCATTAATCCTTTGGATACCTCATGCAAAAAACACGATTAAGCCTATTTACATAACGTACACCGAGAATAACACCGATTCCTAAAACTGGCTAAATATTACCATTAATACCAATCTTTGCCGGATTATCAGCTTTGGGTTTATTAGCCGGTGGGGCAGAGGAATTGTGCGGGTCGTAAAAGCTGCAAAAAAAAACAGTGAAGATAAAACCGGTGCCGGCCGGTATTTGAAATCAAAAGGAAATGGTTTGGTTCTAAAGCCATATCGTAAAAGTATGGGATTATTTTTAAATCTTAGATCAAAAAACTAATTCAATCTTTACCTTGAGGACCGATATCTAACATCGACTCTGAAAAATATGCCAAGAAGAAGAGAATAGGACACTTTCGAGTTATTTATATGAGGGATTCGTTACATAGAAAAGATCCTCGACGTGACGAAGCAGCTATAGTGAATTTAGATGGTACGTCTGGTGCCGGGACTCATTGGGTAGCTTATAGAAAAAATAATCAATAGTAACATATTATGACAGCTTCGGTGATTTACCCTCACCAATCAAATTGGTGCAATATCTACAAACGGGATCCATCAAAAATTATTTACTATACATGCGATCGTCAACAGGATTTTGGAACAGTCTGCTGTGGACTTTTGTGCTTAAAGTTTCTTGTCGAATCATCACCGTAAAAGATGCCATCATCGCCACCACCGCAAATGGATCGCAACAACTATACTAAAATGTTGCAGTTACTGAAAACAATTCATCTAGCCTGTTGATTAAGAAAAATGACCGTGAAACAGCTAGAAAACATGCCAAAGGAAGTAATGAATGCATTAGCCCCAAATGAAATTCCATTCGTTTGGGATAAGTTGCCCGAGCACCTCAAAAGCGATATCGATATATCAAAATATCAGTACGGTTGCAAACATTATTTCAGCAACAATTTAAACGAGGATACGGGTGAAGACGGTCCTACGCCAAGAAAAATATTTTTTTGTTATTGCAAAATCAGCGATGTACGCATAAAAGCCGAAAATAGAATAAAAACATCACTATCTAATGCAGTGAGAGGAGGTGTGAAGATGAATCTTTTTAAATGTTGCCGCTAAGAATAAAACCGAGATGTGGGATGTTTTAATCATTAGTCATGTCTTATACATTCACACTAACAGGGCAATCGAGTGTCTTAAGTGCCGATTGTTATCCACCCATCGAATTACATAGAGAAAACAAATATGGTCTTGCATTGCTGGGATTTTATACATACAATTCAATTTTTAATGTGGATGAAACCAACAATAAGTTTGAATAAAAGACGAATATTTGTCAAATTTCCACTATATTTAACTAAAAATCTTGACGCGTTTCGCTACACTGTAGCTTCATCAGAAGTTCAATTTTAAATGACAAATTATTTGGTTACTTGAAAAACTTATATCTAGATTTACAATAATGAACCCTAATTTACATTTTATTACCTATTATTTAAAATCCACACTGGTTTTTGTTAAAAGATATTTAGCAGGAGTGAGGTGTTGATATCTGTTTGGTCGTTTAATAGATTACCTGTGTTCTTTAATCGATTTATTTCTATGGCTTCTAAGAAATTTAGTTTATAACCTTTCCTTTCTACATGGAGAATTTCAAAATTATCCTCTAATTGATGATTTTGTTCTATTAAATGATTTGCCTATGAAGAACTGTTTTTATTGTGTAAAAACTTATTTTTGTATTCCTGAATCCTTTTTTTATACGATCTGCCTGTTTGGCCTTTATATACTTTTGGGCTACTTCCGCATTTAAGTTTATAGACCCCAGACTTGTTATTTTTATTTGTTTTTGTTTTATAATTTTTTAAGCGTTTTCCTATTGAATTATTAGTTTTGAAGGCTACCCCAATGTCTTTTTTATTCATAAACTTTTTAATTTTAATTGATGATTTACCAAAATATGTTAAAGCAGTAAAGGTGCGTTTTTTGTTTTCTTGTGCTATAGGATAAACTTCTTGTGTGGCTTTCTTTTTTATTTTTTTTTTGTTAAAACTGAGTTGACCATTGATGGTAAGTAACCATTGTTAACTGCAACTTGTTTAACCCAATTTAATTCTTTATTAAAATTCTCTTCAGATAAGGGAATGCTAATAAGACGATGAATATCGTTTTTTATAATCAAGTTTACTTTATTTTTGTTCAATAGATTTTCTACTAAAGAGAGCGTTTCTTTTGGTGGAATACTTGGGAATAAGTTCTTAACATGAAAAGATATTAGTTTAGCAATGTCTGGTAAAGTTAGGGTTTTTATTTTATTGACAAGTTCCATTTAATTTTTTATACATATGTTGGTGTAAAGTTGCAAAAGTGTTTTATTTTATCTATTAGGAATGATGAGACATTATATGCTGGTGCAGACATGTAGAATACCACTAGTCTTATTGGATACTCTACTTTATGTAGTTTGATTAGTGAGTATAACTGAGGTATTTGAGGGTTCATTGTAAGCAGTTTAAATTTGTCTTTTTGTGATACAACGCTGAGCGCTTGGTTAATTCTTGTTTAATTTATTTTTGGAATTTTTCTGTAGGGCCCTTATTTAGGATTTCATACTCTCCTTACTGGATGAAATTTTCTGTTTTATCAATATATTGATTTTTGCTTATAGCTATCACCATATTTCCCTTATCTGCTCTGGTAAAAATAATATTATTTTGTTTTGTTTTTTGAATTATTGTCTTTAGGGTTTGTTCTTCCTTATTTTCCTGAATATTGTTTTATAAAAATTCGGATTTAATTATTTCTGCGCTCTGATATTTAATTGATAAGTTGTTAGGATAATCTTTCAATGCAATTTCAGTTTCTACTCCTAATATTTCGAAATCTTTAATATTGAATTTATTTTGTAAGTTATGTTTAAAACCTTTATTTAATAACTCTGATTCTTCCTGATTGAAAGAAATGTCAGAAACATTAATAAATCTATCAAAAAACTGGTAATCTGAGAAGTTAGTGTTTGAAATAGTTGAATTTGGTTTTTGTTGAATTAGATAGTTTAGTTATCTTTTTTGCGTTAGTGTGAAATTCAATGTAATGCAATCTACATAATAACTCAGTGTGGATTACCTTAAGATACATGTTGAGAGAGTACCTTTTGCTGTATTGGATTTTTCTTTCTTCGTATATAATATGTTGTTTGTTTTGAGATTGATGTAGCGAGGAACTACTTCATTCTTGAGACACTGGTTGAAGAACCTGTGTGGTGGCGGCCCTTTTTAGAAGTAATTTGAAATAACTAAGAGCCAAAAAGCATGTCTGTGCTTCTTTTAAACTAAGTAGAGTGCTGGCTTTTACTTGATGGAAATCCATATTCAACTATGAATAAAAGACGAATATTTGTCAAATTTCCACTATATTTAACTAAAAAACTTGACGCGTTTCGCTAACACTGTAGCTTCACCAGAAGTTCTATTTTAAATATTTGGTTACTTGAAAAACTTATACCTAGATTTACAATAATGAATAAGTGCAATACCCTAATTTACATTTTATTACCTATTATTTAAATTATTGGGAAATCCACACTGGTTTTTGTTAAAAGATATTTAAGGGGTGTGATGTTGATATCTGTTTGGTCATTTACTAGATTACCTGTGTTCTTTAATCGATTTATTTCTATGGCTTCTAAGAAATTTAGTTTATAACCTTTCTTTCTACATGGGGAATTTCAAAATTATCCTCTAATTGATGATTTTGTTCTATTAAATGATTTGAGTATGAAGAACTGTTTTTATTGTGTAAAAACTTATTTTTGTGTTCCTGAATCTTTTTTTTAAACGATCTGCCTATATGGCCTCAGACTTGTTATTTTTATTTGATTTTGATTTATAATTTTTTAAGCCAAAGCACCAAAAGAAACGCTCTTTTTAGTAGAAAATCTATTGAACAAAAATAAAATAAACTTGATTATAAAAAACGATATTTCAAACTTATTAGAGGCTTGCCTTAACCAAAACTATTTTGCGTTTAATGATAAAGTCTACAAAAGCAAAGAAAGATTGATTATGGGTAGCCCTTTAAGCCCACTGTTAGCAGAGATTTTTATGGACAATATAGAAAAAATAATATTTAATAATCACATAAGCCAACATTTCTTATACTGGTACAGATATATGGATGACATATTAGTGTGTTTCGCAGGCGCAGATCGATAAATTAATAAATCTTTAGATTTTATTAACTCAATCCACCAAAATATTCAGTTTACTATGGAAAAAGGCGAAAACAACTCAATAAATTTTCTTGATCTAGTAGTTACTAAGGTTTTAAATAAACACTCTTTGGGCATTTTTCACAAACCCACACATACGGATACAACCATACATAGAACTTCATCTCACCCAGAACAACATAAATTAGCGGCTTACCATAGTTTTATTCATCGTCTTATTCGCATTCCCTTATATGAAGAGAATTTTAATAAAGAATTAAATTGGGTTAAACAAGTTGCAGTTAACAATGGTTGCTTACCATCAATGGTCAACTCAATTTTAACAAAAAAATTAAAAAAGAAAGTCACACAAGAAGTTTATCCTATAGCACAAGAAAACAAAAAACGCAACTTTACCGCGTTAACATATTTTGGTAAATCATCAATTAAAATTAAAAAGTTTCTGAATAAAAAAGATATTGGGGTAGCCTTCAAAACTAATAATTCAATAGGAAAACGCTTAACAAATTATAAAATAAAAACAAATAAAAATAACAAGTCTGGGGTCTATAAACTTAAATGCGGAAGTTGCTCCAAAAGTATATATAGGCCAAACAGGCAGATCGTTTAAAAAAAAGGATTCAGGAACACAAAAATAAGTTTTTACACAATAAAAACAGTTCTTCATAGGCAAATCATTTAATAGAACAAAATCATCAATTAGAGGATAATTTTGAAATTCTCCATGTAGAAAGGAAAGGTTATAAACTAAATTTTTCAGAAGCCATAGAAATAAATCCATTAAAGAACAAAGGTAATCTATTAAATAACCAAACAGATATCAACACCTCACTCCTGCTAAATATCTTTTAACAAAAACCAGTGTGGATTTCCCAATAATTTAAATAATAGGTAGTAAAATCTAAATTAGGGTATAGCACTTATTCGTTATTGTAAATCTAGGTATACGTTTTTCAAGTAACCAAATATTTAAAATAGAACTTTTGATGAAGCTACAGTGTTAGCGAAACGCGTTAAGTTTTTTAGTTAAATATAGTGGAAATTTGACAAATATTCGTCTTTTATTCATAGTTGAATATGGATTTCCATCAAGTAAAAGCCAGCATCCTACTTAGTTAACAATAAGTTTGCCTACATGAAGGAGAGTTACCGAGCCGATACAATTGCAGATTTCACCTGGGGCTATGAAATAGATGAAATAAGTAAAGCTATGTCGGAGGCTTTGAAGAATTCAACTGAAGAAAAGAATGATGAAATCTTTTTCTCAGTCGTTAATAATAATACGCTGAAATATGAACTGAAATCTTAATATACTATAGATTTTCGAGAAGAGGCGAGTATCGGTAAAATGTTGGGATTTAATTATACAGTGTTAAAAAGAGACAAAAAGCACGAGTCAACCGAAATGGTAGAAATAATGAAAGTACGTATCATATGCGTGGATTATAATATAACTTCCGGAGCATATATGAATTCTGTGAAAGATCATACCTTATTCGAATTCGATATCGATGTGGAGCCTGGTTACAAAATCAGAACCACAAAAAAAAATATTTATATGCCGTTAATGCCGGAAGGACGTCAGTTTATCGACAACATTACTCTTGGACGTAGCGGTAATCTAATCAATTTTCAAGGCGAGAAAATTATCGTGAAGTTAGAATTGAAGAAACTTTCATAGAAATGGGTTTTTGCTTCAATCGTCAATTGTGTATGCTGTCGAAGAGTTAACGTCAAGGTAGCAAACATCTCAACAGTTATCTGCCGAAGACTATAAATTTTTAAAATCAATCGATCCTAAGTGCGAAAATGATTTCTACCAGCAGAGATACAATAGAGGTTTTCTCCGAACCCATCTTAGACAATTCCATTATTAGTCTAAAAGAGTATATATATAAACTATACGAATAAGTCCGTATTCCTATTAATTTTCAAGATGTTATACTGGATATCGCCGAAAGTTACATATATATCGAAGGAAAATTTAAACCCATAGACACAACGAGGAGATGTTTTTATTACATAATACCCTCGCATTTTTGTTCGATAAAATTCGCTACGAGATGAGAGGTAAGCAGGTCGTCGTGGTTTGTAAACCTGGAGTTACCACGACATTAAAAACTCGAAGAAGCAAACCAAGATATTGTAAACACTGCAAGTAATGTATTCTCCGGGAAATTACCCTTGAACTATCTTATGGGATTCGCCGAAGATTATACAAAAGGTGTTTTCAACGTAAAATAAGAGCTTATTATGATTATAGGTTGCATTTTTACTAATTGCTACGTCGGCGAAGTAGACGCAGAAATTAGTATCGACAAAATCGAATGGAAAATTCGTCACATTATTCCAGACGAAAATATTGTGGAAACAATGCCAGTATTCAAATGGCATATCGTAAATGGGATCTGTACGAATTGCCAGCTTCAAGACAAACATCTTTCGACGTATGGTCGTTGAGAACGAGCACAAGTCTAGAAAGACCGCGTTGTATAATCGTTGGATTTCAAGACAGTAATAATTGCGACAAAAAAGAAAGAAACGCAACCCAGTTTACCCACGCCGACGTATGCGATATTAGATTATATCTGAATTCAACCGTTTATCCCTATGAAAGATGGAATTTAGATTTCGCCAAGAAACTGTACGCAGCAGCCTATTATAATTATAGAAACTTCCAAAGCAGCTACTACGGGCACGAAATAAACGACACGATGATGACGTTCGCGGAATATATGAAAAACCCCGTTTTTATTATCAATTGCTGTCACCAACCAGAGGATATTAACTCATCGACCGTGGATGTAAAATTGGAATTCCGAGCCAGAAAGAATAAATTCCCCAAAGACATTAAAGTGTACGCATTAGTTATTCACGACTCATTTCTTAGTTAAATGTATTAAGTGGTTCCGTGACCAACAAATCTATATTTTAATGTAATTATCGATTATATGTATATCAAAATAATGTTAAAATATGGAATGTCAACTACTAAATTTGTACAAAGTCAAGTAGTAGTTCTATATTTATTTGAAACCTAACAAAAAAAGTGGACTCCCTGAAGAAGGGAGTACAGGAGTTTAGATAATAGGGATTTATTTAGTGGAAAAAGTACTTATATAACGCAATAAAAATATTTTTTTAGGGAAAATATTATCACAACGAATTAGAAAATTTGTAGAAAAGTAACGGTTAGGAATAGGGAAAAATTTTATTGGAAAAAATTATAGAGGAAGTCCAAGTACTATAAGCAAGCATTTTTTTTCCAACAGTAATAAAGTAAAAAAAAATTCAAAAAGTTTGTGAAAAATGGTGGATGCGTGCTAAAGTTGAAGATTTAGAGCAAAACAATATTTGGAAATTAGAAAGAGAATTTTCTTCTACAAATTGTAGTATTTTTCAAAATTCAAAAAGTTAAAATTTTAAAAAAAGGATTACGAAAAGTTAGTAATTTGGATTGTTTTAAAGCGCCGGAACCGTTCAAGATAGAGAAAAACTAAAAGCACTTTAATTACCAAGAATTTTGAGGAAAATGCAATGATGTAAAAAAAAATTTTTTTTGATGAAAATGGTAAACGCGCGCTAAAGTTAAAGATTTAGGGGAAAATGGTATTAGGAAATTAGAGAGATAATTTTTTTCTTCATATTGTAGTATTTTTCAAAATTCAGAAAGGTGAAATTTGAAAAAAAGGGATACGACAAGTTAGTAATTTGGATTTTTTAAAGCGCTGTAGCTCGGGAACCGTTCAAGATAGAGAAAAAGTAAAAGCACTTTTATCACGTAGAATTTTGAGGAGAATACGATGATGAAAAAAAAATGAAAAATTTCAAAATAAAGAAAATAGAGACAAAAAAATCTAAAAATAAATAGAAAGGAAACTTGAACGCCTGACGGGGTTATCGAAAAGTTGTAGGAAGCAGTTTTTCTAATTGCCCTCCTGGGTAGGGCAGGGAAATCGATTTTCGATGGTTTTATCGCGATTGTGGGACCCCTTCACCATTTTTTTACAATTTTTGGGGTATCAACCTTTTCATTTCCAGTTACAGAAATTCGGAACATTTTTTTTTTTGGATTCTAGAGAAAATTTCATACAATATATGTATTTTTCCAATTTTTTATCATTAATGGTTACAATGCCCGAGCCCGCCCAAGATGCGGCATAATTTTTTTTAGCGAATCGGTAAAAATAGTGTGACATTCTACAACTCTTCCTTATCCGTTCCATCAAAACATTTTCAAAATTTTCCTTGGATTTTGCGAAAATAATTAAAATATATGCATGTTTAGCATAAATATGTAGCAAAGCAATGGTTAGGAATATCAAAAAGAGTTATTTGGATAAAATATAGACGAAGTTCAATACTTTATGTTAGAAAAGTGGAAGAGGTAGTTTGTGTCTAAAAAGCAGAGATACGGTGATTTATAATATCATATTATTCTTAAACATATATATTGCATATATTGCACACCACCTTACCCCCTCCAACTTTCTTGAATGTATATAAGGCGATATTATTTCATCATTACACATTCGACCGTCAGGATGGAAGATACCCCAAAAAAGTATTATTGACATTGTAAGGCCATTCGTGCTCGGAAAATTATGTACATGTGCGGAGTGCAGGGCTACCGCACCAGCACCTTCGGCACTGCTCACAACGCCAGCAACGCCGACACCGCCAGCAACGGCAGCACCGCCAGTACGGCTTTAGCACACCGAGGTCCAGGTGCAGCCAAGAAGAAGACCAAGGGCTGCACCTACATCGATGTTACTATCGTTGGGTATTACTCCACGGTAGATACCCGAGCCTCCCCCCAGGCCCTTTTACGGCCACAAAAACGGTCCTTGCAGAACCACATTACATTTTGATCGTAGTTTAGTAGTCGTCACTTATGGGGCGATATATTCTTGTCGTGTCAAGTTATAGGCTTGAGAACGAGGCAATCGTTTAATCCCTAACCTAAGAAAATGTTAACAGTCCAAACAATGTTTCTATTAATTTTTTTAAACGTATTCTTTACAAAATGTTAAGAATTAGTCTTATTTTCTAAGCAAAAAAAAATTCCGTGTTTTAAGTTTTTGAAAAAATCAATAATTCTATAATCTCTCACCGACATACAACATTTAGAACGCGCTGGTGGGGTGGGGCTAGTTCTATATAACTGAGACCGGGCCAGTTACACAATTATATCTGCTTCGACTTTCAGATAACTAACATGGAATAAGAAAGACCCCCAAACAGAGACTCTTCAATATTTAGCGAAGAGACGGTCGCCGGTAACGTTGAGGATCTGGAGTGCTCCGACGTGGACTTTGAGATTGACGTCCTACGTTGGGACGACTTAGATAAGCCAGTACCACTGCTCTATGATCACGATCCTGGTCTTGAGGAGTTAGATGACGTGGGTGATTGGGTGCTTCAGCGCCTCGAAGACGACAGTCCGCAGCCAGAGCCGGACTCTACGGAGGATGTGATGTTGGAAATTCCAACATCACCGACGCCCGAAGATCCCCAAGATCCTTGCAACTCTTCGAGCTGGTGGTCTGTTGATGAAGATGTGCCACCATAAGCCTCACATTCTCCCCGGCTCTTTTTAAGGGCACAAAACAACGGTCCTTTTCGTGACCACAGAATACTTTGATCGTCGTTTTAGTTCATATTGATACTTTGTTACTAATATTGTATTTATAGAACATACAATACTGGATACTAAGTATTAAATTTCAGGTGCTGGTGGAACCCGGCAAAATCGTTCGTTCGTATTCGAGACCGCATACAACTCTGGTCTCAATACGTAATAAAACATTTTTCGTTACCCCCACCACAAATATCAATCTATATATACGGCCACCAATACTTCTTACAATTATTTTAATTCAACATGTCGAACGATCAACAACCCATCCAATGCCCAGTGGTGGATTCCACAACCGAAAACTGTCTAGAGTGGGATCTGGATGAGCCCAGATGGGATGCCCTCTGGGAATTCATAATACAGTGGACAGAAAACATTGGTGCCATTGAAGAACCATGCCACTCTACAACGCCACAAAGAGTCGCATGTTTCTTGTCATACAACAAAATGGTCTTTTCAGGACCACAAAATAATTTGATCGTAGTTTTAGTTGGTTATAATACTTTGTAACCAATATTTGATGTTTTTTTCATAAAAAAACATACAATATTGAGACGCAAAATATTAGAAGTTCTTGCGACAGAACCAGAACTTCTTAAACCGAACCACGTTTTAGCAATATTTACAAATATTGCTATTACGTAGTTTTAGTGGATTATTGACACTTTTCTAACACCTAATATTATATGGGAAAGGTGCTATACAAAAGAAAACACCAAAAATATATTTTCAAGCAATTTTTATTCTATATATTTGTAAAAAAATATGTGTTTAAATATAAAGATCTCTTCTATAAAACCCATTTTTTTTATTATACTACAAAATATATTTACAAACTTAATACTATAAATTAAAAACTAATACTTACAACTACTTAACATCTACTACAAAACTTATCAAAGTCCGCTAATTGTCTTCTATATCATTCACCTGCACTTTTTCTAACCGCTAATTGTTTCTGTAACTCTAATAATTGTTTTTCAAGTTCTATTATCACACAGTCATTTTCACTCACTTTAGTAATTAAGCCTGTTTTTATTGTAAACATGCCCAATAGTTTTTTTTTTGCGAGCTGGTAAAGTCTTCAACCCACTCCGGTTGAGATGTCCCAGAACATTTGAAGGAAGCAGTTTCGTTTAGTGATAAGGAAGATGAAACATCAGATGCTTCTTCACCTTCATAAAATTGCTTAAACTGCCTCTTTAATGATTTGCGATATCCCAATATCGGAGACAGTGGCGCATCAGTCTTTACTGGCACTTCTTCTATACTTGCCGGTGTCGGTGGAGTTGGTCCATCGTCGCCTTGAATTACTTGTACTTTGACGGACAGAGACTCTGTCGGTGGTGGAGGTGGTGATTGACAAAAAATCGAGTAATGATGCGAACGTCTTTGGTTTTTTGGAAGTAAATTTCTTTTTCGCCTGCCCTACATCTTTAATCGCCGAATAAAAATTTTTTTTTTCGGCGATTTCCAATTTCGGCATAGTCAGTAGCTTAAGGGCTTTGTCTTCAGCATCCTCTTGCTCCCGGTGCCAATCTTCGAACACCCCTGGAGTTAACACTTCCAGACCACTCAAGTTCTCCAACATGTCTTGTTGGGATCCACAACTTACATTAAACACATCCAAAAGTGAACCTACACTTTGCGTTCTTGAAGACATCGTCGTTATTTCTTACTTTAACTACAAGTTTCACTTAGTACTGCACTGTTTGCTGTTCTGACGAACTGTGAAGAGCTCTAACCAGCAAGTTTGCTTTTAACCTATTTCCCTCACCACACCACCTTTATTCTTTTGTTTGATACATCAAGTATAGTATTTAAACCAGTTATATGCACGGCCAAAGTCAAGGCCAACGTAACAGGCAATGCCAGGGTCGTTTTAATTTTCCAGGATTTTTTTTTTGTCCCCGGCAAGGTTATTTTAGAAAGTAACATATAAATATAGTTTTTGAAAAATTACAACATATTCAAACATCATGTGGCTAACTGATAAACAACCTGGTGAAGCGGCCAAAACATACAGGCATATATCAAGATCTTTTCGTTTAATTTGTCATCGTTGTAAAAGACAAGGTATCTGCTGGCGAAATGGTCTCACACACAATTTTAACTACATTGACCTTCTCAGGGTCAAATTTGTATAATGTGCTTTTTGTGGACTAGTTTACTACCAAGGCAAGGACATTAATGAACGCGAAATCAAGAGGAGAAATTGGGTGATACCTGTACAAAAGGAATTAACTTAGGTATTTTATTTCTTCATTTTTTTTTTGTCATATTTTTATTTCTTAATAATAAAACAATAGTAAAGTGAAGCTGTGTGTGTATTTATTAAATATCGCCTAAAATACGTTTTGCAATCCATATTTTTCTCCATAGTCTGTTTATTAATAAAATAAAACCATATATTAAGGTGAAATGTAATGGTTTCAAATCAGTCTCAAATAACAATATCAGAAATAAACACTATTGATAAGTTCGGTCGCCAAAGAAAATTTAAGGATTTTAACTTTATGAGTGGACCTTCAGAAATAGGATTTAAACTTACACCTAATGGAGGTTACGACATGGGGGCAAAAGATTATGCTACTTAGCGGAACCTCTTGAAGGAGACGATGCGGCCACACGAAGTAATGTTGATAATAACCTTGCTCAGTGTGTGCAAGATACGCAGAAAGCTTTACATGACTCAACAATTGTTATGAAAGATATATTCAAAAACCAACTTGAAGGTTATGTACGCAAGAAATTAATTGAAACTTCTCAAGAACTTAGATGATACATTGATGATACTGTTATTGCAATATATGAACTTAGACAAGACGAACTGCGTGATGAACTTAATTCTAGAATGTTGAAAATTGAGAAAACTATGGAGGATCTTGTCAACAAAACTGCTCCACTTTAAACATTTACTCGTTGACCTGTGCATTTAATTTCCTGTTAAACGAATTTTTCAATAATAACTCTGCCGTTTGTAATGTGTCAATACTTCATTATATTTCTAATTTTATAATAAAGGTTGACTAAAAAGCAATCAAGTAATGAATACATGTTTTTTATTTAAAGAAAAAAAAATTACAAAGCTACCGTTATATATTAACGTTGTATGTTCAATGAACCTAATAAAAACAAAACACATAATGAAATATGGATTTTCCAGATTACGTACTCTCCAGACTTAAAAATTATTCCAACACAATGACTAAATTTGCAAAATTTTGTTCCAGATCTGTTTCGTAAAAATGTATGTCTGCATGTCCCCAAGGTAGAGTTTTGGTTGAATTGGGAATAACATCGTTTATCATCGCTATGTGATAATGCTACTTTATTTATTAAGTTGGTATAAATTTTATGTACTTCACTTCTAAATGTTTTCATCTTTCTTAATATCCAACCACCCCATTCAACAATTCTTTGGTAGTCTTCCTGATGAAGGTCTTTCTCAATAACAGATTTTTTGATACCTTCGGCTTTTTCTAATTCATTATTAATGGACTTTATATAATAAGCTTTCGCCCCGGTATCATAAAAACTTATTATCGGGTCACCAGGAAACTCATCTTTCATTCTACCAACGACAGAATTACTATTAATTATGTTGAAATTATTTATTTCGGGGTAATTTGATGTATCATATTTTTCGGGGTTTTCTGATATAGTTTGTTAACAGTTTTCTGTATACATTTTTTATATAAGCGAGTCAGTATCAGTGCAAAGTAACGAAGCATCATCGCCAAACTTGGATTTAATAAAATTATAATAAAAATCATATATTAGAATCTTTGATATATCTAATATGGAAAATCTGATATAAATTGGTTTATTGTACCATATTTTAACTTTATTCATATGTATAGCAACAAAGTTTTCGGTAAATATCGAACTTCTATTGAAATTGGGACGGGATATTAATGCTCTAGCTCCACTCGTTATTTTTTAATTTAAAAGTGTCTTTCGCAAATTTTGTGATGGCTTTATTGCGTAAATTGGTATTAAAATCATTATACATTTTTAGACATTTTGATTGGTTAAACTGTAATACTCGATGAGTTTACATTACCACTAAGCCGTTGGCGATGGCTTGTTTTAAAGTTCTATAGAGTACAATGTATTTTCTTTTATCTTGTTCATTTGGAATTAATTTCGGCAATTTGGCGTTTTCTGTTGGCGGTATGATATTTTCCACTAGAACGGGATGAACAGAATATGCATCATGCACCTCATTCGGATAATGCACATCCACTTCCAAAACGCAGCCATGTAAACTATCATCACCAAGAGCCACAATATTTAAATTGAGTATTTCGCGCTCTGTTAACCATCGAAAACCGCCATATGGTAATGCTTGTGATATACTATGACCATATAGGTTTGTAGCATCAATATATGTTATAAATGAAAATGGTTTTGTTGGGTCATTGTCTGGTAAATAAAAATTATTAGCGATGTGCTTCTTTTCTGTACACTGGCTTATGCCGCCGCGTATACCTTTCTTAAAAAATGTATTATGTCTATATCACTTAAGAGCTCTAGCTATACCTTAGTCATATGCAACATACAATCAAATGATTAACTTCAAAAAGTTTAATATGGTGACGGATCCAATTTATCGAATTTTAAACAATTATCCCGAAACTGCTCAAATACATCCCACAATAGCAACACATCTCATTTTAAATACACGGCTGAATAGTCCCCCAAAGGTTTACACCCAAACAAGCACCATACTTCTTTTGCTCGCCTATAGTTTTCATTGTTAATGTGTTCTTCCCGTAAATTATCATAAAATTGATCTTTTCATTTTTTTTATAGAGTCAATAAAACATCAAATTAAATGGCTTGATATGTGAAAAATAATTCCGCGTTTCAATAAAATCGTTTAAACCGCTGCCTAAATTTCCCAACGACGTTGACAGAAATTTAAAACTGTCAATGAACCGCAATTTTAAATAGTTTCTCTTGACTTTTCCCAATTTATTATCAAAATAATCGTGTACATAAATGTTTTTGGTAAAAGATATAAACTTTTCTTTACTTTGAGTCAAAACATCAATTTTATCCCTATATTTACATAACTCTTTTATAAATAAATGGCTGTCGTTGCCGCTTAATTTATGAAATATGATAGGGATAATTTATAATTTAAATTACAAACGGAATGTGCAGCACCAAATCTTTTTGCACAAGTTATGTAACAATGATCTCTTACTTTAATCTCATCGTCTTCAAAAGGGCCTTCACATATACCACATATTTTAGCATCATTAAACTCCCTTTTTTCTTCAGGCGTTAACTGTTTCATAGGCTTAATATCTGTTAAATATGCGTTATATAGGGCCCTTAAATCACACTGAATACGATCCACAAAGACCTGAGCTGCATTATTCCCATGAAATAGCTCAAATCTCGAAAATGAGTCGTCAAAAGAGCATTTAATTAAATAAGCAAAACAATATGGTTCATGTTTAAACTTTTTACAATGTAATAATTTTGTGAGTTTGGTTGTACCATTTCAACAGATTTTAAAACAGATTCGAAATCCACATAAATCACGAATGGAATGCGCATTTGCTGCCCTCGAATTTTAAAATATTTTCCGGCACAGTCTCCAAACTTATCAATTTTTGAATCCACTGAGGGTGTTTGGGTGAAAATGTGGTTACAATCGTAGTTTTGATGTAAAGTTAAAGCTGATGGTGTACTAGAATTAATGAGACAACCTTCACAAAAACATAGTTTATGTTGTTGAGAAGGAATTTGACTTGAAACTAAGCGTATTAAATCCTTAATCCAACGATAATGGCTTTTTGAACAAGTTGTATCACAAAAATGTTCACCGCCATCTTTACTACTACAGTCTTTCGTAGTTAACAATAAATTTACATGTATATCCAACTTTCTTGATGCATACCTCAGTGGACCAATTACTACATCTTTTACCTTATTCTTTTCGTATTTAGGTTCGAGACCGTATACGTCAATGAATATGTTGTTCATTTCCCCAAATTTTTTTTATGTCACGTGATTTTACCCATACCTGTTAAATTTAGCAATCTAGAAAAATGG
Source organism: Diaprepes abbreviatus (assembly GCA_034092305.1). Lineage (NCBI taxonomy): Eukaryota > Metazoa > Arthropoda > Insecta > Coleoptera > Curculionidae > Diaprepes > Diaprepes abbreviatus. Next base: position 10,838,955 of record JASJET010000137.1, on the reverse strand, counting down.
GGATAGGATGTTGGCTGTGAAGGCACTGCTGCTGGCGAACCAATGCTGATGTTACAGCTCACGCAAAGCAAAATTGATCCTAGTTTATCACATTGACAACAGCTCCTCTCTTTTCAATAGAGCATGGCAACTTGATGTATGATGAGCTACTCATAGGCGTATACTTGTTGATGCTGACTTCCAAGTATAAAATTCGTTCAAGACCCCATCCTACAATAAAAAAAACTATAAAAATCAGTTAAAGATATCGGGTTTTGACTTTTCCATACCTGAATATTTCTCTTTAAACTCTGTCGCCTGCGTTTTTATTAATTCGATAAAAGAATGGTAAACATCATCCAAAGCACTTTATACAGTAATTATTTCATAAGCAGTGTTGAAGGATTTCTCACTGAATATTTCTTGTGATGGAAGCATGTATGCGCCAATAGCTGTCATGTTAACTTTTAAAGCGTGATGCACACGTAATAAATTATTAACAAGTTCCACCACTTTCGATTTAAGTTTGCAAAAAACATTTCATAATCGGAATGCTTCATATCACTGCTAACCCAATAGGTTGCAATTCTCTTTTTGAAAGCACATTCAAGGAGTTACACACCATGACATACCGACAAACATGAATTATTTTTATGTTGTTGTGTTCGTTGATATGCTTACATATGATTTGCTAGAACATCCACATTACATGTAGTGCAATTAATTACTGGAACACCGATGTACGCTCTTTAATTCGGAGCCGTTTTCCTCCGGGACTTCATTAAATCTCATATTATAACTGTTGGTAAACTTAGAACCGCGATTTTCACAAACATATACCATGATTTGTCAAATATTAATACATGTACTACCTAGACAAGTCAGAGACAACGGATGAATGAAACTGTCCCATACCATATATAAAACTATTGAAGGTCGCCCTAAACTACGTCACATAGCTTCACCCACAAAATGACCCCTAGCAAAGTCATAGCGACCTTGCACAAGGCCAAGGTCAAGGTGTCACAACCTTGAGCGCATAACGCTTTTCAAGGTCAATCAGCGCAAGGTCGAATATCATGGTCAAGGGCAAGGCCAGAGGGGGCAGGGTCAAGGTCAAGGAGTGAGGGGATCGAGTAATGCTCACTACTTCTTACGACTGGGCAGCAGTAGGGGGGCACAACAGATCTACCAGGTCGTACAAACCCCCAACTCTACGCACATACATATATAAGTTACCGTAATTTTGCTATAATTTTAAAAACACAGATAATAAGCATCAAAAAGTTACGATATGCAAATATAATACAAATAAAAAAAAATAACTAGCTGTTTTCCCCACTAACTTTGTTATTAAGTAAATAATAAACACTGGCTTGGCCCATACTTTAAATTTTTAAAAATTTAATGTGTCTTTTTTTACAAAATAATATTTAAACTTTTCGCTAATCATTGCCTAACAAATAAATAACTATTACAGTCAAATGATAAACGCAAGGGATATTTTTATTTTAATTTATTTAAATATTGTCGAGAAAAAGTGATTACTTTAAACACAACATACAATTTGGTATAAACTTAATATAATCCATTCAAATTAAGACATCAGTTTTTTTGTAGTACATCTAAATAGCATATTTTACAAGGAAAATTTTAGAATTTTATGAAAATCGAGCAAACCTTAATTGAACAAACTAACGATGCTATGCTATGTATGCTGCACCGTTGATAGGATAGCAACGACTTTGAATTCCACCATAGGTAGATAATCTAAAGGTTGAAAATCTGAACGTATTTTTTATTATAATCTATTTGCATTTTGAATTGCAAGTATATGCATCTTTCTGTCTGTAATTAAGCTTTGTAACACATATTTTACACGTTCACGCATCTGAGATGAAAATTTGCATAGTATTTAGTTCCAATGACGATGTTGATACATCATATATGCATATGTTCACCTGTCTGTAATACAATTATGTAACATATGTTTTATACACTTCCATTGGTCGACTGAGTCTAAATTCTATATATAATGCCGATAACACTAGACGCATCTTGTTTGAGCTGGTTTGACTTATCTCACCTCTTTGATGAAAGGAGATATTCAGAGTTCGACGATGTAGTGGGAAGAGAGTAAACTGAAATTGTCAATGGATGTCACTAGACCTGCTGTATTTCGGCTTATTTGGCTGGTCTCGAAGAGCCCGCAATTAGTTAAGTTAGACCTTTAAAAGGTCTTCAAGTTAAAACCAGGGATTCGTCCAAATTAATTGGAAGAAAAATTTGGAATATTAATGCGATAATTTTAGACACTGTTCTAGCAATGAAAATCAAGGATTACGTCATACCATTAGCAATAATGATAAACCCAGACACCATGAAAATCCAGTTCTTGAATTTAAAAATCTAGATACTTAGTGTAACCACGGAAAATTGCTGATAAGCTCAAAATTTAAAAATAAATTTGGTATAATATTTTTTTAAAAAACTTTATTTAATATTATATTCCTCTCAGTTACTCTACAATATGTTGAAAACCACGCCAAAATAGCTCATTCCTATTAAAAGTTGTATGCGAATTAAATCGATTAAAAAATCCGCTAACCTACAAATTGGTTTGATTTTTAGCCCTCTAGTTGGAAATCTAAAATCAAGGTCCTTCATACAGATGTCAAAATTAATACAGGAGGTGAAGTAGGATTATACGAGTTAGTAAAATAGGTGGTAAAATGTGGACAACCATGCAGAGCTAAATCAAAATAGTCATATAACAGATTAATTGAACGGCTTCAGACAGGCTTAAAACATCTTTCGCTATCAGAGCTTGAAGAAACCAAGAGATTTACAAGGGAACATAATGATGTTTTAAAAGCAGATGGTACTACCGGTAGGACGAACACCATACAGTATGAAATAAATGCTGGCAGTGCATAACCAATAAGCCTGCCACTTAGAAGACTTCCCATATCCAAATTCCAGGAAATGGAGTTAATTGTTGAGAATATGCTGAATGGAGTTATAGGAGAATCGTCTAGTCCTTGATCATCTCAGTAGCGACACTTTGACAACGTTAGCTGGATCGCAATTGTTTTCCACACTGGATCTAAGAAGGAGCATCAAAGATAAAGATAAGAGAATGACTGCTTTTCTACTGACGCTGGTCGGTATAATTTTAATGTTAAGCCATTCGGATCCTGCAACGCTCCTGTCACCTTCGAGCGACTAATGGAAACAGTACTGGGAGATCTTCTTCTTCTTCTTCTGGTGCCATGTGCAAAGCCGCACGTCGGCGATCAAATGTCCATTCCTCTTCTAAAGTTATAAGACGGCCAGGACACCCTCTTCGGCCTGTCTAAATATAGTTGCGGCGTCCGATATTCCACACCAGTCTCTTATATTTCGTAGCCAAGAATGTTGTTTTCTGCCTGGTCCGCGCTTTCCCTCTATTTTTCCTTGCAAAATCAACCTTGGTATGGAGTATCTGGATCCTCTCAACATATGTCCCAAGTAAGACACTTTACGCTGCTTTACCGTGTCCAGCAGTTGTCTTTCTACGCCACTCCTTCTTAAATCTTCTTCATTTGTGAGATGAGCAGTCCAGGGAATACGTAGCAGTCGACGAAGTGTCCATAGTTCGAAGGCTTCGATCCTATTCAGTGTTCTAACTTTAAGTGACCATGTTTCAACGCCATACAATACCATAGGCCATACATAACATTTCAAAACACGTATTCTGGTATTTAGTGGTAAATGCCTGCAAAGAAGAAAATTCTTGATTTTAAAAAATGCTGTTTTTGCTCGGCCTATTCGTCCTTTCACTTCTTCATCACAGTCCCACTTTTCATTCAAGGTAGCTCCGAGATATGTAAACTTCGCGACGCGTTCAATTATGTTCCCGTTGATACTGAGGGGAGTATTGCGTTGATGCCTACTAATCACCATCATCTTTGTCTTGGCAATATTAATTCGTAGCCCAAACTGTTCACCGGATTCGTTAATTTTATTCAATATTGCCTGAAGGTCTTCGATGTTATTGGCTAGTATTGTGGTATCGTCTGCGTAACGAATATTATTCATTGGTATGCCGTTAATTTTGATACCTCGTGTCTCTTCTTCCAAAGCTAGTTGAAAGATTTTCTCAACATAAATATTGAATAAAATAGGGGACAAAATACACCCCTGTCGGACTCCCTTATGTAATATGTCAAAAGTGTCCGTTAACAGATCGGTATTAATGCGGACTTCTGCTGATTGGTTCCAATACAGTTCTTTTATTATTCTTATATCTTTATCGTCAATACCAATTTCCTGCAATCTCTCCAAAAGTGGCCCATGTCTAACATTGTCAAAGGCTTTTTGGTAATCAATAAAACAGATGAAAACATCCTGTCTTTGGTCATAGCACTTTTGTACAAGTAATTTTAAAGAAAATAGTGCTTCTCTAGTGCCAAGTCCCTTGATGAATCCGAACTGTGTATTGCCACTCATATCCTCGCATTTTTTGTATATCCTTGAATGAATGACCCTTAGAAATGCTTTAAGCGCGTGACTCATCAAACCGATAAATCTGTAGTCTTCACAAAGTTTGGGAGTTGATTTCTTCGGTATTGCGACAAAGTTCGACTTCAGCAACTGGGAGATCATACATGGAAAACAAGTTTAGTCTACCCTGAGGATGTCATGGTTACAGAATAGTTTTGCAAGAATTAAAAACGCTAACCTCCGACTTGATATAAAAAAAATTCAAACAATAAAATATTGGCCTCGACCACGTGACAAACATGAGTTGAGAAGCTTTTTCGGGTTATGTACATACTATAGAAGAGTCGTAGAAAGTTTTACCAATATTGCTTCACCCTTGTATAACCTTACTGAGGAAGAGATTTCTTATCAATGGAGTTCTGAGTGTGATTAAGCTTTTTGAAAACTAAAGGCTGCCTTGTGTTCCAGTCCCATTTTAGTCTACCCCCAAAATCATGGAAAATTCATATTATATACGGATGCCAGTAATATAGGAATAGTAGCTATATTGTTTCAAATATAGGATAGTCAAAAACGAGTTATTGAATATTTCAGCCAAGTGCATTCAAAACCGGAAAGAAATAATGGCGCCACGAGGAAAGAACTACTCGCCATGATCAAAGCTGTCCAACATTTTCATAAATATTTGTACGAACAGGAATTTTTAATAAGAACAGATCACACAGCTTAAATGGTTCCTAAATATGAAGCAGCCTGAAGGACAAGTAGCAAGATGCCTTGCGAAACTACAACAGTATAATTTCAAAGTCATCCATAGACCAGGAAAACTGCGTAACAACACAGATGTCTTGTCATGAAGACCATGTAATTGAAGAACGCAAGCACTGTAGCAAAATAGAGCAAAAAGAAGAGTTGTCCATTCGGAAAGTTACTTTTGACGTTGATCCAGAGTGCAATACAGCTCAGATGAGAAAAAACAAACTTGAAGACAATGATCTGGCGCCATGTTCTCAACTTAAAGAAAATAAAAAAGGCGTCCTAGTTGGGAAAATATATCGGATAAGGAACTTATATTCAAGGCACTTTGAGCTCAGTAGGACTCACTGTTGACTGAAGACAGGCTGCTAAAGAGATCCTGAGAAAATGTTTATGGCAAGGAAATCAAAAGTCGTTTGGTAGTACCCAGAAACAAAGTTACAGTGGTTTTAGTAGCAATTCACAGTGGGAAGTCTGGTTCTCATTTAGGAATTAACAAAACTAGACAAATTTCGAGAAGGCAGGAGGTTATATATATATATATATATATATATATATATATATATATATATATATATATATATATATATATATATATATATATATATATATATATATATATATATATATATAACATTAAGGGCGACATATCTCGGCAACTTTATAAAAACTGGCATGTATCTAGGGAGGCGAGCTGCTCTGACCATAGGTGCATCAGGTTTAAAATAACGGGTATAGAACGGGAACAATTAAACTACCGGAACCCGCGGAAAACAAACTGGGGAAACTACTGCTTAGACCTGGAGCAAAGACTAGCGGGAATCAAAAGTTCGGTAGGTAACATAATAGATGTTACTGATGTACTGATGGCAGAACAACTAACAGAGGCCACTGTCTCAGCCTTTGAAGCTAACTGTTCTCAAATCACTCAACATTCTACTCGCAATGGGCCGTGGTGGAATGCTAAATTGGACGCGAAAAGAGGACAAGTTAGAAAACTATGGAACAAAGCGAAAATAACAGGAAACTGGGACGAATATAGGATGGCCCTGACTGAATATAAGAGAAACTTGTGTAAGGCTAACAGAGAATCATGGAGGAAGCGCTGTGATGAGATCAAAACGACCCCAGAATGTGCTAGACTCCGAAAGATACTCTCGAAGGATACGCAATCATCAATAAACTCCTTAAAAACAAATACAGGGGAGCACACCTACACTGGGAAAGAAACAATGACCGAGTTATTTCGGGCTCATTTCCCAGAGTCAACAATAATTGAGGAATCACCGGAGACTTGGAGGACTGAAGCAGAGATAAATACTGCTGTGAGAGTCACCAAGGACAATTGGCAAACGGCAAAAAAGGTAAATACCTTTGAAAAGATAAAATGGACCATAAACTCATTTGAACCATATAAATCGCCGGGACCGGACGGAATTTATCCAGCAATGCTAAAGCAGGGTCCAAACCTGTTGATCAACAGACTTTCTTGCATATTAAAAGCTACTCTAGCCCTAGGATATGGAGGTTAACCAGGGTAGTGTTCATTCAAAAGCCTGGAAAACTCAACTATTCCACAGCAAAGCCATTTAGACCAATCAGTCTAATGTCGTTTATCCTTAAAACTCTCGAGAAGCTGTTGGACACGCATGTTATAGATGAATTAATGGTAAACAGTCCGTTTCATCAGAACCAGCATGCATACAGAACCGGGAGATCCATAGATACAGCGCTCCACGACTTGATTAGCAAGGTGGAAAACACTCTGGAAAATGGGGAAGTGCTTCTAGGAGCATTTTTAGATATAGAGGGGGCGTTTGACAACACGTCTTTTCAATCAATTATCATTGCAATAAGGAACATCAACCTGGAAGAGACCAGTCGCAGGTGGATTGAAAATATGTTAAAAGACAGGGTGAACTATACAGAACTGCTTGGAGAGTCGCTGATGGCACGGGTGACTGGGGGGTGTCCGCAGGGGGGGGGTCCTCTCCCCACTGCTTTGGAACCTAGTAATGGATGGGCTTTTGCAAACCCTGTGCAGGGAACGTCACTCTGCACTGGGATATACAGATGACTTGGTAATCTTAACCCAAGGCCAATTTGATACAACAGTAAGAGAGAGAATGCAGTGGGCTCTTAAGGTTGTAGAAAGATAAATGCAGAAGGGACTCAATATAAGTCCCCAGAAGACTGTCCTAATCCCCTTCACAAAACGGAGGAGGATAGAGGATCTCGGTCCCATCATCCTCCAAGGAAACACAATACCACTTTCTAGGGAAGTAAAATATCTGGGGGTGATTTTAGACTCCAGGCTGATCTGGAACAAGTAAGTGGAAAACATAACCAAAACAACTCTTTTGACTGTTAGAAGATTATGTGGGAAAACATGGGGTCTCTCATCGAAAATGGTACATTGGTTATACACCAGTGTTGTGAGACCAGCCATCATTTACGCAGCCTTGGTCTGGTGGCCCAAGGTAATGCAGAGAACAACTATGACAAAGTTGAGTGGAATACAAAGGGTCGCCTGTTTGTGTATTTCTGGGGCCATAAAATCAACCCCCACTTCGGCAATGGAGTGCATTCTGGATCTGCCTCCGCTACACATAGTGATTCAGGCAGAGGCGAGAATGGAACTCCACCGACTAAATCACTCAACAGTAAAATCGCAAAGGACGTTGTCAGGACACAAAAACATATGTAAAAAATCAGGAGCCCTAAGTTGGAAATGGACACAGATCATATGAATTCGAGCTACCGTTATAATATACCGTTTGAAGTCAGAATAAAGGATCGAATGGCAAGTAAAAGCGAAAAACCGGAAACATTCTCGGGTGCAAGTATCTGGTACATTGACGGTTCAAAAACTAGTGAGGATACTGGAGCTGGGATATATGGGTTACAACCGAGGAAGGAACTAACCCTTCCCCTTGGAAAATACCCAACAGTATTCCAGGCAGAAACATACGCAATCTTACGGTACGCAGACGAGATAAACAGAAGTAAGCAAATCCTAATTTACTTTGACAGCCAGGCAGCTCTAAAAGCCCTCAAGGGCCAAAAGGTATCTTCGAGGCTGGTTTGGGAATGTCAAAGTGAGCTGGAAATTCTGGCAAAAGACAACAGAGTTATGTTAAAGTGGGTACCAGGACACCAAGGCATACATGGAAATGAAAAAGCTGACGAGCTAGCTAGAGCAGGGTCAGCATCTCAATACATTGGTCCGGCCTTTGGGGCGCCGCGGTGCGCGGCCCGAGAAGCAATCAAAGAATAGATCAAAAGAGAACATAAAAACCACTAGATGACCAGACAGGGTTCAAAACAACAGCAAGCTGTTTATTGGGAATCCTGACCCGAAACTGGCAAGGAAATTACTCCAAATGATTAGGAACCAATTAAGGACTATTACGGGTATAATGACGGGACACATGGCCGTCAAAGTACATCTGAATAGAATGAATCTATATAACGGAAACCTCGGCTGCAGACTATATGGACAAGCCGAGGAAACGGTGAAGCATATCATATGTGACTGTGAGTCACTGGAGAGATTTAGACAACAAACATTTGGGTCAGTAAATCTGGAACCGGGAGAAATACTCACTCAATCCTTAGCAAGACTGTACAAATTGAGCCAGGGGGCTAGGTTGACAGAGTGGCTGTAATATCTAGGGTGAGCACAATAGACCTACTCTAACCGCAGTGCGCCCGGTTTTAGGACGGACCCGGAAATATAAAAAAAAATGTAAAAGTAAAATAACCTTCAAATAAAAAATCAAACATCTAGACTAGATTTTCGTCCTGTTTAAGTCATAATGTCAAATGAAAGGGTAAAATGGTTAATGGAAACATTTGCCCCCTTCAAGTCACCTGGTAAGTATGGTATATTCCCAGCCTTACTATAAAATTCCTTCGAAATTATAACAGGCCATTTGGTAAAATTATTCCGCTCATGTTTGAGTTTGAGGTACATGCCGATGGCGTAGATGGAAATAAAAGCAGACTTTATTTCCAAGGTAGGAAGGACAGACTACACAAATCCTAAGTCTTTCCGCCCATTTGGCTTAACCAGTTTTTTATTAAAGACACTGAAAACGTTGGTGGATTGACACATCAAGGAAGGGGTAATGGTGCAGTGTTCCTTACATCCTTTAAAATTTTCCTATCAGGCGGGAAAATCTACAGACACTGCGCTATATCGACTCGTCACAAGAGTTGAAAACGCGCTATCCAATGGTCTATCCGCCTTAGGCACCTTATCGATATATGTAATGCTCTGCAAAGACGAGGCTCTGGACCGGCAGTAGTTGCATAGATCAGAGCAATGTTGACTCAGATATTAATATATGCTGAACTTAACAGGATTACTGTTGGAGCACTGTAAAGAAGAGGTTGTTCACAGGAAGGAGTTTTATCGCCTTTGTTGTGGTGCCTTGTGGAGGACAGCTTGCTGAGAGAACAGAATGAGGCAGGTTTGTATACACAGGCCTATGCCGACGACCTGGTCATTTTTTGCCCTGGTCGCGATATCTGGGACTTGGAGGAACCAATGATGCGAGCCCTCCAGATCGCGAAGGGATGATGCCACAGTAAAGGACTCGGAATTAATCCAAACCAGGCCGAGGTGGCACTCTTTACAAAATCAATTACATTGATGGGAAAGATCCTTCAATACAAGGGAACAGTCAAATATCTGAGAATATTTCTCAACTCATTACTGAGTTGAAATGATCACATTGAGGCTCGAACCAACAAGGCCCTATGGGTCTTGTAAATGAGCCTTTGGGTGTACATGGAACTGACACCGATAGTGTTATTTTGGATATAAACTATGGCAATCCCCCCCACGATCACGTACCTCGCTATCATATGGTGGCCTAGTACTACAAAGCGCAAACACCATCTTAAACCTGACAACGTTGAAAGAATTGTTTGTGTGGGGATAATGAGTGCGATGAGAACTGTCCCCACAAGCGTGCTGGAGATCCTGGTGAACCTACCTCCTGTCGTCAATGTGATTAACCAGGACGAATTTTGCTTTGCGTGGGCTGTAACATCAGCATTGTCTCCTCCAACAGCAGCGCCTTCACAGAAGACATCCTACCCCCATTTTTCTAGAGTGCTAAATTTAACAGGTATGGATTTTCCAGTAAAATTACGTGACATTAAAAAATTTGAGGAAATGAACAACATATCAATTAACGTATACGGTCTGGAATCTAAATATGAAAATAATGAACTAATACATGAAGTTATTGGTCCGCTGAGGCATGCGTCAAAAAAGTTGGATAGACATGTAAATTTATTGTTAATTACAAAAGACTGTAGTAGTAAAGATGGCGGTGAACATTTTTGTGATACTACTTGTTCAAAGAGTCATTATTGTTGGATTCGGGATTTATCACGTTTAGTTTCAAGTCAAATTAGTTGTCAACAACATAAAATATATTTCTGTGATGGTTGCCTCATTTATTTTAGTACACCGTCAGTTTTAACTTTACAAACACCCTCAGTGGATTTAAAAATCAATAAATTTGGAAAGATTGTGCCGGAAAATATTTTAAAATTCGAGGGTATAGAAAAGCAAATGCGCGTTCCATTCGTGGTTTATGCAGATTTCGAATCTGTTTTAAAACCCGTTGAAACGGTACAACCAAACCCACAAAATTCTTACACTGTAAAAAGTTTTAAACATGAACCATATTCTTTTGTTTATTTAATTAAATGCTCTTTTGACGACTCACTTTCGAAATTTGAGCTATTTCGGGGGAATAATGCAGCTCAAGACTTTGTGGATCGTATCGAGTGTGATTTAAGGTCTCTATATAACACCTATTTAAAAGACATTAAGCCTATGAAACCGTTAACGCCTGAAGAAAAAAGGGAGTTTAATGATGCTAAAATATGTGGTATATGTGAAGGCCCTTTTGAAGACGGTGAGATTAAAGTACGAGATCATTGTCACATAACTGGTGCAAAAAGATTTGGTGCTGCACATTCCGTTTGTAATTTAAATTATAAATTACCCTATTTTATCCCTATCATATTTCATAACTTAAGCGGCTACGACAGCCATTTATTTATAAAAGAGTTATGTAAATATGGGGATAAAATTGGTGTTTTGGCTCAAAGTAAGGAAAAGTACATATCATTTACCAAAAGCATTTATGTACACGATTATTTTGATAGGAAATGTCGAAAAGTCAAGAGGAAATATTTAAAGTTGCGATTCATTGACAGTTTTAAATTTCTGTCAACGTCTTTTGAAAATTTAGGCGGTTTAAACGACGACGATTTTATTGAAATGCGGAAACATTTTTCAAATATCGACCAATTTAATTTGATGCGTCAAAAGGGTGTTTTTCCCTATAGCTTTATTGACTCTATAGAAAAAATGAAAAATACTTGTCTTCCAAGTAAATATCAATTTTATGATAATTTATGGGAAGAACATATTAGCGATGAAAGCTATAGAAGAGCAAAAGAAGTATGGAGCTTGTTTGGGTGTAAAACTTTGGGGGACTATTCGGACGTGTATTTAAAATCAGATGGGTTGCTATTGTGTGATGTTTTTGAGCAATTTCGGAATAATTGTTTAAAATTCGATAAATTGGATCCAGCACACTACTATACCCTTCCAAGTTTATCATTTGATTATTTTCTGCGTATGACTAAGGTAGAGCTAGAGCTCTTAACTGATATAGACATGATACATTTTTTTAAGAAAGGTATACGCGGCGGCATAAGCCAGTGTACAGAAAGAAAGCACATCGCTAATAATATTTTTTTACCAGACTATGACCCAACAAAACCTTCTTCATTTATAACATACCTTGATGCTACAAATCTATATGGTCATAGTATGTCACAAGCATTACCATATGATGGTTTTCGATGATTAACCGAGCGCGAAATTCTCGATTTAAATATTATGATAGTTTACATTCTGATCTTCCATTTCTAGTAGAAAATCTCATACCGCCAACAGAAAACGCCAAATTGCCGAAATTAATTCCTAATATACAAGATAAAAAAAAATACATTGTACACTATAGAACTTTAAAACAAGCCATCGCCAACGGCTTAGTGGTAATGTAAACCCATCGAGTATTACAGTTTAAGCAATCAAAATGGCTAAAATCGTATATTGATTTTAATACCAATTTACGTAACAAGGCTACCACAAAATTTGCGAAGGACACTTTTAGATTAAAAAATAATGCAATTTTTGGTAACACTATGGAAAATGTGGAAAATCGAAAGGATATAAAATTAGTGACACATTGGGATAACAATGTAGGCAGAAATGGAGCTAGAACACTAATATCACGCCTCAATTTCAATAGTAGCTCGATATTTACCGAGAACTTTGTTGCTATACATATGAATAAAGTTAAAATATTATACAATAAACCAATTTATATCGGATTTTCCATATTAGATATATCAAAGACTGTAATATACGATTTTTATTATAATTTTATTAAATCCAAGTTTGGTGATGATGCTTCGTTACTTTACACCGATACTGACTCGCTTATATTAAAAGTGTATACGGAACACTTTTATCAAACTATATCAGAAAACCCCGAAAAATTTGATACATCAAATTACCCCGAAATTAATAATTTCAACATAATTAAAAGTAATTCTGTAGTTGGTAGAATGAAAGATGAGTTTCCTGGTGACCCGATAATAAGTTTTTATGGTACCGGCGCGAAGGCTTATTATGTAAAGTGCATTAATAATGAATTTAAAAAAGCCAAAGGTATCAAAAAATGTGTTATCGAGAAAGACCTTCATCGGGAAGACTACCAAAGAATTGTTGATAGGGATGGTTTGATATTAAGAAAGATGAAGACATTTACAAGTGAATTACATAACATTTATACCAACATAATAAATAAAGTAGCATTATCACATAGCGATGATAAACGTTATGTAATTCCCAATTCAACCAAAACTCTACCTTGGGGGCATGCAGACATAGATTTTTACAAATCAGACCCGGAAGAAAACTTAGCAAATTTAGTCACCGTGTTGGAATCATTTCTAAGTCAGGACAGCACATAATCTGGAAAATCCATATTTCATTATTTGTATTGTTTTTTTATTTCTATTGAACATACAACATTAATATGTAACGGTAGTATTGTAATTTTTTTTTAATAAAAAACATGTATTCATTACTTGATTGCTTTTTATTGAACCTTTATTTTAAAATTTTAAATATAATGAAGTGTTGACAAATAACAAACGGTAAAAGTTATTGTTGAAAAATTTGTCTAACAGTAAATTAAACGCACAGGTCTACGAGCAAATGTTTAATATGAAGCAGTTTTGTTGACAAGATCCTCCATAGTCTTTTCAATTTTCAACATTCTAGAGTTAAGTTCATCACGCAGTTCGTCTTGGCTAAGTTCATATATTGCAATAACAGTATCATCAATGTATCCTCTAAGTTCTTGACCGGTTTCAATTAATTTCTTGCATACGTAACCTTCAAGTTGGTTTCTGAATATATCTTTAATAACAATTGTTGAGTCATGTAAAGCTTTCTGCGTATCTTGCACACACTGAGCAAGGTTATTATCAACATAATTTCGTGTGGCCGCATCGTCTCCTTCAAGAGGTTCTGCTAAATAGCACAATCTTTTGCTTCCCATGTTGTAATCTCCATTAGGTGTAAGTTTAAAACCTATTCCTGAAGGACCTCGCATAAAGTTAAAATCCTAAAATTTTCTTTTGCGACCGAACTTATCAATAGTGTTTACTTCTGACATTGTTATGTGAGACTGATTTGAAATCATTACATTTCACCCATTAATATATGGTTCTATTTCATTAATAAACAGAATGTACAGAAAAATATGGATTGCAAAATGTATTTTAGGTGATGTTTAATAAATACACATACAGATTCATTTTACTATTGTTTTATTGAAAAAAAAATATAACAAAAGATTGACTTTACTTTTTATTATTAAAAAAAAATAAAAAATATAACAAACACAAAAAAAATTAAAAAATAAAGAAATAAAATACTTGTTAATTTCTTCTGTACAGGTAAGCTTCTTCTATGACCCAATTTCTTCTCTGGATGGCACGTTCATTAATATCCTTGAACTGGTAGTAAACCAGTCCACAAAAGCCGCATTGTACAAATTTAACCCTGAAAAGGTCAATGTAGTTGAAGTCGTACGTAAGATCATTCCGCCAGCAGATACCTAGTCTTTTACAATGATGACAAGTTAAATAAAAAGCTTTTGGTATATGACTGTATGTTTTGGCTGCTTCACTAGGTTGTTCATCAGTTGGCAACATGATGTTTGAATACGTTGTACTTTTCAATTGCTGGACTCTATTTATGTGTTACTTTTTAAAATAACCTTGACAGGACCAAAAAAAATCCTTGAAAATTACAACCTCGAAAACGACCCTGGCATTGACGGGTACTTTGACCTTGGCCTTGGCCTCGCATCTGACAAGTTTAGTACTATATTTATATGTTTCTTTAAAATAACCTTGACAGGGACAAAAAAAATCCATGAAAATTACAACCTTGAAAACGACCCTGGTATTGCCGGTTACGTCGGCCTTGGTCTTGGCCTTGCATCTGACAAGTTTAAATATTATACTTAATGCATCGAACAAAAGGAATAAAGGTGGTGTAGTGGGGGAAATGGGCATAAAAGCAGACTTGCCAGCTCCAGCTCTTCACAGTTCGTCAGAACACAGTTCAGTTCAGAGCTAAAGTTAAAGTGTAAGTGAAAAGTAGCCAAGATGTCTTCGGAACGGCAAAGTGTTGCATCACTTTTGGATGCTCTTGACGTGAGCTGCGAATCCCAACAAGGCATGTTGGAAAACATCAGTGGCTTGGAAGTGTTGAGTCCAGGGGTTTTCGAAAATTGGAGCAGCAGAGTTGGTGCTGTCGGCTGCGCAATTCCTTGAATGTTGGACAGAGGAGAAAGAGCCGAAGATCAACGTCATTCGTGATGTGGTGGTTCGTAAATCTTCGCGACCAAATCGGGCATCTTCTCCGAAATCTTCCAAGTTAAAGAAGCTTTTGACTATACGGAAGTCGAAATCGCCGATAAAAAAACCTTTTATTCGACGATTAAAGGTGTGGGGCAAGGAAAGAAGAAGAAGTTTAACTTTAAGCGTCCCTCCACCCCTGTTCCATTAACTGACTTCCTGGAAACATCGCCGCAAGAGCCGTTGTCCGTAGAAGTGGAAGTAATCGAAGGCCCCGATGGACCAACGCCACCACAATATATATATATATATATATATATATATATATATATATATATATATATATATATATATATATATATTAGTTAATAAAAAAAAATCTTTGATCAGATTTTTATATTTTACAAAAAGAATAAAAATGACTTGAAAATATATTTTTGGTGTGTTATTTCATATAGGAGAAAAGTGTCAGTAATCCACTAAAACTACGCAATAGCAATAGTTGTAAATCTTTTTTGATAATATTTACAAGTATGCTAAAACATGGTTCGGTTTAAGAAGTTAAGGTTCTGTCGCCAGAACTTCTAATACTTCGCATCTCAATATTGTATGTTTTTATATAAAAAAAAAACCATAAAATATTGGTTACAAAGTATTATAACCAACTAAAACTACGATCAAAGTATTTTGTGGTCCTGAAAAGGACCGTTTTGTTGCGACTCTTTATGGTGTTGTAGAGTCGCACGGTCCGTCATCATCAACGGTGGTGATGGTGGTGATATCCTCCGTGTATTCGACTATGAACTGCCAGAGTTCTTCCCATCTGGGATCGTCCAACTCCCATTCGCGACAATCGTCCGTGGTAGAATCTACCACAGGGCATTGGATGAGCTGTTGTTCACTGTCAGACATGTTGAACTGAAATGATTGTAATAAGTATTGATGGTCGTATATATAGAGACAAATTAGTGGTGGGGGGTGAAAACAAATGTCGTATTACGTATTGAGACCAAAAGTTGTTTGTGCTCTCAAATACGAACGAACGATTTTGCTGGGTTCCACCAGCACCTAAACTTTTAATACTTTGTATCCAATATTGTATATTCTTTACACACAATATTAGTAACAAAGTACTAATACGAACTAAAACTACAATCAAAGTATTTTGTGGTCCTGAAAAGGACCGTTGTTGTGTGCCCTTAATAAGGGCCAGGGAGAGTGTGGTCGACCACCAGCTTGACGAATCGCAGGGGCCCTGCGGATCGTCGAGTGTCGGTGATGCTGGAATTTCCAGCACCGCATCTTCCGTCGAGTCCGGCGCTGGCTGCGGCGACGGAGTATCGAGTCTTTGTAAGACCCAATCGCCTGCATCGTTTAATTCCACGAGACCAGGATCGTGGTCATAAAGCAGCGGAATCGGCTCATTCAAGTCGTCTCAACGTAGGAAGTCAATTTCGAAGTCCACCTCATCGTCGTCGAAGTCCTGCTGGTCTCCAACGTTGCCGGCGACGGTGTCCTCGCTAAAGATGGATGAGCCTCTGCTTGCGGGTCTTTCTTCCTCCATGTTCTTCATATGAGAGTTGAAGTGTATATGACTGTGTAACTGGCCCAGTCTCATATATATAGAACTACCCCCACCTCATCAACGGATTCTAAATGTTGTGTATTGGTGAGAGCTTATAGAATTATTGATTTTTTCAAAAACTTTAAATAAGGAATTAGATTTGTTTTTTTTTGTTTAGACAATAAGACTAATTCTTAACATTTTGTGAAGAATACATTACAAAAAAAAATTAATAGAAACCTTGTTTGAACTGTTAACATTTTCATAGGTTCTCAAGCATATAACTTGGCACTTAAGCTACGAGACAAATCGTCGTTAAACGAATATCTCGCCCCATAAGTGAAGATTACTAAACTACGATCAAAATATAATGTGGTCCTGAAAAGGACCGTTTTTGTGGCCCTAAAATGACCTGTGGGGAGGGTCGGGTGTCTGCCGTGGAGTAATACTCAACGATATTTGGCTGCACTACGAGCTCGGGCTGCCAAAGCCTCGGTGGGTGGGTGGGGAAGGTGGGGGCACTTACAAAAAAAAAAGAATAACCGCCCCCTACAACTTCCCGTTAACCCCGTCTGGCGGTCAAACTTCCTTTCTATTGATTTTTGGAATTTTTTGGTCAATATTTTCTTTATTTTCAAAAAAAATTTTTCACCATTGTATTCTCTTCAAAATTCTAGGTAATCAAAGTGCTTTTATTTTTTCTCTATCTTGAACGGTTCCAGAGCTACAGCGCTTTAAAGAATTCAAATTACTAACTTTCTATAACCCTTTTTTTCAAATGTCATTTTTTAGGATTTTCAAAAATACTAAAATATGTAGAAAAAAATTCTCTCTTTAATTTCCCAATACCGTTTTTCTCTAAATCTTCAACTTTAGTGCGTATTCACCATTTTCGAAAAAAAAAATAATTTTTTTTGCACCATTGCATTTATTTTTTTTTCGCTCTTGAACGGTTCCCCAACTACAGCGCTTTAAAAAATCCAAATACTAATTACTATAACCCTTTTCTTCAAATTTCATCTTTCCGATTTATAAAAAATACTATCGTATGTAGAAAAAAATTCTCTTTCTAATTTCCTAATATTATTTTGCTCTAAAACTTCAACTTTGGCGCGCATTGACCATTTTTCAATATTTTTTGAAAAAATTATTTTTTTACGTTTTTACTATCGAGAAAAATGCTGGCTTATAGTACTCGATTTCCTCTATAATTTTTTCTCATAACTTTTTTCCCTATTCCTAACCGTTACTTTCCTACAAATTTTCTAAATCGTTGTGTTCATATTTTGCCTTAAAAAATTTTTCTTGCGTTATCTAAGTTCTTTTTTCCACTAAATAAACCCCCATTATCTACCGTACTCCTGTCTTAAGAAGCGGGCTTTTCCGTCCGCTTTTTTTTTGTTGGGTTTCAAATAAATATAAAACTACTACTTAAGTCATTACAAATTTATTGATTAAAGTACCATATTTTAACATTATTTTATGTTAAATATAATCGATACATTGAAATATAGATTTATTGGTCACCGAACCGTTTAATACATTATAACTAAAAAATGAGTCGTGAATAACTAATGCGTACACTTTAATGTCTTTGGGGAATTTATTCTTTCTCGTTTGGAACTCCAATTTCACATCCACTGTCGATGAGTTAATCGCCTCTGGTTGATGACTGCAATTGATAATAAAAAAGGGGTTTTTCATATATTCCGTGAACGTTATCATCGGATCGTTTATTTCGTGCCCGTAGTAGCTCCTTTGGAAGTTTTCGTAATTGTAATAGGCTGCTGCGTACAGTTTCTTGGCGAAATCTAAATTCCATCTTTCGTATGGATAAACGGTTGAATTCAGATACAGTCTAATGTCGCATACGTCGGCGTGGGTAAACTGGGTTGCATTTTTTTCTTTTTTGTCACAATTATTGCTATCTTGAAACCCGACGATTATATAGCGCGGTCTTTCCAGACTTGTACTCGTTCTCAAGGCCCACACGTCGAAAAATGTTTGTCTTAAAGCTGGCAATTCGTACGGATCCCATTTACGATATGCCATCTGAATACTGGCATTGTTTCCACCTTTATTAATGCGAGATAGTATTTTCAATTTTTGCTAGTCGTCTGGAATGATGTGACGAATTTTCCATTCGATTTTGTCGATACTAATTTCTGCCTCTACTTCGCCGACGTAGCAATTGGTAAAAGTGCGAGCTATAATCATAATAAGCTCTTGCTTTACGTTGAAAACACCTTTTGCATAACCTTCGGCAAATCCCATAAGATATTTTAAGGGTAATTTCCCGGAGAATACGTTACTTGTCGTGTCCACGATATCTGGGTTTGCTTCGTCGAGACCCCATCCGCACGTCATGAGAGATCTTTGTTGCAAACTTCCGAATGAAATCATGGTTTTTAATGTCGTCGTAACTCCAGGTTTACGAACCACGGCGACCTGCTCACCTCCCATCTCGTAGCGAATTTCATCGAACAAAAATGCGAGGGCATTATTTAATAAAAAAAACATCTTGTCGTTACGTCTATGAGTTTAAATTTTCCTTCGATATATATGTAACTTTCGGTGATATCCAGTATAATATCTTAAAAATTAATGGGGATACGGACTTCATCCGAATTGTTGAATGATGGAGATCCGTACGGTTTATACGTATGCTCTTCTAGACTAATAATGGAATTGTCCAAGATGGATTCGGAGAAAACCTCTATTTTATCGCTGGTGGTGGAAATCATTTTCGCACTTTAAGACTGATTTTAAAAATTTATAGTCTTCGGCAGATAGCTGTTGAGATATTTGTGATCTAATATCTGGACGACGACTAACCTTGACGTTAACTCTTCTTTTACTTTTATTATGTTTCGGCGGTTCCCCCATCTTAGTCGACAGCATACACAATTGACGATTGAAGCAAAAACCCATTTCTATGAAAGTTTCTTCAGTTCCAATTTCACGATTATTTTCTCGCCTTGAAAATTGATTAGATCACCGCTATCGTCCAAGAGGCGAAAAGTAATGTTGTCGATAAACTGACGTCCTGCCGGCATTAACGGCATATAAATATTATTTTGTGGTTCTTTACTGATTTTGTAACCGGGCTCCACGTCGATATCGAATTCGAACAAGGTATGATCTTCCACAGAATTCATATATGCTCCGGAAATTATATTACAATCTACGAGTATGATGCGTATTTTCATTATTTCCACTATCTCGGTTGATTCGTGCTTTTTGTCTCTTTTTAACACTGTATGATTAAATCCTAACATTTTACTAAAAGATTCCATCGTTCTTTTCTTCAGTTGAATTCCTCAAAGCCTCCGACATAGCTTTACCTATCTGATCTATTTCATAGGCCCCAGGCGGAATCTGCAATTGTATCGGCTCGGTGGTGTAACCCTCCTTCATGTAGGCAAACTTATTGTTGCTTTCATCCACATTAAAAATTGAATTGTATGTGTAAAATCCCAGCAATGCCAGACCATATTTGTTTTCTCTATTTAATTCGACTGGTGGATAAAAATCGGCGCTTAAGACGCTCGAGTGTCCTGTTAGTGTGAACATATAAGACATGACTAACCATTAAAACATCACACATCTCGGTTTTATTCTTAGCGGCAACATTTAAAAAGATTCATCTTCACACCTTTTCTCACTGCATTAGATAGTGATGTTTTTACGCTATTTTCTGCTTTTATGGGCACATCGCTGATTTTGCAATAACAACAAAATATTTTTCTAGCCGTAAGATCCTCTTCAGCTGTAACCTCGTTTAAATTGCTGTTGAAATAATGTTTGCAAACCGCACTGATATTTTATTATATCGATATGGCTTTTAAGGTGCTCGGGCAACTTATCCCAAACGAATGGAATTTCATTTGGGGCTAATTCAATCATTACTTCCTTGGGAATGTTTTCTAGTTGTTTCACGGTCATTTTCCTTAATCCACCGGCTAGATGAAATGCTTTCAGTGATTGCAAAATTTTAGTATAGTTATTGCGATCCATTTGCGGTATTAATGGTAACGATGATGACATCTTGTACGCTGATGATTCGACAAGAAATTTTAAGCACAAATGTCCACACCAGACTGTTCCAAAATCCTGTTGACGATCGTATGTATAGTAAATAATTTTTAATGGTTCCGATCCCGTTTGTAGATATTGTACCAATTCGATCGGTGGGGGTAAATCGCCGAAGCTGTCATAATATGTTACTTTAGAATTATTTTTTCTATAAGCTACCCAATGGATCCCTGCACCACACGTACTATCCAAATTCACTATTGCTACTTCGTAATGTCGAGGACCTTGTCTAGGTAATGAATCCCTCATATAAACGCCTCGAAAGTGTCCTATTCTTTCCTTTTTGGCATATTTTTTAATATCGATGTTAGATAGTGGTCTTCGAGGTAGGGATTCAATTAGTTTTTTGATCTACGATTTAAAAATAATCGCATACCTTTACGATATGGCTTTAGAAAAAAACCATTTCCTTTCGATTTTAAATACAGGCCGGCATCGGTTTTATTTTCACTGCTTTTTTTTACAGCTTTTACAGCGCGCAAAATTCCCGCTGCCCCACCGACTAATGAACCCAAAGCTGATAACCCGGCAAAAATTGGTATTAATGGTAATATTCCACCAGTTTTAGGAATCGGTATTATTCTCGGTGTACGAACCTTCCTTTTGCCACCTGCCGCTTTTACCGATCTACGTGCTGCCGACAGAGCTATTTTAGATGCATTCATGACATTTTTTTCAACACATTTTTCCTTTCGAACTGCTTGTCGAATAGCTGTTCCGAAACTGACTTTCCGAACATGTCGATTTTTATTAACATCTTTCCTTTTTGTACGACGTGTGCCTTTACTAGATGTTTTTTTTTTGTTGATAATATGATGGTACATCCATACCAAAACGTTGTTTTCCTTTCATAATGTTTGTAACTGCTGTTTTTTCACCTAAACTGAAATCTTTCGATTTTACTCTATTTCAAGCACTTTGTTCGAGCTCGTAATCCGCTCGATGTCTCGCACTTATGTTGTCTTTATTATGTAAATAGGCTAAATCGTGTTTTTTGCACGCGGCATCCAAAGAATTAATGCCTGGATCACTTCTTGTTATACGTTTTATTACTTTTGTTCCGGGTCCGCAATATTGATAACCGGGAATATGTACCTCGAATGGTAACTTATTTATTAACGAATTCACAATGCCGTGTCCAGTTTTATTGGAAACGTGAGACGGTCCACTTCATTTGACGCTCGGCATCTGAATGACAGTTTTTGTGAAAATTTGCCTATAAAATATCAAATTTTCCTGATGCGCGTTATCGATCTTAAACAAAAACTTCCTATTGACAATCTCGATGAAAAAGTCGGACTTGAATTTGAAAAGAAGATAATGAAGAGACACGGTCCTCTACATCCTTCCTCTATTCGCGGTCTGTTAATTGGTTCATCCAATTGTGGAAAAACTAATGTCATGATTTCGCTGCTTACATACCCCCTTGGGCTACGTTTCGAAAATGTCTATATTTACTCGAAATCTCTGTATCAACCGAAATAAGAGTATTTAAGGAAAATTTTAGCACCCACCAAAGGTTTAGGCTACTATGCCTTTAGTGACTCCAGTAATATTGTGGAACCGTCCGATGCAAAACCAAACTCTATATTTATCTTTGATGATGTTATATGTGAAAAACAAGATGTTATAAGATCGTACTTTAGCATAGGACGTCATAAAAATATCGACTCCTTTTACCTAGCGCAAACATATTCGCGAGTGCCTAAACAGCTTGTGCGAGACAATGCCAATTTTATTATTATGTTAAAACAAGATGAGTTGAATATGAAACACATTTTTTCCGACCACGTTTCACCGGATCTAACTTTTACTCAATTTCAAGAAATGTGCTCAAAATGTTGGGATAATCAGTATGGATTTTTAGTAATTGATAAAGACAGTGATGTGAAATCGGGAAGATATCGCAAAGAATTTGATAGCTATATATTACTGTAATAATAAGAGAAAACACCCATTTGATTGTTGAAACGTCCTTTGTTAACATCATGAATAATGCGATCGACTTAAAACGTACACTAGTGGAAGCTACCAATGCCGTCAGAAAAAAATTTAAGCGGCTAAAGAATTTCATGTTGTGGAATTGGAAAAGTTTTATGAACCCATTTCTAAGCCGTTGACAACTATATCTGATGTGGTCAAGCAACGTCAACAGCAACAACAACAGCAACAACAACAACAACAACAATATTATCCAACTACAAAGTCACATAGTCCCAGTACATCATTGCAGTCGACTCAAATATCAGGTTTTCCCCAACCTACACATTCCTTTCAAACCTCCACACCTATTCAACAGCAGCAGCAGCATCGCATTTCAAAAGAAGATATTAGCCAATCGGTGTTTGATACACCCTCGACATGAACTAATACATCTCTCGAATCCGCTGACACCACAACTTTCGATACTTTAAACGCACACCTGAAAGGATTACGTTCGAAACCATCCCTATACGATACTGTATATGGTGTACGTTTTGGTTCAAAAACAGATTATAACAAAAATTTTATTGGTAATTTAGAGGTGCGTTTTCGAAATGGAAATATTATCTTATACAAAAAAGGGAAAAATATTGCAGAATATGGTGGATCACCGGCACTTTATGATTTGTTATTTCTTAAAACACTCCCAAGTTTAGGCAAGGAATAACAATTAAGTGATAATGTACTTTCAACGTACAAGGAAATTTTGGAATCAACGAGTGCTGTCTACAACAATTTTATAAAAAGTGATGGTTTACGGGAGACCAGATGGAACAAATATTTACGAATTATTAAACCTCTGATAATGGACACAAAATTAGGTGGTACTATTACAAGAAAAAATCTCTCTGAAAAACTACAGTTACCCACAAAAAAGAAATTATCTTCGAAAACATTTCAATATGTCTACTGGAACAAAGCTAAAGAGTTGGTGGATCGTTTACGTTTGTTGTGGAGTTCCAAGTGGCCGGTCACACTGGACACGAAAATGAAATATGTCAATCGTAGAGGAATTACGAGAAGAAGATATAATATATTAAGCTCAATATTTAATGATATTTTTCAGTTCTTCCTTCGATCTGAAACCTTTAATATTACTAATAATATGGAGCCCAGTCTAAAAAAAATCAAAATTGTTAATGAACTACATAGAACGGCTAGAAAAAATTTTGTAAGACGGCGCACGACAATAAAAGGATACAGAGATTTGTGGCAAATTGATTTGGCTGAAATGCAACAGTATGCTGATGAAAACGATGGTTATCGTTATATTTTGGTCTATATAACTTGCCACTCTTAATTTGTCTATACAAAAGCGATAAAAAACAAGACTGGTATAGAAGTTACTAATGCGATGAAAAGCATCATTGAAGAGGCATCATATACACCAACAAATCTGCAAAGTGATCAAGGAAAGGAGTTCTATAATACAAACTTTCAAGCCCTGATGAAAAAATATAATATAAATCATTATTCCACTTACAGCACAAAGAAAGCTGCAATTGTTGAGCGAGTCATAAGGACTTTAAAAAATAATTTATATAAACAATTCTCGACAAGAGGATCTTACAAATGGATACATATATTATCGGCAGTAACAAAAACCTATAACCATTCGAAACATCGCACCATTGGAATGAAGCCTGCAGACGTGCAAGAAAAAACACAAATTAAAGCATATGATTATTTAAAAATTGTACCTAAAAAATGTAAGTTTTCCATGGGTGACATTGTGCGTATTAGCAAGTACAAAAGCTTATTCGAGAAAGGATATACGCCCTCTTGGTCAACCGAATTATTTAAAGTTGTAAAAGTTAACGTTACAAATCCACCTACTTACTTGTTGGAATCGTTAGAAGGTCAGCCTATAAGAGGGTGTTTTTACGAATCAGAACTACAAAAAACAAGCAGTCCTGGCGTTTATCTAGTAGAAAAGGTCCTTAGACAAGGCAAGAAAAATCACACCGATCAATTATTTGTCAAATGGCTAGGATTTCCCAACCACTTCAACTCTTGGATAGATAAAGCTAATATTGTTTAAATAACATATTGTATGACTATAATTTTAATTTAAAATGTAAAATAAATAAACAATATATTGTAAAATAAAGTTTTTTATTTCAATCTTCATCATTAAAAACAATGACAATAAAACATCATACACATAAATAACATTTCAATATTCTTGGAGCAAAGGTCCAATTCACCGACGACTACGACGTTATCTTCAAGGCTATGCCACTCGGAGTGCGTTCTCCTATTCTTTAACCTGCTTTCCCTTTTTTAGATTTTTTTTTGAAGTCGAGCCGTACGACAGTGCGCTTAATGAGTCATTTAAAAGCTGATGATAGAGTATTTTCTGAATAACTTCAATTTTTGTTTTAAGCTCATTATTATTTTGGTATATCATGGGGAGGACATCCTTGTTAAATATGTCACATATTACAACTGCAAAATTGTAAAACTTTCTATTAACAAAGTGTTACAAACCCTTGTGGCCAGATAATATATGATATTTTTCATTACATTTCTGACGACCAAATTTATCAATTGTGTTGTTTCCTCGACTCATTTTCAATCTTTACTAAACTATTTTATTATTATTTGCCCTACTTATATTAAATATTTCAGCTGAGAAAAAGAAACACTGACTATGATCTACTGGGTTGATATGTTTATAAAAGAAATAAAACAAAACTGTTATTGTAACAGAAATTTATTTACAGTTATTTAATTGCACAAATAAAAAAATTATAAAAAATTAATTTTCCATGTCTTCATTTTCATTGCTCAAAATTCTATCCCATCCGACACTATTTCGATCATCAACATCTTGGGCTGTTGCTGTGGCAGTAACCAATTCATATTTGGCAGCAAGCGCACCAAGTAAATGTGGAATATTGACGAGGTATTCTTTTAATTCTTCTTCAACCATTTCAGCACAAAATGTATCCATGTCTATGGAACCATATAAAAAGTTGTCGCACAAGTGTGCCACAGCCATAAAATTGATTGCATCCCTGATCTCGTTCTTATATTGATCTTTGATTGCCTCAATATGCGGCCAATCATTTGCGCTATCTAACATATCGTGAGCCATATTTCTTAATTCTCTTCCCAACCAAAATATGTATCTATCTACACATTCGTTGACGGTCGTCGTCGCATCAGCAGACATCTTTAACAGAAATAATGAACACGCGTAAGTATTCTGACATGTGCAACTATATTTTAAATTTAATTACATCATTTTTTTTCAAACAATTTACATACAATTTACACTAATGAGCCAAAACGTAATAATGTTCGAGTGTTGTTTCCAAAAACTCTAGTGCCCTGCCTCAAATAAGTTAGAGTGTATGTCCCTTTAGTTTTACCCATAATATCTACAATATCGTCAGACAGTGTTTCGGCCACACGTTTTGGCAAAAAAGTCTCGAATGTGCTATTATCACCGTCATCGTGTAAAGCCACTAGAAGAGTTTTACCAAATCGTGTAGTCATTGAAACCATCTTTAGAATTTTATACACTTTGCCCACAATCATTTCGGTAACCTTTTTTCTCTCTAAAACCTCGAAATCTTTGCTGAACATTTCAATAATTTCATCTAGAGTTTCTTTTGCAATACTCATTGTTGAAAAAATGGTATATAAATCCAAAAATTACTGTGAATATAAAAGCACTTTCAGAACACTACACGAACACAATATTTGATGTTTATGCTACTGATATCTGCGACTGTTTGAAGTCACTTCTTTTCCCACTAACCTTTATAGCGAGTTTTCATGGTCGAATTGTAACAATGGTGGGGGTAGCGTAACAGTAGAAATAGTGGGAGGAGTATTCAAGGTCAAATGACGTCACACATTTAAATTGGTATAAGGATAATTTCAAGGACAAAATATAATGAAACAAATAACTACATTTTATGTATGTATGTTATTGATTGACATTTTTCTGTCGTTCTTCTATACGTGTAACATTATCACTTAAACCTAAATTTCTTAATTTGTTCAATAATATTTGTTCGTTTTTATTTCTTAGAAAATTCTTACAAACTATACTCGCTAAAATACACACTTCAGCATGGTCCATATACTTAAAAAATACACTAAAATCATGATCCTCCGAATCTTGCATTTCAAATGCGTAAAATTCCGAACAGGCTGCAGAAATTAGAAAATCTTCGTACATATCTTACACTAAACTTTTCATATTAACTACTACTGCGTTAAACTTAAGTCCTACACTCGTAATTTCACTTAACACAACCGGATCTGCAATGAAACTAATCAGTTTTTCCAAACAGTCACTAAACCCCAACTTTTTTATTTCACGAACAAAGTCTTTTAAATTTATTGTTTTGCTGCAATATTTACGACATGCATTCGCAGCCTTTTCATATCCAAATCACAATAGCGCGACGCCCATTCTGCTCGACTTTTCATTGCATCATTGAAATAATTACTAGCCGTTTCAGTGAACTCATCGCCCAATTTTTTTACTGTCTCTTGCAAAGCACTATTCATATTATTCACTTATTTTTACATTCACGACACTTTTTTATTGCTGGTGGTGGCCCATCTATATAATGACGATATATTTGTTCATAGTGAATGTAACAGGGTAAGCTTAACTATAGTTCCTTGTCACACCGATATGGCGCTGGCAGCTTATCCCTTCTCTTCAAAATCACACAAACTTTTTAAATTACTCTGATGTAAACCAATTACTCTGCCGACTTGCTCTATAATTTTAATTTGCAAGGTCAAAATCATTTCAAGATCATCCCACACTATTACAAGGCACAAATAACTACTTCAAGGTCACACACCCAAGATGGCCTCCAACAAAGTTAAAGTCGCCTCGAACAATGTCAAGGTCAAAGTCACACACAACTTTGAACACAAGGTTAAGGCCAGCGACAAAGCACACGTGCACTTTCAAGGTCAATGGCAAGGACATGTGGGCGGGGCCAGAGAGGGGTGGGGCAGTGTCAAGGTCAAGGTCGAGGAGTTGAGGATGATGAGGATCGGGTTATGTTCACTACTTAAGTTGATGCCTGCATGGGAAGGATGATATACTGTTATGAAGAGAATTAATGACGTTGCTTATAGAATCGAATGAAGTTCCAAGGCCAACATGAAAGTAGTATATTTCCACAGGTTGAAGCCTAACCACCAAAGTGTTATCAGATTTAGGAGGAGGCAGTGTAACGAACGAAACCTGACAACTTTTTGATGTCAAACTGAAAAATATCGCCAATCGAACGACATCTGTATAGATTTACGGGAGTAGTGCGAAATTTAAGAAATTAAGCTTTCAGTTAGAAATAAATAAATGTATTTCTAGCGTGTTTAAATAGTTGCCTATATGTATTCTCCTTTAAGGTGGAAAAAAGAATATATACCAGTGCTGCCATCCTCGTACATAGCGAATTCGGTAGGTGTCTTGTAAAAATTCAGTATATTTCGATAATTTTCGGTAGATTTTCAAAATGGTGTTTTATTCACCGTAGCCATCGATTTATTTGATATTACGGATGATACAAGAACTTTGTGGAAACATCATTTAATTGATTCTCATGTATTAAGTTGTAAAAATTGCTTACTGGAAGGTTTCACAGAGATATATTTTCGAGTTTCACCCAAAGATTTTACATAAACCGCTTCGGGGTTTCCCAATATTGAAGTAAATCTTTCCTTAACTTGTCTACAGAGAGCAGAGGCAAAGCAGAAAACTATTATCATTCCATCAGGCCACCTTTAAAATAGGTTTGTGTTACAAGTGAATAACTTTCTAAATTAATTTTTATTTGATATTTCAGTTCTGTATCGATACATAGAGAATAGGTGTATTTTTTAAAAGTCGATCTTAGAGTTGTTTTTTCCAAAAATCACTCCTCGCTATTTGAGCTTAAAATTCAGTATATATTAATGATATTTCGACACACAAGAATTGGGTAGAGATGGTAACACTAATATATACAAACAACTTACTTCCTGCCAATACAACTCTGATTCCCTCTCCATACGCATTTCGACCACCTTATGATCTCGTCAGTGGAGCTGTACCGAACCAAGAATAACATTCATAGGACATAATTGTCTATATAAAATATAAATTCCGACACATGTCGGCAGGATTTTAAATCTGCAGACTTTTCGATGTCAGACTGAAAACTATCACCAGTCGAACGACATCTATACATTCACCGGCGTAGTACTAAATTTAAAAATTAGCCTCTAATTCATTAACATGATTTTACTTTAAAACATCATAAATTGACAACAGACGGCTTAAATTGACAAGAGCAACAAAAATCAAGCAAGTTTTAAATCCTAAAAATATAAGTATAAAATATCTTTTTTCCATATATTTAATATGAGCCATTGAGCTCGATTCTGTAAGCATATTTTTTGACATTCTCTTCCCCTATATCGAGACCATGACATACTTATGCATCACTATAAACTCAACAAAGATGCAAAATCCTTATTATGACATTCGTTTTCCCTATATTTTTATAGAATCCTAGCCATTATACTAAATTTCTCCAGATATTTAAAGTTTACCGTTAGAAAATTAAAGGAAAGAGGATATTTATAAAAGCCACTTTAGAAGCTTATATTTCGCAGACGAAGAGATTAAACGAAAAATGTGACATAAAATATATATTCAAGACCATGATATACTTTTGCATCACTATAAACTCAACAAAGATGCAAAATCCTTATTATGACATCCGCTTTCCCTATATTTTTATAGAATTCTAGTCATTATACTAAATTTGTCCAGATTTTTAAAGTTTACCGTTAGAAAATTAAAGGAAAGAGGGCATTTATAAAAGCTACTTTGGAAGCTTATATTTCACGGACGAAGAGATTCAACGAAAAATGTGACAAAATATATATTTGTATTTTTGAAGATGTTTCAATTGACACTCCGATCAATGGGATGAACGAAAACAAAAAAAATTGTTATCCCTTCTTTTCATGCATAGGAAGGTACATTAATTTTCTTGGCCAATTTCGTCTCGGGTCTATTTTTGGGTAAAGGAGAAACATATACGTGCAAAATTTTATTATAAAAGATTATAAATAGACGAAGTTATAAAACTGTGACATACAGACGGATATGGCGAAACTATAAGGGTTCCTGTCCAGCTACGAAATCCAAAAAAAAATGCCTAAACTAGATTAAATTCAATGAATCTGAAAATTAATTTGCTCAACATTACGAAATCATGAGTACTCATAAAGAAAAACTGCTTTACTGGGAGTTTAATTGCTTAAAACTATAGATACTGTGTCCATAAACCTGTTTTTTTCGCATAAATTTAGTTGCAAATTAACAATTAATTAGTTTAATAAATATTTTTTTCTACTACTTAAAATTATATAATAATTGAGATAAATTAATTTTTTCACAGATTTATTACAAACATACAAACACACAAGTGAAGTTAAATTAAAGCTCTTAATAAATCATATTTACAATCCAAAATACAAATAGACTATACAAAAAAAAACAAATTTAAATTTAATTAATGAAATAAAATTTTTCTCGAGAGCCAAAAAAATCTCTATAAAATAGTGCGAGTCCGTAGTTTTTAAGACATTGCGTTTGAGAATGTAATAGTGTTACGAAACCACGGTTCCGCCAGTTTAATAATAAAAGTGAGAAGTTTAGCAAAGTAAATTTCGTTTCATTAATTATTTACAATGTACTATCATAAAGTAACAGACTACTAAATCAAGTATTTAAATTGAAATTTAATACCTTTCATTACCTACCAATGGTGGAAATCGAAAGAGTTACCAAAAGTCGTTGCTAACATGCTTACATGTACGTTATCCATTGAAAAGTATGAAATAATTTTGAACCTTATCTATTTATCAGTAGAATAGTTTTCTGTTATTGTTTTTTGTTAACGGCGATTAAAGCTATTCTTTAAACTTTTCGTAATAAATCAAAATAATACACTAAATATTTTAGGTTTTTGTATGTCGGATACAGGCTTTGTATGTTAATAACAATATAAAGCACACATTTTTCTTTGAGATCCTGTATTATTAATTAGGCAATTCTTAAAATCATTTTAAAAAATATATATTTCGCGCAAAACCAGCAACAATAGAGATCATCGATTAGCATCAGGTTAATAATTTCCACTACCGACGAGTTAAACAAAGTATAAAACAACTATAATAATAAAATCTTGGTCAGTCTAAGTTACCTCACCGGAACCGGTGCGCAACGGGTCTTCACCATGTTAAAAACAAATTTTGTTTTTGTAGGAGCAATTCTACAGTTCCTATTACTTTTTACCGGTACATCAGGAAAGTTTAAAGTTATTCGCGAATGGAATTACGTTAACTTTACATGGCCTAGTGTAGAAGTTTATCAAAATGCCTTGGAACAACAACTCTACTTACCGGAAAATAATATTATCGCGGGAATAAAATATTATGAAGGATTTTATTACATAACCTTACCCAGGATGAAAAGTGGAGTTCCAGCAACACTAACAAGAATTCCGGCTGGATTTACTAGTGACACTACGCCACTGTTATTCCCTTTTCCTACTTGGGAAATGAACAACGTTGATGACTGCAGTGCTCTACAAAACGTCCAAAATATAGAAATAGATTTAAATGGCCAAATGTGGATTATAGATGGTGGTAGAACTGAAACATTAAGCAGATCTTCTGTGGTAAAGTGCAAGCCAAAATTATTGGTATATGACATTAAAAAGATGGAAAATATTCTAACATACACATTTCCTGAAAACGTAGCTAGTTTTAATGGAAGCTTTTTATATGACATAGTTATAGACAATACTGATCAAGGATATGCATATATTACTGACAACACTGGCAGAGACCCCGGTAAGTTATATCTATGTTATTAAAGTATACCTAATACACTTTGTTATAAACTACAATGAAATCAATCCAAAAAACCATATTTTTATCGTTGATTAGGATTTTTATGCAAAAACTCAGAACTGATATACATCTTAGTAACATATAAATGTTATTAGAAGCAATTTTTTACTTCTGTTTTTTATACCTTTACTGAAATAAAGAAATCCATAAAATACGAAAAAATGATTGCAAAAAGGAGTATAAGAAAAATAATTCCAGTAATTTCGAAATATTTATTATTGTACTGAACGACTTTTTTCTTATATAAAAACAATCTTAATGAAGCATTAAAAAATTGTACAATATTTATATAGTGAACTTTACGCAATTTAACAAATAAAAATTAATACAATATATAGGAGTTAAAAAAGAAAGATGGTATAAATTTAAGAAGTTCTATACCACTTATATAAGATTGGAATTACAATAAGGACGTTAATCTGGAATAACTTAATTGTTTAAAAAATTCTTGGTTTTTTGAGGAATCGCTTGAGTACGTCGACTTTGTCCAATTTTTTCCAATAAATTAAATCATACAGGGTAACTCGAAAAAAGCTGCACTATAATCAACTTTGATTTTTTAAATAGTGGCGCCTAATTTTTTGTACACTTTTAGACTCCCTGCAAAATTCTGAACAATAGATAACTTATCATTTTTTTACTAAATGTTGAAAATGCCTCCCGTTAGTTAATTGATAGTAACATAAGCGATTTATAAATTCATTCTGGACATTTATAACTACTTCTGTAGGAATTAACAGTATTTCTTGAATAACCCGATTCTTTAAGTATTCTATGTCAACTGGCTTAGTTTGGAAAACTTTACTTTCAAGATAACCCCACAAAAAGGAGTCAAGAGGATTTAAATCTGGGAACCTCGGCGGCCACTCAATAAGTTCACTTGTAAAATTGACAGAAGAATAGGATATTTTTCTTGAAATAACCGACACACTGCCTTACCCTATCGCCTGTGCCTCAGTTTTATTTTCAGTTAAAATTAACTCAAAGTGATAATTTTACAAAATATGATCAAGGTACAGGCCATTGAATTAGTTGTGCTGGTAAATAATTATTGTATTTCATTTCGAATTTTAACTGTTGATAAATCAAAAACAGCTACATTTAGGTATAAGACATATAATAGAAAGAATGTTTAAAATTTTGCAGGAAATTTAAAAGTGTACAAAAAATTGAGGGTCATGTTTAAAAAATGAATTTTAATTATAGCATAGCTTCTTTCGATCCACTCTGTATGGAAAAAAATCGTTTCTCTTGACGAATTCTACAAGTCGTTAAAATAAATGACTCAACTTTGAGAATACCACATATATATATATATATATATATATATATATATATATATATATATATATATATATATATACAATTATCATGAGAACTATGAGAACATAAGAATATAATAATAAGGGAGACTTAAATTCATGACATAATAACAAAACCATTATCAAGCTGTTATACAAACATATATTTTTACGATATTGTATATCTGCTTTTAAAACTTATGATTTTAATCTGATTGTCAAAATCGTCCTATCAAAGAGTAATGTTTCAAACCCATATTTTTAACAGCTCCCTTTGCAAACAACGTTTTAAGAAATGTCTTACATATTTACTTCACCTACTTTGAGTGCTTGTGGGTTAGCTAATTTTTATTAGTATGCATTTATTATTTTTTTTATTTAATCGAAAAAGAAAACAAACTAATATGTGAAACCACCCATAATTTTATATAAGATTATGACAATAAGTATAAAAAATATAAAATTATCCTCTGATTCACTTACGTGGTCTTACTTAAACTAGACTAAGTTAATGATATGAGATTATTTAATCGATAAGCACCATAATAGATCAATATATTTTTGAACCTTAAAAACACAAGAATAATTAAATCGTTCTCTCCTACTACTAAACTGGTAAAAATGGAAACTTTTATCTGTACAATAAACTGGAGCCAATTATTTGTATCAAGGCTTTATTTATAGATTTTCAGTATTAATTTTCCTGTATAAAGATTTATTAACATATAAAATGCAAATTTTAAAAATATCATAATCAAAGTATATATTTTAATTTTTTAAACTCATTCTATTTATCCATGGAATTGATAACTATCCTTAATACAAACATTTTAGAGTTACCATCTAATAGACTGGCTTCTAAACCCTAATGTCATAAAGATACCTTTTACTCAATATCAGCGTCAACTATCTCCTGGCAGATATTTCTTAGATTTTATATAGCGAATATAGGAAAAATGAATTATTTTTTGCTACAAGTAAGCCGAAATACAAATTTATAAAGAAGAATGGAGAAATTAACGTATTAGCCAACTTTTATGCCTATACGGAAAATTCAAATCAAGATTTAGTTAAGAAATATTATTATCCACTATCATCAATTCGGAAAATATTGAAAAAAACAAATACCCTTCAAATATAGATTGGTTCAAATGTTAGCCCTAGAACATTTGCAAGATTCACAGATATACGCTTAAGATAAAAACTTAAGAAAATAATTTGTTTAATCGTAGCTGTCAATTACATAAATAACTAAAATAAAATAGAATATCATGTTAAATAGCTTCAAAAGGCGATATGCGTTAACGTCTAAGTTACCAAAGGATTAAAGTTAAAATTTAGTTCTGATTTTTTTAAATAACTTTTGGAAAAACTCAAATATTAAATCAAAATTTGGTAGTCGGGTTTTATTGAGGCGAATAATTCAATTTTATTTATATTTTTCTATTGGTTGTAGAGGGCGACATCTATATGTATTTTTTTAAATAAATAAAAAAAAATTCTCAGCTCTAACTTCCACGACATTTTAGGACAGTAAATATTTCGATAGTTTCTTACAAATCCAGTAAAATGCGATGAAGTATCCTGCAAAAAATCATATTTTGTCTTATAAATGTGGAGAAAATTTAAAAATAATTTACCATTTAAATTAGATGGTAACGCCTACCAAATATCCACACCAAATGTTCTTTTATGTTGAAAGTAGCGTTAGGTTGCTATGTGCTTATTTTCTATGACCCACGTATATTAGTATAAAAAGTTAAATACATCTTGATATATTAAAATGGACCGTAAATAATACTTTGTTTAAAAACATTGGATTGTGGTTCTGCTGAGCACGACAGAAACATGCTAACTATAACCAGTCTAGAAAATTCTTCTCTGGTAAATTTTGAACATGAGTTAGATGGTATGAATAGATTTTTTCTACATGATAAATCCTTAGTACGGAGACCTCACGATCTTAAAATCTGACTATGTCCTGTTTAGACGAATTCCCAAATATCGGCGAAGAGCTCTGTCCATTAAATTTTTCTTGCTTTTTAATCCAAACCAATCCAGGGGTGTTGGGGGCCATGTAAAAACAAACCCTACATAAAATCTAACGGCAAAAAATAGGTTTTGTCAAGAGAAGGTGGGTCACATTTGGCTAACAACAAGTTTTTTAAATCTACAAGCCAAGGAACGCATGTTGGAAAAGAAGTTTCAAATAAAAATTTTTAGATTTTAAAAACCTACAATTTGAGCTTTTGTGCGATCATTTTCGTCAATTTGTTATTGCAAAAATGCCAAAACAACCTTAAAATTGCCCTTTTTTGCATATCAATTATTTATTGCCAAATTAACTTTTATTGCACTTTTTTGATTTTAAACGGAATCTCCCATCATCATTTATAGCTGAGATATTGCTAATTGTTCATCCCAAGACGCAAAATGTTGAGTGCTATGATTTTTTTGGCTGAATATTTTGACCTCCACAAAGGCTTTATCTCTTCGTGAAGGCCTAAATTTTCATATCTTGTTAGGGGCAAATGAAAATGTTCAGATTAAGAAACAACATCGTCCATTCGTTGCTGAAATACTGCGAATTTTTTCGAGCGCTGCTGATTTGAAGCTGCGAGTTCAGTTTTCTCACGCGCGCGAGAATTCTATTTCTTTATAAAAAGAACTCCCCCTTTTTTAAAGCAACATTTAAAGAGTTGGAAATTAATTTTTTCATTTGCTCCTAAGAATATATGAAAGTTTAGGCCTTTACGAAAAGATTGAACTATTGTGAAGGTCAAAATCTTCACTCAAAACAAAGTCATAGCAATTAACATTTTGCGTCTTGGGATAAAAAATTAACAAAATCTCAGTAACAAATTATCCGATGTGTTATTATAAAATATTATTTTGTACAAAAAAGCGAGGGTTTCCTTTTAAAAGCAAAAAAGTGCAAAAATGTTAATTTTGCAATAAACAATTGATATGAAATATGGCTGATTTTGAGGGTTTTTTAGCGTTTTTGCAATAACAAATTTGTAAAAATGATCAAAAAAAAAAAGATGAAATTGTAGGTTTTTAAAATTTAAACTTTTATTTCAAACTTTTTTCCAAAATGTGTTCCTTGGCTTGTAGATTCAAAAAACCTGCTTTAATCAACTTCGTCCTCCCTTCTTGGCCCCTAACTTTTTTGCTGTTACATTTTATGTAGGGTTTGTTCTTATATTGCCCCCAACCCTCCTGGGTATATATCATCCATCTCGGAATTTACGTCACTATATTTACCTATGGCTTCGACTATGTATACATGGACCATATTTCGCATTTATGCGTTTAGGAGATTTTTTTTAAATACACATGTTGACAAACGACAGATAAGTTTGACAGAAATTAAATTTGAAAACGTCAACTTGATTACTTTAAAAATTTTACAGGTAAAAATAAGGATACACAACGGGTACAAAAAAGTAATGACGTTTTAAAGATACGCACAATACCATAGGTGCCACTCTCTACAATTAACAGGAAAAATATAAATAAAATTAGTTCACGAAAGCTTACCAAAACTGTTACGGAAAAGTGCACTGACGTTTTCCTTGTTCCTTTTAAATTCATAAAATCACTCTACCTCTGAAAATAAAATTAACCTCTGTTTGATATTGTAATGCATCGTTACTTCGGGTATCAACAAATATTTTTGGGTATGGTACGAAAGGGGGGCGCTCTATTTAAGAATATTGAGTTTTTTAGGACTTTCTTGTAAAATAAAGAAATGATGAATAAAAGGTCAACGCACTTTTTCGTAATCGTTAACTAATTTCGGAATAATGATGCTGTCATATTTTCA
This sequence comes from Diaprepes abbreviatus, assembly GCA_034092305.1. Classification (NCBI taxonomy): domain Eukaryota; kingdom Metazoa; phylum Arthropoda; class Insecta; order Coleoptera; family Curculionidae; genus Diaprepes; species Diaprepes abbreviatus. Next base: position 10,802,033 of record JASJET010000137.1, on the reverse strand, counting down.
AAAAATAAAGACGATTTACAAAAACTACACATTTTTAATACCCCAGGAAAAGAAAGTAACATAGAAATTTCAACTGACAAAACAAATAAACTGCTTAGAGATAAACTGGATATAAAGGGATCAAGCAAAAAATTAAAGTTAAATACTTGTATCGATATTACTATTTACGGGAAAGTTCAAGAAGAAAAACATCAAATAGTTAAGGCCAGCAAAGTAGCAGGATGACTGAATAACATAATATGACGGAACAAACATTTGGAACAAGAAATTAGGACACGAATTTACAAAACAATATCAAGATTGATTTTAACATTCACAGCACAAAGTCGGCTTAACATATTTAAAATCTAACTAATAATGAAGACAACAAAAATAAACATACTTCGAAAAATTGCGTGGAATACGAATCAGAAGACTGGTATGCATCGCTTCCCCAACGGGAGATGCAATACCGATCGACCAGGGAAAAGATGAGTCACAGCCTGATTTCAGAAGAAAACTGAAGAAGGAATAGGCCTTCACCTAAAATGGAAAAAAGAAAAAAAGAAAGAAGAACTTTAGGTAGGTCGCAGCAGAAGTACGTTTCCAGTATTAATACAGTTCACATCGCATCTAGGGGAAGTTTTATGGAAGTGCAGATTTCTACAATCTCTTTCATTCCGTAGGTTATAGGCGGCCATGTTTGTCGCGAAAGGGCGGCGTCACAGAAGTGGCACTGACAGGAAAAGGTATGCCCAATAGATTCCACCAGAGGAAGAAAACTTCATAACCTCAGTCGGTAAAATAGTTCGCAGGTGGCAAAATTATTTTTGTGACGTTGGTCACGCAGGTAATCAAAATCTCGGAAATATAGGAACTTTCAGGAATACATCATACCCGTCTATCTGAGAATCCCAGATATAAAGATTCCTCAAACTAAGAAAACGTGCAAGCCTTACCTATGGGTAGCTGGAAAAAGATGTGTAAGCGCGGGAAGGTGGATGAAAACCTGACCTAATTATCTTTAGATATGATGGCCAAACAAAATGTTACGTGGATCGCAGAGCTTTAGATCAAAAAATTAAAATTGGAATAAAAAGTTCCAAGTTGCACAAAAATCACTTAAAAAATGTTAGTTATAAGTAAAAGAACATCTAAAGTCCAAAAAAAATATGCGGGCGACTCTTATTTAAAAATAAAAAAGTTAAAGGTAATTGTCTACGAAGTCGCGAAAAACTTACAATTATGTCAAAAAGCGGTATTTTGATAGCTTATGACTCATACAACTATATATGTCTATTTGATAAAATTTTAAGTTAAACCTATTAGATTTCTGAATCAATTAATTTTTTTCTTACGGTCACCATACTGAACTTTAACCGTTTTGAAAAGGGTTTTTAGCTCTCCAACGATTAACTGAAGAGAAGAAAAATTATACAAAAAAAGAAAAATATATATTTTCTTATAAATTTGACAATATTGCTTGATAAAGCGCTGAAAATCAAAGGAGCAAAGTACTAACACAGTTTCAAGTAACGAAGAAAATTTTACCATAAATAAAGCTTAAAAAAATCACGCTAAATATAGAACTGGAATAAATTAATAAGTAAAATTTATTTTTTCCGTTAGTTCAGCATATTATTAGGAAAAATGATGCAAATCTAAACTTGAACGATAATAAAAAGGATTATTTATCGTACAATTAAATTTAAGCTACGACGCCTATAAGTTAAATCTTCACGAAAATACACAAAATCTTGAGCAACGTATTAACCACATTTATACCTTTAGATTTAAGGTTTGCTTATAGCTAAGCTGAGCTTTTCTCTAAAAGTTTATCTCATCATATCTGACTTTTCTTGAAGTTTGGTTTAATGTTAAGCCAAGAATTGTGACTGCTTAACCGAAAGTTATTTGATCTTCAGGTTGAGTTAATGGCATTTTTTCTAGTTTTTTAAAACTTGACTTAAGACTCAAGTGATTCAAATGCAAAATTTGGGAGAACCTTTTTATGATAAATTCATCCAGATGACCCAGAAGTTTTGAATATCATAGACCTAGGCTTTACACAAAGAATTTGCCCTAACTCGAATTATTTTAATGATATGGAGAGTTTAGTTTTTTATTAACTAGTTAACAGGCAGTCACGTGTAAGTATGAGAAATAGATAACAGAACTGTTCTGTAAATGAACCTTATTATACTAAAAAGAAATACTGCGATTTTTTTATTATTTGGAACGTCGCCGTAAGAGCATTGAATCAGTTACTGAGAGCAAATGGGCATTTTTGTTTATTTTTGTAGGGCCTTTTGTTCTTTTCTATTGTGTACTTATTTTTCTAGACCATAAAGGATATGTTTTACCGCCTTTTTATGTTGAATAACGTACTATTTTCTTACTTTCATATTTTGTAAAAATTTAGCCGCCAAATTTTTTAAATAACAGATACGACCTTAAATGTAGGACGTAATAAAATGTTAGGTAGACCTCACGAAAAAAAAAAAGAAGAAATTTGGATGTTGCCAATTTTATTCTTGGTGTAAGAAAGCTCGTTTTTTTCTTCTGGTACAGAGAATAAAATTTGAAACCGAACTTATAAATTGAAGCCAGCTTAGGTGACCCAAGCTACATTTTAAAATGGAGCAATTTGGGGTTAATCACCATACCTAATTAATTGTCATTTATGGTGTTGCCGTTAAAACTTAAATTAGCTAGTGTCACCTGTAATGGTTGAAATGACAAACATGATAACTGCCATGAATGCCATCTAAATCTCTCTTAGAATATATTGTTTGTGATTTGTAACCTAAATTCTAGTGTTTTTCCATAAAACGTTAAAAAAAAAACAAATTGGTAAAAATTAGTTGACAATTGTTATTTTTAATATCAGGATAATGCAAAAAATTTCTAAATTTTTGTATTTCTAAAGTAAAAAAAGAAAATCAAATACCTATTTAGGTGATATAACGCAAAATCTTAAGTCTTTATTTCACGTTTTTACTTTTAGTTACATAAGGGTTTCTCGCCTAGCTGGTTATTAACATTTTATAATAAATAGTGAATTTATTAAATTTACAGCCAGATTCACTAAGAAGGTTTAAGACTTAAACCCAAACTAGGTGCCATGGGAATTAAATCTTGTAGTCGGTGATTTTTGTTTTGGTTATGATATTGTCATAATTTACATTAGATAGGTCAACAAATAAACGCTATTTAGAGATATTAAAGATAAGAATCTGACGATCGAGCCTTGAAATATGTAAGAGAAATAGTTATATCCAGAAAATAAATAAAATTCTCCTTTGTTTTCCAGTTGAGTAATAAAAGAAAGTGGTTTTTTTAACTCTTGAATTTTTAGAGTTTAAAACTTGCTTGACTTATTGTTGCACTTAAAAGTTAATAATAATCCTCTGCTGTCAATTTAGAAAGGTTTTTAAAGTTAGACCGTGTTAGTGAATTAGGAAGTTATTGTTTTATAACGTAACAAATTTATGTAACATAGAAAATACAAATCCTAAACCTAATTAGTAATACAGAGCGAAATTAATTCTCAGAGTTTCCATAAAACTTGTGTTTAAAGAACATAGTGATATATATAACTCCTTGCGCTAAAAATTAAATTTAACCAAACGGTGAGATAACTTACTGTAGGAACTTGTATTTTTTCTAATTGTCAAAACCCGCATTAATAATTACTGCCTTAATTTGGAGTTGTAGGAGTCTCTTTTATAAACATAGATGAAATTCTCAATTGACATTTTTCTAAAGGAATTTAACACAGTTATGGTTCCCCATAATATAAGATGAATTTTCGCCACAAAACACCTACAGAATCAAAATTTACCTCATCCAGCTCTCTGCAAAACGTAATAAAAATTTAGTAGAAATATAACTTATAAACCATTTTTTTTCCAAAAAAACTCTAAATTTGAAACTTCTACTTTGAAAATGTCTCATTCACAAAAGAAAGGACTCCACAGAAATCTTATGGGAAATGGCTTTCGGTCAAACTCTTTGAAACCACTTGGTTTTGGTAATTGTTGGTCAGTATATCAAAAGTGTGAATGGTCGCTAAGTATCGCTTTTGTGTTTAACAGTCAATACGTATCAAAAAATCAAATTGATATCCGGTGTTTGACCTTGCAGGACTACATGCCTACACTCATCTATAGAGATTACTTATATCTACATAGTCATCTACATAAATGTAGCAAAAAAAAAAGATAGAGATTGCATTAGCGAGACCCAATATGCACCGCGTGGAGGTTGCTATAGCAGACTTAGCACATCACTTGGCCCTGAAAAGGGCCAATTTTTACTCCTATTTTACGAGGAGCCATAAAAATGTTTTTATTCCCTTACCTGAATAATAATATTTTCTTCAGCTTCTTGTTGTAGTCTATTACGAGTATTTAGAGTTATATTTAACAAGGAGTCATCTGGATACTCTATATCATGATGATTACGTACATAGTCTATAAACCATATAATACAGGTGACATGGGTACATGTGCCCAAAGTTCTGGCTCCAGATTGACATGTGCAATAATACCGGTAATTACTTCATAGTTATTAGCATAACCGGCATCATGCATACCCTCACCGTGAATATTATTATAGACAATAAATTTTTGGTGTTTCGTTGCATGTCTAAACCTGGAAAATACCCTTACTCTGAGAAAGTCCTGTTCATTAATATTCTCATTGAGTTGAAACTCTTCATCATTTTCCTTCACGAGTTAATCTTGTATATAAGATGGGAAGAGATTAATCTAATAACTTTCCGCTGTTAAATCCCTTAGATATTCCCAGCCAAAAACAGGGATGTGATGATGATGATATATTCGTCTCCATTTGGACATTTCTTCTCATAAGACTATCTTTTTCAACTCTAGCTAGGAGTCTGCAATCCTAATAGGATTTGCTGGGCATGCACCATGTTTTACAATCGTCAATTAACCATTATTAAACCCCACAATCTGACTGCCAAGGACCAAATCATACTTAAATTCAAAACATATTGATTTTCATATTTTCGGATTAAAAAATATAAGTACTCATTTAAACTAGATTTGACCTTGTATCGACCTTGAACTTTAATCTTGAGCAAGAGGTAAAGTCCGTCAGCGACGAAAATAAAAATCTTTCGCTCGAGCATCTTTCTAACCTCGCCATTGTTTCAGAAATCAAAAGGATTGCTTATCATTTAATGTGACTTTGAATAGACCTTGACTTTGTTGGCAAATTCAAGTTTGTCACCAAAGATGAAAACCTTATCATCGATCTTCTGTACAACATCAACAGAAGTCATTCTTACGGAGATGAAGAAAGGCTGCAGTAACATACGTTTCAAACACAAAATAATGCAACTTCAGTAATTTTTTTGAACCATGAGTTTTTTGGTCCTAGCAACCATTGACACTTTTGATCCACTAACCAAAAACTACCAAAACCGGGTGATTTCCAAGAGTTTGACCGAAAGCCATTACTCATAAAATTCTTGCTGGGTGCCTTAAGAAATACTCGAAAACATGAAACTTCTCCTTTTTTTTAATACCGAATAGCCGTAAAAAATTAAAATCTGTTGACAAAAATTTAAAACGAAAAATATTACAGTAAATATACTTATATTAGACAACTGGTCAACAAGATATTTTATATCCTTAACTAATGGTCTAGGTCGTTAGGGAGGGTCAGTAAAGCAAATGCCACAGTGGTATTTCCAGGCTAGTTAATGTTAGTTGATTTCCTTACAACAGATGTTAAATCTACGAGAATATTGTCTTAATTTACAACAATTTTAACATTTTTAATTATCGAATCGAAAGCAACAGATTTTATGCTAAGTTAGAGAATTAATTTAGTTACCTCTAGGTCTTGCTGTCCAATATTGTTGGCTGTTATGTAAGAAAGATATTATTTTAAATTTCACTAATAGGTTTATATATTTATTAATTTGTAAATTTATAATTATTTAGTAGATGATCAGATTTTGATGGCAATTTTCAGCTTGTTGTATGAAGTTTATTTCAAATTTTAATTATTGTTATTTTAAAAGTACAACCGTTTATACATGAAACTTAATTCAGAGGTTGGTAAAGCTTTATACGCGAATAATGATTTTTCAAAGACAATAATAAGAAAATCTGTTAAATAAATTTTTCCTCCCTCTTAAAATTCCATTAAATTTCTGAATCCTACAGGGATAAAATTTCTAATTTTTGAATATGAATATTATTAATGCAGGCCTATTTAAAATATTATTGAAACTTAACTTTAATGGACGAAGGCACCAACTAAAAAAAATAAATTTTTGAATAGTTTAAATACAGATAATTTTGTGCGTAGTTGAATTAATAATTATTAATTTTATTGTTTAATGTCAATCAATCTTAAAAAAAGGTTTAAAACTATTCAAAAAATAGTCGTCTTTTCATGTTTGCCTGTCTATGTTTTTCTATTCATCACCACACCCATTTTTCATAATATATTAATCGAAGGTAATTTACAGGTTATGATTGTTTATTGCGTAATCCTTTTCGCATTATTACTATTATTATTGTAACCGGAAAAACCAGAAGATGATAAAACCCAACCACAGAGGAAATTAATATTAACCAGTTAAAATATCTTAATGCGAGCGCTTGGACGTTTATTTATCATTTTAAAAACAGAAGTAATTCAAAACTTATAACTTAATAATACATACTATGGTTTTATATATGTCTTAAATGTGTTAATTAAAGATAGAGTAAAAGTAAGTTTAGATCTGTGTACTATAATTCCACCTGCGCCCTGGACTTTAAATTATTTAATATATTGTTTATACGAAAAAACTACTTATTTGGTCAATATTTACTTTCAGTATTATATATTGTAACGAACAACCTACTTCATGAATAATTCTTAGGTTTTTATATATATATATATATATATATATATATATATATATATATATATATATAAATATTTGTAGTTTCAATTGTAACTAGTTAGAAATTAAACCGTATCCCCTATGCATACACTTTTCCGCTTTAATTAATAAATCCGTGTAACACTTTTCTAGAAATTTTCTATAATATATTTTCCATATGGTAACAGATTACCTAAACAGCTAGTATAACCGCCCTAGAAAGAATAGGGGGCGTTAGAATTTTTTTGTCATTAATATTAGAAACAGAAATCAGTATATATATATATATATATATATATATATATATATATATATATATATATATATATATATATATATATATATCAATATACTTTTTTTTACTTGCTTTACTAAAGATAATAAAGCACAGTTGTAAAGAACCAAGTATGCAATTCTGAGACTTAACGGTGGGTTGACACCGTAGTCAAATACTGTTGTTTATATAGAGAGTTTTCTGTGTTCGAAATAACAGAAGAGCGTATGTAGTGTGTACTTTAAAATTGGGTTCAACACATTTGACTGATTGATTTACTGAAATTTTACAGTTGTATTTACATTTTATCCAATTAGATATTTAACTATTAGAATGTTTATTTAATAACAATTTTAATTTGTTTTGATGATAAAGTTCAAACATATATTCTATGCAAGTCAAAACTCCGATTTGAAAAATCTGGCATTGAGCAATGAGTCTAATAGCTGCCCATACTACCAATAATTTTTTAAAGTTTAGTTATTTTCATTTTTTAAAGATTAAGTCAGTGAACCATATATAAAATTGAACCGAAAGCGTAGAAATAGTACTTGAAAATCACGTTTTGATGATTTTGTTTTTGTAGTGAATTAAAAATATAAACATGCATGACCGTGAAAAACTCGTCTGTGTTCATATTTTATGAATCGCATTGACATAGTAAGCGGGAACCGTTGGACCAAGGACTTTTTTTTTTAAATGTAAAAAGTACTTAAATGTTCGTAGAAGCTGATATAACAAGTAAAATTATAAAATGAATTATTACATGTATGTCAAGTTATAAGAACAAACGAAGAAGTTATAAAGTTGCAGCATGCAGACGAGGGAATATGGCGAAATTGTAAACGTTCTCAATAGCTGCCTAATCATCGAAATCGATTATAATTTTTCTCTACCTATCATACCAATTGAAACTCTATATCAGGCAACACTCCAGCTGATTTTATTACATTTTAATAACGCAATGAACTTTAAATAAAATACAATGATCTGTTTTCCTAAATTTTTTTGTAAGTAGTTCATATTTTAACGGTAATAACTCCTTTTATAATATCTTTTAATATGTTAAGTGAAATAGTTGAACTCATATTAATTAGCCAATAACAGTTACACATAATATTATTAACTGACTCATTTAATATTTATTGTACTTCTGCATATTTTAGTTTATAAGCTTTTAGGGATAATATGTTTAAATATTAGTCTTGAGTATAAAAAATAGTTGAATCATACTATGGCATGAACGACTATTAAGAATACCCAAAGATTTTTTAAATGTTCGCATGATATGTATGTCCTTTCGGTAATATTGCTATTTAAATCTTCTTATCATTTGTTTGGTACAATATGAAATAAAAATTTGAAAACATAATTTTTTTTATTAACATTTTATATAATCAACAAAATTGGTTTGAAACTGAGTTGAGTATATTTTTTAAATAAACACTATTGTAAAATTTTAAATTGTACGTAGACCTCTAAATATATATCTCACTTTGGATCCCTTCAAGTGTTTTGAACAAAAAAGAAATTTTTTTGCTTTTTGGCATTTAAACAGTGCAACTGAAAGTAAAATATTTAGCACAATCCTTCTTAGTTTTTATGTTAATTCCTGATTTGATTTGTCTAAATTTTCGACGTCCCATCAGTTCCGTTAAAACTAAAATTTTATATGGTTAGATAGAATATAAAAATATTATAAAAAGTTAAAACAGAAATGTGAAGATCGTCTAACAACAAGTTGGACCGTTTAGATGTTCAAGCTTAAATGAATAAATGAACAAAAGGTGCTGATACATGATCATCGATACCTAGGCGTCGTTATTCCCTATATATTCCACTATAGCTGCAGATCGTTAGAGGCTGATCGCCTTTGCAAATCCAAGCTGCCTCATTGATTGATCTTGCCTGACAGCTTCTGGTGACAAAATTATATCTCCGAAATATCTCTCGCTCAGACCGTTAAGTGCTGAGCACTGTCTAAGGACATGATCCACAGATTCATCCTCCTCAGTACACCATTTGCACATCGGGTCATCTACGACAGCAATCTTATGAAGATGGCCCGTAAGGTGTCCTGTCAACAGTCCCAAAACAATTCGCAGCTCTTTCCGTCCTAAGGAAAGAAGCTAAATAGTAAGCCGTGCGCTAGGTTCAGTTATATGTTTCTTGGCACAACTCATTCGAGGAGCTAATCTCCACGATTATATAAATTTACTTTCCAACAAAAATTTGAATTCCCTTTTACCAACGGCAATTGGGACAAGTAGAATAGGTTGGGGTCCATAAGGTTCAATCGCGGATCTCATCTTTGCCAGACGATCCGCTTCTTCCTTCCAATGTATACCTGAGTGACCCAGGACCCATATGAGTCTGATTGTGCAGCCGTTCCTTGTCAGACCGTTCAATACATCCTTGCACGCAGGCACATGACATGAAGTTACGACACTAGATCTCAATGCCATTATAGCAGCTGTACTATCTGAGTACATGGTTATTATACTCTTCCTGTTTATGTCCTCTCACAGAGTTGGCCATACTGCAGAATAGCATAAATTTCTACTGGAAAGATCATTGCACGTTGTCCGAGAGAGTAGAACTCTCTGACCCTCATACTCCTGCCGAGCGCTCCAGCTCCAGCTTTTTCATTTTGTCAAGATCAATATATAAACCACCAGGATCTATTTCTCGGAAGATTTTGCTCCTTTTCCTAATTCTTCCTACTTGACAAAAGCATTTCAAGAGAGTGGTTGATTTTCAAAAGCTCATTAAGTGCAAAAAATTCAATTTCTCAGATATCAATAATAAAAGCAATCGATTTATGTTCACACCAGTTTATTCATACAACTGCCACCATGTCTTGGTTTCAAATTAGGGACAGAAGTAGAAGAAGCAGTTCATTGCTCGTCCAGCTTTTCGTCAGACTTGACAAAACTACCCGTTGTTGCGTTGTTTAATTTAAATTTGCGCAATTGAAATATCTTTTCGCGAACACACTTTATAAAGCTCTAGAACCCCGGGGGTTCACAAACTAAACGCAGACTTAACCTGATGTTATCACCACAGTCAACCTAAAAATGGTAAAAGTAGCCGAAATAATTTCAACAATAATGAGCATAGTTTTAAACTGTCTGTGTTAATAACAAAGCACTTTAAATAAGTAGTAAGAAAAAAAATTGTTTTAGCTTTGAGAAAATTTGCAACATTTAAATGTGCCAAATCTTTAGTCATTGTAGCCCTTATTTTAAAACATTTTCTAGAAAAGTTGCTTTAACATAAATAAATATAAACAAATTATAAAATCCAGAAAATTGTTAGTCGCATCTTGGCAAGTTCAATAATTTATTGTGCTATGGATATGTTTTAGATTTAAACCCTTGCAATAGAGGTGGAAGAAACATCGCCACAGAGATACATGGGTCCTTAAGAAGATTTCGAAATCTAGATTTTTTCAAAATAAAGGAATAGTAATTAATTTTCATATATATTTGCAACTGAACAATAAAGCTCATAGAGTCAAAAAGTGAAAATAGTAGTTCTGTTTTTTATTGTTATCTTTAACATAACATAATTCTTTTAACATTACTTGCCAAAATTTAAAAATGCAAAATAAGTTTTGTTTAAGTAATTTATGTGCAAAATATTAATTGGAATCATAGATACGGCAAAAATATAGTATTTAATTTTGACAGGCTATAGTTCAAAAACTACTGAGATCTCGAAATTTTTGTTTAAGAACTCCGAATAAATCATCTCTTCCAGTTTCTGAATTACTCTTTTTTGTTTTAATTAATAATTTATGCGGCCACACAAAATTCTCAAATCAATTTTGATTTTAGTTCTTTCAGGGCAGAAAAATTCAACTTATAGAATATGTATTTACAAAAAATTTAATTATAATTTGAAATATACAGTTTTGTAAAGATATTAGTTACCTATATTTTCAGGTTGGATTAATATTATTTAGCTAAAGTTCATAAAAAATTGATTGGGATTTCTGATTCTTACTAATTAATTACTTTTCTATTTTTTTTTTCAAGGTAAGAATCGCGAATTGTATCTTAAAAAATAAAAACTCAAACACTTCATAAAACAGTAATTTGAAATAATTTTACATTTTTATTTTAATGAAATAAAAACTAAAAATAAACTAAAGAAATTATATTTTCGTTAAACTGTACTTTGTTGGTAACGCGTTTTGTGCAGGCTAACTGCAATACTTTGTTTTCCTTACTACGTCATGCACGGATTGCAGAGTAGAGTACCTAATTAGCATAGGAAATTTTCTGCTGTTATAATGAATAACCTGCATAATAATAAGCAAATACAGTAATAATCTTTTAAAATAAACGTTTTATCAATTTTTATGTATATTTAAACAAAAACATATTTAAAAATACTAATGATTCATTCAACTGAATGATTTGTACTCGCCCACAGGTGTTTTAAAAGAGTCACGGAATTCTTTTCTTAAAGGTAAGGCAAGTCATGACATGACCTCGAAACATAAACATTATATTTTCTCCGAATATTGTTAACATCTGCAACTCCTCCGTCGATAATTTATTTATTTCTACTTCATATATATATATATATATATATATATATATATATATATATACATATATGTTTATGCGACTTTTCACGGATTCCTCCGTGTGAGTTGCAATAGCAGTGGATACATCCACATAATGCCGTTGCATGTGCATGTCGGTACCCTGATGAGTCTAGTAGAGACGAAACATGTGCCTCTGCCGTATCACTGTAGCGGGGAGGGTAAGTTCTAACTTTCTTCTCGATATGGTGGTACAGGTAGGCCATCATCTCGATGGTGGTGGAATAGGATGAATTGCGTTTTATAACAATTTATTCTAACTGTGCAACCTCTAACACAAAAGGGATATGATGGAAGGAAGTTTGCATTTACTGTTCGTATTTTACTTCATTCATACGCGGAGCTGCATTTAGTTGTACGTTTGCTGAATGTGATTTCAGTACTACAACGGCATAATGTGGATATATCCACTGCTATTGCATCTCACACGGAGGAATCCGTGAAATCCGCATAAACATATATATATATATATATTCATTTCCCTATATTATCTTATTAATTGATTTAAAATATTAATTTATATTATATATATATATATATATATATATATATATATATATATATATATATATATATATATATAAATTAATATTTTAAATCAATTAATAAGATAATATAGGGAAATGAAAAAGAAAAGAAAAAAACATCTATGGAACTCTCACATAATGTGTTTCCGATACGCATTTCACCGATTTTATTACTTGTTTCAACTTAACTTAGCAGAAAATAAATTATATATAACAAATCAAGCATTATAAACAAAACTCAGATTATAGCTAAACGATCTCCTGAGCTTATTGGTGACAATTAAGGTAAAATACCTAGCGATCTTTGAAAAATCCTTTTTATTAAGCACTTTAGTAATTCAAAAACATTATTAAACACTTTAAAATTACGAGTTTGATTTAAACTATAGGCATTCATATTAATAAGCCGCCTTGACTATAGCGATGATTCTAAAAATTAGGTAACCTTTGAATCTTGTTGTGACCATGAAAAACATTACATTTTCAAGGTATCTAGGGAGTTTGGACTATTACTTGTTTGAATTATTTATGCCAAGTATTTATTTTATGTTTTATGAACTTAAAATACATAATGATTTGGCAACCTTAGCAGAAAACAGTTGCTCTTAAATCTTGCGTTAACTATAAATCTAACCAGCGGGTAACCGATTAGCCTTTTTTAGTAGTTTAATTTTATCGCCTATAAAGTCCTTATTGTTATCCACTTATAGAAAATTTTTTTACATATTTTTTAAAATCCTATATTTTCGGGTTCCATACCCACAGGGAACCTTGTAACCTCTTCATTTTTTCTCCTATTGCGATGAAATTTTGCATGTACGGTATGTCCCATTTTCGACACTTTTAGGGGGGTATTGGAGTTATTATCAAAAATAGAGTGTTGCGATTTTCACTTTAGAGTCCTAATTTTTAAAGAAACGAAAGATTTCAGTGTCAAATTTGTCATAGCTCTCCTAGTTTTTAATCTAAAGGGTAATTTTGAAAATCTTCGTTTTTTAGGCATGTTTCTTGTTTCCGTTATTCGTTAATTTATCAAGAAGGTCAAAAATGATTGTTATAGAGTTTATTGGCCTAGTCAGTTTTTTTCTAAAAAGTTCAGTTTTTGAGATATTAACCAAACTTATGATTTTTTAAATAGGATACCCTGTATATTATTTTAGATATCGATTAAGTATGATCTAGACTTTTCAAAAATATATAATGTGTTTATTGTATTTTGAAAAACAAGGTCAGAATTCGATATGTTCAATAATTTACTTTATTTGTAACAATAGGCTGTGGCCAATTTATCAGAAATATATGCAAAATTTTGACAATAATATTTATATCAAAGATTACACACGTTAAAAGTTAATTTTAATGTTTTTCTGTATTTTCAATTGTAAACACTTGATTATTATTACATTTTTTACTTTAAACAACACTGTTATTTTGAAACCAGAATATTGAAATTTGATTGCAAAAAAAAACTAAAGTAACAACCAAGAGTTTTTTTAAAGATGGTTTTCAAAATGGCGGCCGTTTTCTCGAATGCAATAACGGCACAGTTTTATTAGTCTTCTAATTACATGTAAAAGAATCATAGATTTACTACGAAGAGTTTGGAAGGACAGACCAATGGTCTCACAAAGTTCCTCTATAGATTTATGTCGTGCCTTATACACTTGATTTTGCATAAAACCCCACAAAAAAAATCCAAAACGGAAAGATCGGGAAATCGTGGGGGCCATCTCACTGGCTCAATGGCACCTATCCATCTTTAAGGAACGATATTGTCCAGAAATGGTCTTAACAGCTCAGAGTTGTGACTCGGGACACCGTCTTGTTGAAGATAAATGGAATTGAAAAGGGCTAATGGAGTCTTTTCAAGCAATTCTGGAATAATTTCCTCAAGGACTTCTAGGTATCTACGTGTTGTGAGACCCCCTTCATACATCCTGTAAGCTATGCATCGGCCCAGAATAAAACACCAACCCCGAAGCGCCCTTTTTGTGCCCTTTCGAAAATTAAATGGTGATTTTCTGCAGACCAATGCCTCATGTTGTTACGATTAAAAATTCCTGCACTTTGAAAAATACAATTCAGACTAGATGCCAAATCCGTTATGGATTGCTTTCTTCCTACCTAACATGAACAAAAACGATCGTCAGATATAAGAAGTTATCCTAATGATAACGCTTTAAATACATTACCTATTGAAATATAATTCAAAAGCTTCTTGAGGACTTTCATTGCTCTGTATAAAACATACTAACATATCATACTTTCATAATTGTCATAAACGACCATTGTGAATGCAAAATGAATAAAAAGTAAAATAAAAATACCAAAGTAACAAAAATATTTCAGAAATAATAACAATCTGACAAAACTGTGAAGTTTTGGACGTCTGCCTTTTATTTCTTATAAATTGGCCATGGTCCACTGTTACAAATAAAGTAAATTATTGAATATATCGAATTCTGCCCTCGTTTTTCAAAATAAAATAAACACATTATATATATTTTTAAAAGTCTAAATTATACTATCTAAATAAATACAGGGTGTCCTATTTTAAAAATCATAAGTTTGGTTAATATCTCAAAAACTAAACTTTTTAGAAAAAAAAACTAACTGCGCCACTGAACTCTACGTAAAATTTTTTATAAAAACTAGCTTTTACTTTTTTAATAAATTAACGCAAAATGGAAATACGAGATGTGCATAAGAAACGAAGATTTTCAAAATCACCTTGTAGATTAAAAATTAAGAGAGCCATGACAAATTTGACACCGGAATCTTCCGTTTCGTTAAAAAGTGAAAACTGCAACACTGTATCTTTGATAATAACTCCAGTACCCCTAAAAGTGTCGAAAATGGGACATCCCGTACATACTTTAAATTAAACCTAAAAATAGATGTGAAGTGAGAATAAGATGTAAGTTATCTCTTCGATATGGACAGTTGAGGCGTTTACTCTATCGAGTATCGTCGAATATGTCTTCAAAAATACATTAAATATGCCATATATCATTAGTCACGCCGACATAATATCACTTAGCAAATACTTAAAGAAATGGAACAATAAAATTAACTTCACTAATAGATGAGGTACAAAAAAATTATTTAAAACTTAATTTCCCGTATTTCAATATACCTTCCAATAAAAAAGTAAGATGATATAGTAAAAATAAAAACGAACATTGAAAGCACCTGCTACTGAGCCCTATCGTAATGCATGTCCGCCACACACTTAGCCTTTTTTTGTCATGACAACGAACCATTGGTCACATGTAATTCCCTATCACAATTTAATCGTGAAGAAGAGTGCTTGCTCAATTATTGTTTATATTATTATAATTACTATGTGCTCTTTGACGAAGAATGTCTTGGCAACCATAAAACTTATAAGCAAACTTAATAACTATGTTTTTATCTTTTACGATAGGTTTCAGAAGTTAAAATTTCAAAAAATAGAATCAAAATTCTATGCATATAATCTTGATAATAATAACTTTAATTAAGAGTTTGTGAAAGGAGTCGTGGATTTAATAATTTCGAAGATTTAGCGTATATATTTTATCATTTTCTATTTCCACAAAAGAGTAATTTAAAGTCTTTACTCCTACCTCACGAAATAAAAGAATGTACTTAAACAATGCTTTTTCAATACACTACGCTGACAGTTCCACAGTTACTGTAGGTGTAGATATTAAAATCAAAAAACTTAAGATCATTGCGTATGTCAGTTCTGGGATATTTGTAATTAAATTTTCTCACAAATTACCAATAATGTAGTTCACTGTTGTATGGACTACTTAAAATTAAAGAGTATTTTATAAAAATAAAACATACCTAGTGTCTTAATATTTGTTTGACAATTATTATCCCAACGGTAACTTTTTATTTTAATAGGGATTGTAGTTTACTTCAGAAACTCTACCTACTGTTTCTAAAATCACAAGCCGCCATCACTTTTAAATTTGTGTGTTGATCTTATTCTAAAAAGAGAAAAATTTTTAAGCAGGTAATGATAACATATTAAGAATCTCACGAATCCATTTTTTAATACAACCTCATTTTTATTTTAGTAACTGCATAGTCTTTGAGCTATTGGTGAACTCTTAATTTCTGCCATATGGATTTGTTTGCAACTTTAAAATGTTTAAATATATGCAACTGTATAAGAGTTCAAGAAATAATTTTCCCTAAGATTAGCAGAATATCATTGAGTAAACCAATTAGTTGATAGTGCGCTTACACCATAATTTTTGAGTGAGATCTTTCCAGATATGAACTTTCTTGACAAGTAGTTCTATACTATACTATATATATATATATATATATATATATATATATATATATATATATATATATATATATATATATATATATATATATATATATATATATATATATATAGTAACCTTAACAATAAGCATTTTTGTAGACAATTTCTATTTTGACAGTGGACTTATCATTTCTGTAATAAAGAGATGTTTCTATTTAAAAAATTAACTTGACTTTCAAATAACCTTAAGGTCAAATTTAGGGTCACCATTGGATGAGCCTTTTGATTCCCTACAACTTTTGTGAGAAAGGTTATATATATATATATATATATATATATATATATATATATATATATATATATATATATATGAAGTAAAATGCGAAACAGTGAATGCAAACTTCGCTCCATCATATCCTTTTTGTGTTAGAGGTTGCACAGTTAGAATAAATTGTAATAAGACGCAATTCATTCTATTCCACCACCATCGAGATGGTGGCCTACCTGTACCACCATGCCGAGAAGAAAGTCAAGGCTTACCCTCCCCGCCACAGTGATACGGCAGAGATACATGTTTCGTCTCTCACTAGACTCATCAGGGTACCGACATGCACCTGGCTGTGCAAAGGACAGATCGGAAGGAAGCATGCAAACACTGAACGCGGCTTTGCCGACCTCTCGTCGGATGGCTTATATATGTTTATACGGCTTTCACGGATTCCTCCGTGTGAGATGCATTAGCAGTGGTTATATCCACATTATGCTGTTGTAGTACTGAAATCACATTCAGCAAACGTACAACTATATGCAACTCCGTATGTAAGTGAAGTAAAATGCGAAACAGTGAATGCAAACTTCGCTCCATCATATCCTTTTTGTGTTAGAGGTTGCACAGTTAGAATAAATTGTAATAAGACGCAATTCATTCTATTCCACCACCATCGAGATGGTGGCCTACCTGTACCACCATGCCGAGAAGAAAGTCAAGGCTTACCCTCCCCGCCACAGTGATACGGCAGAGATACATGTTTCGTCTCTCACTAGACTCATCAGGGTACCGACATGCACCTGGCTGTGCAAAGGACAGATCGGAAGGAAGCATGCAAACACTGAACGCGGCTTTGCCGACCTCTCGTCGGATGGCTTATATATGTTTATACGGCTTTCACGGATTCCTCCGTGTGAGATGCATTAGCAGTGGTTATATCCACATTATGCTGTTGTAGTACTGAAATCACATTCAGCAAACGTACAACTATATGCAACTCCGTATGTAAGTGAAGTAAAATGCGAAACAGTGAATGCAAACTTCGCTCCATCATATCCTTTTTGTGTTAGAGGTTGCACAGTTAGAATAAATTGTAATAAGACGCAATTCATTCTATTCCACCACCATCGAGATGGTGGCCTACCTGTACCATTCTAACTGTGCAACCTCTAACACAAAAAGGATATGATGGAGCGAAGTTTGCATTCACTGTTTCGCATTTTACTTCACTTACATACGGAGTTGCATATAGTTGTACGTTTGCTGAATGTGATTTCAGTACTACAACAGCATAATGTGGATATAACCACTGCTAATGCATCTCACACGGAGGAATCCGTGAAAGCCGTATAAACATATATAAGCCATCCGACGAGAGGTCGGCAAAGCCGCGTTCAGTGTTTGCATGCTTCCTTCCGATCTGTCCTTTGCACAGCCAGGTGCATGTCGGTACCCTGATGAGTCTAGTGAGAGACGAAACATGTATCTCCGCCGTATCACTGTGGCGGGGAGGGTAAGCCTTGACTTTCTTCTCGGCATGGTGGTACAGGTAGGCCACCATCTCGATGGTGGTGGAATAGAATGAATTGCGTCTTATTACAATTTATTCTAACTGTGCAACCTCTAACACAAAAAGGATATGATGGAGCGAAGTTTGCATTCACTGTTTCGCATTTTACTTCACTTACATACGGAGTTGCATATAGTTGTACGTTTGCTGAATGTGATTTCAGTACTACAACAGCATAATGTGGATATAACCACTGCTAATGCATCTCACACGGAGGAATCCGTGAAAGCCGTATAAACATATATAAGCCATCCGACGAGAGGTCGGCAAAGCCGCGTTCAGTGTTTGCATGCTTCCTTCCGATCTGTCCTTTGCACAGCCAGGTGCATGTCGGTACCCTGATGAGTCTAGTGAGAGACGAAACATGTATCTCTGCCGTATCACTGTGGCGGGGAGGGTAAGCCTTGACTTTCTTCTCGGCATGGTGGTACAGGTAGGCCACCATCTCGATGGTGGTGGAATAGAATGAATTGCGTCTTATTACAATTTATTCTAACTGTGCAACCTCTAACACAAAAAGGATATGATGGAGCGAAGTTTGCATTCACTGTTTCGCATTTTACTTCACTTACATACGGAGTTGCATATAGTTGTACGTTTGCTGAATGTGATTTCAGTACTACAACAGCATAATGTGGATATAACCACTGCTAATGCATCTCACACGGAGGAATCCGTGAAAGCCGTATAAACATATATATATATATATATATATATATATATATATATATATATATATATATATATATATAATCCTTTCGTTTTTTTGTGCGAGATCTTTCCAGGTATGAACTTCCTTGACAAGTAGTTCTATACTACACTATACTATATATATATATATATATATATATATATATATATATACATATATATATATATATATATATATATATATATATATATATATATATATATATATTTATATATAATCTTTTCGTTTTTTTGGTTTCTTTTAGAAACCTGCAATTTGCAACAAACGGATGTATTTCCGGATTAATACTCAACCACATATTCCATCCGTGAAACAGTACGCCACAACAGTAAACATTACTCTCATATTAAAAAATGCAGAGAACCTCAAAATTATGTAAAAGCTCCGGGCCCCAAAAATTACGACAGCACTGTTTCGTCTTCGTGGCGATTCATCATGCCATTCTATCCGATACAATCCACCATTCGGCGATCTCACCCTATCTGATATTTCCAAGCCGAGAAAACAGCAGGCAAGGCACGACCGCGACATTTCGACGAATCACTTAATAACACAAGAGTAACACACAGTAACAATGTTGAATAAAATCACCATGTGATGGCGCGACGGTAAAATAAAAATAAAAATCTGTCAACATCGATACACGAAGCATGCTGCCACGAAGTATAGAGGTCGCACTATTCGGCAACGGTATCCAAACTATTTGCGAGATTTTTCACAGTAAAAGCAGGAATCGCGGCACTATCTTCCTTTGAGAGCGTAGCGAGTTTTTTGAACCAACAGAAATATAAAGTAAGAAAAGTCAAAGAAAAATTTAGGCTGTGTGGACTCAAGATAATGAAGAAGCGAAAAATGAGCGCGCTTAGAGGGAGATTGTGGTGCGATCGCTACTTTTACTGCGTAAAATTTAGCAATTAATCTGGATGCTTGTTCCAAATACTGCAACTTCTATCTTTTGAGGCTGTATGCATTGCCCCACCTCAGAACGGTTTTATACAAGATTATTAGTGGCTGCTACGCTTGTGTTATTGGGAGATCCGGCGAGATGTCGCTTTTATGTCCGTGTGTGCTCTTTTCTCGGTTTAAAATTGTATGGATACGACTGAGAGAAGATGGATTGTACTGGATGGAATTTCTCCATTATCTTGAAATTCCACGCACTTTTTAATACGAAAATAATGTTCACTGACAGTTCGTGTTCGCATAGCCGAATTTTTTTTTATTTTATAAACGGGGTGTCCCATTTTCAAAAACGCGTCCAAATATATGACAAAATTCGCGTGTTAGAGAAAAATGTTTCATTCAAAAGTTATTATAGTTCGAAGGGGGGCACTAAAAGATAATCTTGAATTTGACCTTGGGCTTGTCCTTCAAGGCCATTTGAAGGTCAAATTAATTTTTGTAAACGGGGACCGTCATCTTTTCATCTTTTATTGCAGAAATGGAAAGCGGAGAAAATTTTCTATCTAACGATATAAATAACATAGGGGGTACAAATGTTCTTAATCCATGGATTGGTGTAAATTATCCAATAACTCGGGAACCAAGGGCGCCAGAGAAAAACTTTTCTCACAAAAGTTGTAGGAAATCAAAAGGCTCATCCAACAGTAAATTTGACCTTAAGGTCATTTGGAAGTCAAGTTAATTTTTTAAATAGAAACATCTCTTTTTCATTACAGAAATGATAAGTCATACTTACATGTACATTTTACATTGATCCAGACGTTTCGAATTCTTTTCCGCTGTCAAAATAGAAATTGTCTACAAAAATGCCTATTGTTAAGATTACTATATATAAACCATTGGTCAAAAACTTTTTCCTAAGAACAACGATTTTGATTTAACGCTAAAATTAACTTGACACATGTAATATAAATTTTGACAATATCATAAGCAAAAACAAAACTGACCGACTATAAGATTTAAATTTCATGGGAACTAGATCGGATTTAAATCTTAAATCTTCTTAGTGAATCTGGCTATAAAAATATAAATCAAATTTACTTTAATATTTTAAAATAAATCACGATAATGTTTTGTTTTTGATTCAATCTAAAGAGTATAAAATCTTGTATGTTACTTAAAATAACTAAAATGTATATAATTTTAGAGTTATTAATATTCCTTAAATTCTTTGATTTAAAAAAAAAAGATAATAATATAATGATTAAATAATATGTATAAACATCTGATATTATTTTTTTGCTATCTGGTTTCCATATTTCACAGTTTAATAATGTAATGGCTATTGTCCCAATGTGTCTTTTAAAAATTTTATACTTTTAATTATGCTACAGTGTATGTTTTCAAATTATGTATTTAAATTATTGGATAAAACCTAAATTTTTGTTCTTAGGGTAAGTTTTTGACCAATTGTTTATATATAATAACCTTAACAATATACATTTTTTTAGAAAACTTATATTCTGATAGTTGAAAAAGACTTGAAAGAGATTTAATGCTCTTCATTGGCCCAGCTATAGATGATTGATGTGGCTCTAAAACTATTCAAACTTCTGATAGCTGCTATCTGCGTTATTAGGCAAAGAATTTCGTTTCTAGTAGAAAATCTTCCCTGTCACTGTAAGAACACATTTTTTTTCATCGGTTTTTTCTAACCTTC
Source organism: Diaprepes abbreviatus (assembly GCA_034092305.1). NCBI lineage: Eukaryota > Metazoa > Arthropoda > Insecta > Coleoptera > Curculionidae > Diaprepes > Diaprepes abbreviatus. Next base: position 10,780,282 of record JASJET010000137.1, on the reverse strand, counting down.
TATCTCTTCAGCAATCCTACAGCCACAGAAAGCTTCTGTTCAAGGTTATTTGGCACTGTCGTTCAATAAATCCTTATAGAAATGGACTCGGTTAATATAATACCTATGATATACTCTATTAACTTTTCTAGAAATTCTCTTAATCTCTAAAATATAATCGGGTAAAAATTGCTATTATGACTTCGCCAAACAGCTTTGCATCCTCTCCAAGGAACATTCACTCATATGGAAAAATCAAAAGAATCGATGTATGTGAAGGCCCTGTCCATGTTATCAGACCTTAGTTCATACTTTGTGCTGCATTCCCTACAAACTTTCGAACAGTTCGGGCGGTAATAAGTAGTACTGCCTCTTGCATAGCCTTTTATAGGTGTTCGCTAAGGCACAGCCCCTTAATATTTGCGTTGATAGAACTATAAAAATCGTCAAAATGCTAATCATTCCCCAACGTCTGTGTATTTGTATAAGTTCTGGAGTATCTTGGAGGAAGAATCGTGTCTTTCCTTGTACTCCGATACTACAAGCACTTCACATCCTCACGTTATATGCTGAATTGTTAATCATCCATATTGACACTGCTTGTTCTCGATCTCTGATGATGTATTCCAAATAGTTGGAATAACTTAGTCTTAAATAGCTAGTAAAAAGCATTCTGTTCCTGGAAACATTTGTCCTGATGGCAACCAGAAGTTCAACGCTAATTTGTTGGCATTTTCGCGATTAAACTCATTTAGGTGTCATCTATTAAGGGGTTTCTGCAGCCAAGCATAAAGCTTCGTTTTGTCTACTTGGTATTGGGAAACCAGTTCAAGTTAGTTTTCTGCTGACTTTCTATGTCCGTTCGGCTCAATGTCTCAATTCCAACAGCCGACGACACAGCAGACATATACGTTGAGTATCTTAAATAATTTTTTACTGCTTAAGTTAGTTCGCAATATCTGTCCTACCCATCTCATGAACTGTTTTGTTTCATTCTGCCTATTTCACGCCAAAGTACTTATATGTCTCCAAGGTTTCAATGATTGGACAGTTCTGTAGAACAGATGAGGCACTTGTCAGGGCCGAATACCATTCCTGTATCCCCGGAAAATTCCTTCACAATCTTAAGCATTTGTTACACCTGATTTCTAGTAGCATTCATCAATTTAAGATCAGCCATATAGAGAAGATGATTTAGTCCTATCACCTCTTCACGAATGTTCCTAATACTGAAGCCAGATCTAGTCGAATTTAAACAATGCGAATGTGAGTTCATTGCTAGACAAGAATCATTATGGGTTTAATGAATCTTCTTTAAATATTCCCCTTCGAGATTGTATTTATGGTCTAGACAATATACCCATACAGCATTAAGTCAAAAATTTTTGGTAGTTGACGTAGGCAGCGAAAAGATTCCTAGTCTTAGTATAGACTTGTAATTGCGCCTCTGATATATATTTTTTGCTGAATTGCAATGATATTGTTTTGCTTGCAGTATGTATGGATTCGTTGTGTCAGACAGGATGTGATCACTTTGTAAACGTAAATATTATTCTGATCTTTTGGCAAAAGACACGTAACTCCAGGTGTAAGTTACAACCACGTCTGTGGATTAAGTAGACCATTATTAATTAGAGCAGTCAGTCGATGAAGCGTACTCCAGGATTTTTAGAAATTTCCAATAATTCCAATTCCCTTGACAACGTTACAGAGTCCCTCTGACTCTACTCTGGGCAAACATGATATTCTTCCTTGATCCACCTAACATTGATGTTGTAGTGGTTGGATGTTGCTCCTTGCATTTTGCAAAACTCTATTACCTGTTTTGTATTCGGGTATCTACCATGTTTGGTGAAGACTTTAATATCCGATTGATAGCATTTTATGATCGCTCGAAAATACAGAGAATTTTTGTTTTAGAGTACTGACGCATTGTTGGACAATAATATTCTTGGGATTGTGTTGCGTGTAGTATTGAGTATATTTTTTCTGGTGATCTCCGCACTTGTCTTGTTCTGATACATTTAATATAATCCGTCAGTTACATTGAAGGGTTTCAATATTGTCATTAAATCTCTTCTCCTATTGCGACCGCGATGTCCTAGGATATGTACATTGCCCCGTGTTGATCTTAACCTCCATAGTTTTAGCTGAGGTAGTTGCAGCGCAGTAGATCAACGTATGTCCAAAGTATGAACCACTGGAACATAAACGAGTAAAATGCTGTTGGTAATCATACTTAGTATGATACCGAATTTTTTGTATGAATTTACTCTTAAAAATGGTTGCTTTTATAATGAGTTATTTCCATCATACTCCAGATGCTGATACGAGTTCAGTATTGTCTTCTTGGGTGTTGCCATTTAGTTATTCTTGAATCTCAGGTCCTGGCTCTGCTCCAGGATATGACTGTGGCTCGAATTAACTAACTGCGCGATATTATTGACGATGCCGCGATGTCTCGTTCAATTTAATGTCTAATGGTGTCAAGTTGTATCTATAGAATTAAATTATTTAGTACTCCCTGCAGACCATACAATAGTTACAATGTAAAATGTATGCTTTATTAATTGATTCTCACATAGTCCATTTCATGCGTAGTAGTCGTTTCGTATAAGTGAACGCGGGTTGCTTATCCCACAGCATTTTCGGAGGAAAAAAATCTTGAAATTTAATTCTCATGCTGATATTGTAGCTGTTGTTGGACTGTAGTTTCTTGTACCCCATATAAATCAAAATAATTGTAATTATTTTTAGTAATCTGTATGGAAACTCCATTTTGGAATTGAATGTGTTTTCCCAATTTTAATAATGCCTTAAAATAAAAATAAAATCGAGAAAATTTAAGCCACCCTCCCACATATACAAAAAGTCGAAACGTAATATTTAACTGTAAAACACTTGATTATATGTTTTAAACATATTTACTTTTTATTTCCAGGTATTATCGTGTTTTCTGTCAAAGACCACCATGCCTGGAAAATTCGCCATTCTGAGTCAATGCGAGCTGATCCCAATGCATCATTTTTCCGAGTAAATGGACTCTCTGTAAGTGCCACCATTAATATTGCTAGTATTGCCCTTGGACCCAGAATCCACAGCAGTGGCGATAGAATAGTAGTAAGCGAAGAAAGAGAGGTATTTTATGCACCGCTCTCATCATTCCACCTTTATTCAATTAATACCAGTGTTTTGAAAAATGAAGATTTTTCAATAGACAATGGAGAATATCAAGGAGATGTAAAAGATTATGGTTTAAAAGCATCACAAAGTGTAGGCATGATTATGGACAATCAAGGCATTTTATATTACAGTTTGCTTGCTAGTAACAGTATAGCAAGATGGGATTCAAGTACACCTTTCCAAACAGGTCAAAAGATCATTGCAAAAGATGATAAATATTTGGAATGGCCCAATTCTTTCACTTTTGATGACAGTGGAAACCTAACACTTCTTGTGAATAGGTTAAATAAATTTATATATGATAAATTAAATATAAACGAACCCAACTTCAGGTTAATAACGTCGCATGTTGGCGGACGGAATTATTTGTATGATGAAACTTACAGTTATGATAGCAGAAGTAGCAGTAAACCTACTATTTCTAGCACCATAAGTACTACGATTACAACAGAAAACCAAAAACCTTTTAAACCAGGTACGGATCAAGACCCTTATATGGCACCTCAACCTGAACCTGAGCAAGAGTCTAAATCTATGCCGGAACTCAAACCCGTACCAGGACTTAATACTGAATCAGAACCCAAGCCAGAACCAACTATCGAATCCTCAACTACAAAAACCGAATTGTTATCATCATTACGATCAGATTTACCTAAATCTTCTGTAACTACAATCAAACCTGAAACAACTACCGCTGGTTCAGAAAAACTAGCTGTGGGAGTAATGTCATTGCTGGCAGCGGTTATGGTGTTTCTTTTGTGACTTTGTTGGTTAAAAAAATGTGATACTCTTTGTTATAAAAAATGTTGTTGTAAATATCGTTACATTTAATTTTAAATCTAGACCTAATTTAAAATATAAGTTAGTTTATATATTAGTAATAATTTTTTTAAAGGTATTTGATACTGAAGTTACAAAATTTAGTAGCTGATTTTCTTCTACAGTTTACATATCGAATTTCAAGTAATTTTATAAATTAGAACTTGATAGAATTCTTAATAATATCTAGTCAAATCTTTATATATACTAGCACTAAAATAGCTAAAGGTAACGTAACATGGTGCTGGCAATATATTTTTATTCATATTCATCTTACTGTTCACGTAAAAAATTCCAACAGCAATTCTTAAATACACCTAAAACAGATCATAAACTTGATCTCTATTCCTTAGAAGATAACATTTTACTTTATTTTATCCCAATCGAAAATAAATATAAAATCCAGTCATCCATGGGTTTGACACTGGCAATTAGAAACCAACCAAAAAACATGATTAAATAGCAATTGTACCATTTTTTAAAAATGTAGCATAATAAACAATACAGAGTGGGTTTTGTCTTTATTAAATACTACTAAATAGCTGGCAGGAAAGGACGGCAATATGGTAAGATTTTGCTATTCAAAAAGTGAATAAATCAAATGAAAAATAATTTCCATATAGTGTCACAAAATTTTTAACATTTTATTCAGCAAAATTTAAAAAGTCGCTGCCAAATTCACTGTAAAGGTTTAACTTTAAATCTGATCTACTCATCATGAAAAACAAAATTTTCCATATTTGCCGGCTTGGTAATTAAAGAAAACAATTTTTGTAGTTTTGTATTTTTAACGTTCTAAACTAGATTGGCGTATTCCTACATTTACCAATTTAAAAATATAGTTTTCTTTTATTAACAAATCGGCAAAATTGGAACCGATTCAATGGTTTCATCTCTGGCCAACAAGAACATCCACGGACTTAATTTAGTGCCCTCGTCACCAAAATCACCCCAATGTATGGGATATTATAGGTCGAAGATTGTTCACATTGCCACATCATCCGCAGATGTGAGAGCACTCAGATACCTCAAATGATATTGACCGTCGTGCCTATGCGAAGCAATGACCACAAGAAAGGGGCCAATCGAGGCGGAAAATTCGTTAGACCAATCTACCCACTACGCTAAGCTCTCAATAAATTTAATTTCAAATTTGAATTAATTGTAATGTTCAACAGTAACGGTAAATCCATAAATTATATTTTATTTTTCATCATGTGTGTGGTAGGTGGTTCTTTTTTATTTACTTAGTATATTGTTGGCTAAGCAGTTTTAGACTTTAATTACATATTATACAACAAAGTTTTAAAAGTGTAGTTTTAAATTTGTTTATTGTTTTACTAAGATTTTTGGATCTAAACAATGTATACTAAAAAACCTTTTTCCAGTCTCTATAGATATTTTATTTTTTTTTTTAATATTACTTCTTTAATTGTCTCTTTTCTTTTAACTTTTTTGAATTTTTCCCTCAAATTCTTGTCTTAGTCTTTTGTAATTTTACAATTTATTATTGCTAGCTAAAATAAATTTATATTACGACTTATTAAAGTTTATAGGGTATTTTCCAATAAAGCACTGTACAAAGTATCAAAGATGACTACATTTCTCTGACATTGTAATACATGTCTCCTATTTCCCCGCATTCACAATTTTCCTTTTATGTCTTATTTTCTTTTTATGTTTTGGAAATAAGGCGTCCTGGTTCTTTAATTAAGCTGTGATACTCATAAAGCTTCGATTTGTCTGTAAATGGAATATTACAGATATTTCTGTGGTTTTCTTTATTTGTAACATCTATGGTTAGTTCGTCCACAATTCCATTTTCTCGATCCCTAAAGTATGTATTTTCACTATTTATAAAAATGCCACCTTCTTAGCATTTCCGAAAAATAAATGAATTCCAGATCTTGAGAGATAAAGCATACGAAATTGTTCAATTTAAATATATATATATATATATATATATATATATATATATATATATATATATATATATATATATATATGAATAGTTTGGTTATTCCGGGTTTCAATCCGTTCGTTCAAAAAATCGTTTTCACGACGTTTCGCCAAAATCTCATTTGGCATTTTCAAGTGCGGTTCGTCTCGTTACTCGCTGAGAGTAACGAGACGAACCGCACTTGAAAATGCCAAATGAGATTTTGGCGAAACGTCGTGAAAACGATTTTTTGAACGAACGGATTGAAACCCGGAATAACCAAACTATTCATTCTACCATCCGTGAAAATCTACGATATAACATATATATATATATATATATATATATATATATATATATATATATATATATATATATATATATATATATATATATATATATATATTATATATATATATATATATATATATATATATATATATATTTAAACTTATGCAAAGTTCTAGTTTCTTACATGTATTAGTTGTTTATGTGCAATGATTTGATAGAATTTAGATTTGATTATAAAAATATAAAAGACCTTTGTGCATTTCATCAAAGTTTACTCTAAAAGATTATTGTTTAAAAATAAATATAAAATGTTGTCAAAATTTATGTCTCTTGTACCTTATTCCGTTTATTACCTTTAATAAAAATTGCTGTGTTATTGACAAAACCCATGATATTCCTATATACATTAAAGTTAAATAAGTCATTTTTAGAACCGTGTATTCAAGGATCTTAAGAAAATTGATGTGGCAAATATCTACTGTTTAAAATTTTATAAATATAGGTTGTTAAAGATATAATAGCATATTGTGTTGATTGATCTTCTTTATAACCAAATCCCTTGAATACAAAGTATTGTGGTTTTCAAAATACCTGTATTTTTTCCCAAAATTTAGAAGACATAGTTATATTTTCATCTTTTCTACTTCCTTATAAATAGGGGAAATTATAGCGATTTAAAAACTTTTCAGTAACAAAGTTAAGATATTAATTAATTTAAAATTAATGTTAATAGTTTTGGAGTAAGGCCTTCTATACCTGAAGATGCGCTATTTTTTAAATTAAAATAAGTGTACTTTCCGACTACACGTAGTATCCATCATCACTGAAAACACAGCAAGTCTGAAGTTTTAGCCAAATTTTAACGTGTAACAGCATAGAGCATAGAGTATTGTTACACTACTTTAAAATTACAAAACCAGAGAATAATGAATTATATTTTACGTTAAGCTTAAATGTTCAATGGTGAATTTCATATGGCAAAACAACAATTTATTCCCATTAATATCGAAATACAGCATCTCTAAACTGATGGTTACATAAAAAAGCATTCTATTTAAAAAAAATACTAGCATTTTATTAACGTAAAGAAATATTTCTTCTACTAGAAAGATTTGTTAAATCACATTCTCAAAACAAACCTTCAAAGTATAGAAATGAAGCAATCATTTTGAGTTCAAATTATCTAAATCAGAGTTGAAAATTAAAAATGTTTAAAGATTTAAAATTGATTTATATGTTTTTATTAGCATGAGAAAATTATCCGGTAGCAAAATAAATATATAATCCAAAGTAAATATGTAGTACACGACCATCTATCACCATCCCGTTCTCTTCTATCCTCATCCAACCCGATTAAGAAAATATTCAAAATTATTCAAATTATAAAAATTACTTATTCTAAAGAAATAAGTTATTTTTGAAATTGTAACCTAATTTTATTTTTGTTAACGTATATATTTAGTTTTTCGCTTCCAAAGAAACATATTTTTGAATACCGAAAATCTATTTTAGCCATGATGCATGCCGACTTGACATGATACCCTAGACAAAATATTTATTAGTTTAATCCCAAAAATGGCAAATTTACAATATTAAAACGTAAACTTTTGGGCATGCCCATTTTAAATGTTCTGCTGACTATGGACAGGACCGAACTTCGAAAGTCTATTTGCTTTTGTTTTGGTAAAACATAAGCATATGCTTTGTGGATCTCATTATACGAAATAAAACACTCAAAATAGAAATAAATAAGTTACTTAAAACACTACAAATCTGTATACTAAATCACGCACAATGCACACGGCAAAAACTACAAACGAAAAATGGAGATGAATCGGTACTGTTCGTTTACAAGTAACGCTAGAAAACCGATCGATAATAAGAAATCGATTGTACGTAAACTGATAAGTACTAATATTTAAAAAAATAACAGGCGCCCTATGTACTAAAATGAACTTTTTGGTCCGTTTGTGCCATTTTTGGATTCAACAGCCTACAAAAGTCGAGGTTCACTATGGAGGTCAGTGAGTGACACCCGGTGAAAAATGATTCCAAAGTTCTTGAATTTAATAATTGAATCACAATAATGATTAAAAGGAAAACAGCTTTAATTTAAATTGATTTGTTTTTCAACGATGAAATAACGGCATTTATTTTTTTTGTGTTAATCTGTTATAACACTATCTTAAAAAAATTAAAATATATTTACCGAATCGCTTAATTGATGCATTTATATATATATATATATATATATATATATATATATATATATATATATATATATATATATATATAAACATTTACATCATAGGCAACATTTTAATTTATATTTAATAATATATCATTTAACTTACAATTATAGCTAATTAATACCAGCCAAAGAAATATAATTTTCTAGATTCAAGGTGCATTTAAAGGTCAACTAAAAATGCACTTTGCAAAGGTTTTATTTACATGAAGTACCTACGAATTATTTCTCACCATTTTGCACTTCCTAAAGAAAAATTCTGTTTTAAAACAACAACAGTCTGGTTAGGGAAGTGCGTTTTATTTCCGAGTTACATACCAAAAAAAAATTGTTAAAAAATGATTTTTTTCTTTTATATATTCAGCTAATATTATTTTTGCGACGCCATTTATTTTCTTTAATAAAAGTGAAGCAAGGACAGGACATAAAAGCATTAGTACTGAAATAATTTATTTATTTAACTAAAGGTCTCTTTTATATGTTGTGATTGGAGTTTAAACCTTAGTTTCAACGCTGAATAATTATCTCTAATTATTCTAAAATTTAAATTGAAATCGTAAAAATAGCCTAACAGGAATTATATTTTTAATTATTTATTCGAAAAGTTTGCCATGTTCTGATATATAACCGGTAGTGTTTATGTCCTTACTAAGGTTCATATATCTTAAATGTGCGAAATTAAATACTAAGAATGTCATCAACTATATAAAAAAATCGACAGCCATTGAGACAAGTTAAGTCTCGACAATTATATTCGATAAAAAAGTTAATAAAATTTTTATAAAAAAATTGAACCGACTTCTAAAAGTGCGCTAAAAAGTGAAAAATAACTATAAATTTTTATATGACATTGAAATTCTTGACGTCGGCGCCAAACTAATACCTGACAAAATATGGTTCGCATAAACAGATTGAAAATACTTTATTTGTAATTGCTTTCTTACTATAATACTATTTATTTATTTCATTTAGAAATAATTTGGCGCCGACGTCAAAAATTTCAATGTGATATAAAAATTTATAGTTTTCACTTTTTAGCGGACTTTTAGAAGTCGGTTCAATTTTTTTAATAAAAATTTTATTTTTCGATTTTTAGTTTTGAATTCATTATGAAATCCATAAATTATTTAAACTAAGTATTAAACGAGATTGGTGTACCTCGCAATAACTCTAAGGTGGCAAAAAAGTACCCATTTTATCCAAAGTTGTAAATCATCCTAAAATGAACCACTAAAAATTCTTTAATTCTTAAAGTTCTCCAAATACCAGTGAAATTGTGCCAAACAAATATTTAGTCTGTTATAGTAAATCCGTTATCTTAAATTTCAAATTAAATTTAGATTGGTATTGTAGGCCCCAAAACCTTCCAATATCGATATTTAAAGAATTTGAGAGGTAAATTTCTTAGCCCGATATATTTTACAGTGCATATTGAGTTTGTATACGCACCAAAAACCCCGCAATATCAATTTTAGGCAAAATCAGAAAATGTAAAATTTCCAGTCCCTCATATTGTATCTTATCGATCTGATAGTTGTAAAATATTAACTTCGTATTCGTAATACACGACCCCGAAAACCTCCTAATACTAAATCTGAAAAAATGCGAATGAGGTAGAACTTTCAACCCACCATATTGGATCCGCCATATTGAATTTCAAAAAAATAATTTTAACGTCTCGATCTAATCTAAATTTAAATCCTTCAAAGCTCCCTAGTACCATTTTTGAATGAAATCTGGAAATTTAAAATTTCTGGACTGTCATATTGCATCTGACATTTTAGATTTTTTTAAAATAATTTTATATTCGGTATTTACATCCTCAAAAACGATTCAGTCCCATCTTTAAACAAAAGCGAAAAATATAAAATTTTTAATTCGCTATATTGGATTCGCCATATTGAATCCTGGACAAATACTTTTAAATTTAAAATTTACACCCTCAAGAACCCCCTATATCAATTTTGGAGAAAATCGAAAAATGTAAAATTTTTAGGACGCCATATTGAATCCGCCAGATTGAGTTTTTCGAAAAATATTTTAAATTCGTAATTAGCACTAACAAAAATCCTCTAATACTGATTTTAGACAAAATCAAGAGATGTAAAATCTTAAATCCGCCATCTTGGACCTGCCATATTTATTTTTTTTAATAATTTCAGATTCGTAATGTGCGATCCAAAAAACTCCCTCATATCAATTTTAAAAGAAATCAAACAAAATTAATATTTTATCCGCCATATTGGATACGCCATATTGAATTTTTTAAAAATAATTTCAGATTCGTTATGTGCGTCCTCAAAAACTCCCCAATACCAATTTTGGAGAATATCGGACAAAATTGATTTTTTCATGCGTCATATTGGATCTGCCATATTGAATTTTTAAAAATGATTTTAGATTCGTTATGTGCGATCCCGAAAACTTCCCCGTACCAATTTTGGAGAAAATCGGACAAACTAAATTTTTTGTCCGCCATACTGAAATTTTTAAAAATAATTTTAGATTCGTTGTGTACGACCCCGAAAATTCCCCCGTATCAACTTTGGAGAAAATCGGACAAAATTAATTTTTTTGGCCGCTATATTATCAGCGCCATCTTGGATTTTACGGCACCAATTTCGTCCAAAAAAATATGGGACTACCGCAGCAACTTCCTGAACATAACGTAAAAAATTCATTCAAATCGGTGTCGCCGTTCCGGAGTAATCGGTGTACATACATAAAAAAAATACATAGTCAACGAATTGAGAACCTCCTTATTTCAGAAGTCGGTAAAAACACTAATTTAAAAATTAAGGAGAACTCTTATCAGACGGATATTTGAAAATATACAGGATATCCAGGACAAGAACGACCAGTATGGGAATCTCTGTAATAGTAAGAAATACGAATTGTATTAAATGAAGGAAATAACTAACCATAAATTGGACGGAAATTTTTGATATGACTTTTAGCATTTGATTTAGTTAAAAATATGTATAATTTTCGGATTTTGAATTATATTTTATTTTGGCTTTAATATTACTTACAAGGAAACCGATAACTTTTTCACTTTTTTAATGAACTCAAAGATGACATCGATTTTTTTTATTTGACGTTTTGTCTTCAAGCAACTATTATCAATTTCATTTATGGTTTCATTACATTTTGAATCTTTCTTTATCATTATTAGGAAGTTTTTAAAGTACTGACCTGTCTCCTAACGTATATTATAAACTGTTTTAGTTTTTTTTAATTAAAAAAAAATTCACTAGATCTTTTTTATTTCCAACTAAAATATCTGCCTATAAATTGAATAAATAAGAGTAATTAGTTACCATTCTTTCAAATACGTGATTATTAAAGATTAAAAATTACCAAGATTACTTCAATTCACAAAACCATTTCTTTAATACCACCACAAGGATTTCACATTGAAATAAAAGAAGAGCTTAGAAGATTGATTCTTGAATCAATCCAAAATACTTATAAGGCCTATAATACTAAATATTGTATTAGATTCTCCAGTTTTGAGACGGTATTAATGTTTAAAGAATGACAGTAATCTTTTTTTATAGTTAATAGTTGTTGGTTGATAATTTGTTTTATAATTATTATGAATCAGAAAATTATATATATTTTTTAAATAGCTCAAACACTAAAAGTAACATCAAAAGTTTCTGACTATTATATCATTAATTCTTAGATTACGTAACTTTTTTTCCCATTTAACCAAATTCGCATCTGTTACTGTTAGTGAGATTTCCATACTGGTCCTCCTAGTTATGGATACCCTGTATACAGGAAAGATTTTAAAAGGTTACAAGACTATATCAATATAATGCTTTAAAATATTTTAATAAAAACTGATAGAGTAATGGAGTAGCAGGGGGATAGCTTTCAAAATATTTTTGACATTTATCTCTCTCTACTTATTGAATAGTGGATGACAACTGGGAAATATGAAATGGAAAGTTATTTCTTTTTTTCGAAATTTGGGTTCTCAATAAAAATACTACTTATCTATGACGAAAACTTTTGCATTTGCTCCACTATACCACAACATACCGTAAGTTTAAAGATGATCGTGCTTTGAAAAGTGTTGACAACGACCTCTATTTACTTCTAAACATTTTTCAATTTTTTCTTGACAAGAACTGTGCACGCGATTTAACATTCTAGGGGTTACTAATGTTTATATCTGTGGATTCCAATATTTCATATTTTCTGGTATGGTTTGTACTATATTAATAACTTTATTTCCTACAAATCCCCGCAAACAAAAACTAAGAGGTCCAAATCGGTTTTAATAAAGCGATAAAGGAACTCGAATTTTACACCAATGTTACACATTCACACAGACATTACAGAAGTAATTTCCTATGAGACCAACTATTTCAAATTAAGGTACGTAATACTGGATTTTAATTTTTTCTCATCTTTTTAAAAATCATAACTATACAATAAGTAGAGTGAATTCAAAAATTTTCGGTGTACATAAGTAGTTTTTGACAGAGAATCGAAATTTCGAAAAAAGAGAGAAACCTTTCCACTTGATATTTCACAGTTGTCACCCGCCATTCAATACACATCCTTCTGCCGCCTTATTATTCCACCTTTAATTAAAATATTCCAAACCGTTGTTTTCTCGATATCGTCTTGTAACATTTTTAAATACTCATTCTGTATACAGAATGTTCAAGACAAGGAATACCAGTATGGGCATAGTAACAAATATGAATTTAGTTAAACGAGAAAACAATTAACGTAATTTAAGAATCGACGACATAACGATCAATAATTAAAAAAATTTTAGAAAAGTAATATTTAAAATTCTAGTACATACAAATTTGACATGCCATGTTGTTGTTAAACCAGAATTCTGGGGTAGACAGAACCCGCCTATCCCCATCTTGGTTACATCAATCGTTAAATACGGATTTTTGCTTATTCAAAATTAAGTATTTGTTTTATTCTAGTACTTATCCTAAATACAAAGTTAAAAAGAAACAGTAAGGCATTTTTAATTCATTAGAAAAGTCTATCGTAGTTTTTACTTATTATCAAAAGCTACAGTGATTATTATTTTCCATTTTCAAAAACGCAAATGCACCAACTTTTATGTGAGTATCTAAAAATCTTACGAAATAAAAAAAAAATTGTATTTTTAAAATTTATCTACTTTTATCTGTGTTGTCTAGAGTAAAAAAAAAACTCCTCTATGACCAGTGTGATATTCATTATTACATTCAAATTAGTTCAAACAGTCTTATATTTCGATGAAACTACCTCGCTACAGTAAGGTCGTGGGTTGAAACCCTGAATAAGTATATTTGTTTATCGAAATATATCTGTATGTGAGTAAGCACAAAATAAATCGAGGTAAGTAATAAACATATTTATTCAGGCAGGTAACCAGTAAAGAATTAATGAACATAGGCAGACCATTAAATGAAGATCCTTCGGGTATATTCCAAACAAACAAGTTCTTTTAAGTATTTTTGCTCTAAAGGGATGTGCTAGTTTATTAACTACATTATAAACAAGTTAAACGAATTTTAAGCTTATAAGTAATTTTTGCGATTTGTAAGAAAAAAATAAAAGTAGAAATATGGTTTGTTATCTGAAAAGTAGAATTTATATTATATATGGCAAAATAATAAAGATCGCAATATTTACAACAACACAATATTATTAAAATTGCGTTATTTATTGTTAGAAAATTTTTACTATAGTTAAAAACAACCATAAAATTTAAAGTAACACATATTTATTACGCAAATATGTAATATTGTAACACTTTGAGATCTAATGTTTACTTCACCTAACGAAACCGTGATCTATCACACATAGTACTTTATACGATTTCGTGACTTAAGTTTATTACGCTTAAATTTGTTAACTTGTTTTCTTAATTATAAAGACATATATATTAATATTTTTGCTTAGTTTGGTAAAAAAACTTACTTTTCATTAAATATTTAAAAATGAAAAAATATATTTTACTTCAAACTTAAATATGTAACTATAAATATTACAATAGCCGTAAAAATAAAATAAAATGTCTAGAGAAAAAATTAATATATCACGTACTAATAAATATACCACGTGGACACTTTACAGAAAAATGCAAAAATACATCAGATTTCGCATCTCTTGTAATACGTTGTTCAAAAGCGAAAAAAAAAATCAGCACAAATTTTAAATTTGATATACTTAAAGCGGTAGGCGTAAAAAACCAGAAACACAATTTATAACGAGATTTTTCTTTGAAATTGTTAAAAATGTTCACATTTTTTTAACAAAACTCTTCACGAAAATAAAATTCATCTCATACATTACATACCATTATTAGTGTTATTTTCCTTCTTTCATGTCTAATATATTATAAAAGATTTTCTTTGGATTCTTGATAAACCTATCGTATAGCAAAACATGTTGAATATCTTTTTATTCAAGTTTCATTTAAAATGGAATTTTAAAGTAAAAATCGAGTTTTACTACGTTATCTTTTATGATATGGAGTTCCACCAAGTATCGGCAAACTCAATGCAACTCGAATATATTACATAAGTTGATCCATATAAGCTGATTTTGTTGCAAAAACTTTAAAAAGTTCAATGGATTAAAATATTGTGATCTTGCTCACCGCTATTGGAGAAAACTTCATTCATGTAGTGCCTATTCCCTCGTGTTAAAACTATATTCGATTAAAGAATTTAGTTTCCAGAGCTGAAAATCCTGAAGAATCTAAGATTAAACCGATAAATGTATGACCATGTTAACACATTATTTAAAGGAGGCAAAAATAAACAAATAAAAAACCACTTAAAGTCAAAAACTGTATTTTAGAAAAAATATATACATATATATATATATATATATATATATATATATATATATATATATATATATATATATATATATATATATATATATATATAATTTATTTTTGTATCTTAAACCTTTTGTTAAATATTTTTTTCTAATATTTTCTTGGGTATAGGTTTTTCCATTAGAGAAACAAAGGACAATAATCTTCTTTCTGACGTTTCGCTCTACATAGTGAGCTTCTTCAAAAGGCTAGGTATATTTATTTTACATCTACATAAATTACAGAATTTTTTATATAATAAACATATATCACAGTAATTACACTTTTATATTTTTAATTTAATTAAAATTAATAAAAACAAAACAGATTTTAAAATGGTCTTAAAGTTTAAAATTTAAAACAATACAAACAGGTTAAAATAGTGAAGATTATAAAATAGTACATACCTTGAAAGTAGTTTTGTGTGTATGTTTAAAAATAAATTCAATTATGATCTTTGGTATGCAAATTGATATGGATAGATTTATTTTTATAAAAAGCAAAAAATAGGAAAAAAGATTATTATTTATTTTTTAATGACGTTCTTTCACCCGTATGAGTGTATATGAAATCGTTCCAAGCATCATTACATTATTTCTCATATTTATTATAGAGTCGCTTCAAGCATGTTTTATTCAAAAATCAAATTATAGTATATCTGACTTAAATTTTTGACATCTTGCTTATCATTTACAACATTTTTATCTTTTTTTATGTGTATCATTTCTTTGATGACTAATTTATGATAATTTCTATCAGTATCTAAAATATGGGTGTTTTTAAAATCAAATTTTTGTTTTGTTTTTATTAATTTTAATTAAATTAAAAATATAAAAGTGTAATTACTGTGATATATGTTTATTATATAAAAAATTCTGTAATTGATGTAGATGTAAAATAAATATACCTAGCTCTTTTGAAGAAGCTCACTATGTAGAGCGAAACGTCAGAAAGAAGATTATTGTCCTTTGTTTCTCTAATGGAAAAACCTATACCCAAGAAAATATTAGAAAAAATATATATATATATATATATATATATATATATATATATATATATATATATATATATATATATACATGAAGTAAAATGTGAACAGTAAATGCAAACTTCGTTCCAAACATATCCTTTCCGTGTTAGAGGTTGGAACAAATTGCTAAAGACACAATTTATTCTATTCCATCACCATCGAGATGATGGCCTACCTGTACCACCATACCGAGAAGAAAGTCAAAACTTACCCTCCCCGCCACAGTGATACGGCAGAGGTATATGTTTCGTCTCTATTAGACGCATCAGGGTACCGACATGCACCTGGCTGTGCAAAGGACAGATCGGAAGGAAGCATACAAATACTGAACGCGGCTTCACCGACCTCCCGCCGGCTTTCACGGATTCCTCCGTGTAAGATGCAATAGCAGTGGATATATCTACATTATGCCGTTGTAGTGCTGAAATCACATTCAGCAAACGTACAACGGCATAATGTAGATATATCCACTGCTATTGCATTTCACACGGAGGAATCCGTGAAAGCCGCATAAACATATATAGGCCATCCGGCGGAAGGTCGGCGAAGCCGCGTTCAGTATTGGCATGCTTCCTTCCGATCTGTCCTTTGCACAGCCAGGTGCATGTCGATACCCTGATGAGTCTAATAGAGACGAAACATGTACCTCTGCCGTATCACTGTGGCGGGGAGGGTAAGTTTTGACTTTCTTCTCGGTATGGTGGTACAGGTAGGCCATCATCTCGATGGTGGTGGCATAGAATAAATTGTGTCCTTAGAAATTTGTTCCAACTGTGCAACCTCTAACATGGAAAGTATATGTTTGGAACGAAGTTTGCATTTACTGTTCACATTTTACTTCATTCATGTACGGAGCTGCATATAGTTGTACGTTTGCTGAATGTGATTTCAGCACTACAACGGCATAATGTGGATATATCCACTGCTATTGCATCTCACACGGAGGAATCCATGAAAGCCGCATAAACATATATATATATATATATATATATATATATATATATATATATATATATATATATATATATATATATATATATATACACGTTTTGGTTAAAATTAAGATCACTATAAATAAATTGAAATCTAAGCATATAAGGGTAAAAAATTTTTGGTTACTCTGGCAGAAATGGGTAATATGGTATTTTTGCACCTTCTTAAAATGTGTTTTTGAATTAGTGTTTTTTTTTTTTAAATAAATCACGAAAATTTTGTTTACTTCAACTAAAATTTATACTCTGGTAGAATTAAACAAAAAGTAATTTGACAATTCTCAAATGTATAAGAAATGTATTAAAAGTCTTAATTTATTATTTAAGTATTATTAATTTGGGTTTAAATACTATCATGCATACGTTATCGCATTTATTGTATTTGGTGTACAAACGTCTAATATTTATAAAAATATTTTTTAATATTATATCGGCATAATAATTTAATATTAGGACGTAAATTACAACATAATTTTAAGCTCTAACAAAACTAAATAACATTTTAAAATAAAGTACTCCTAATATTTGTACAAAATATTTTCAATTTACAAGTAGTTGTTTTCATTATAAATTATACCTGTTTTGTATGTTAATTTTGAAGGTTATAGAGATTGCTCATATTTATTTTATATCTCGTGACAAACATAAAGATGCTAAAAAGACAAAACCACAACACTTGTTATATTTTATAGCTTTTAAATTATTTAACTGCTATATTTAAAAAAAAAATAATCTTTATAATTCATTAAAATGTGGTTGCATAAACTGACTGTTTTGTTTTAAATACGAGCTTAAACATGAACGGTACCCACTGACAAATGAACTTTGGCTTCACTGTACAAATCTCAATGATTTTATGTTACAAAGTAGTGGTTGCCAAAGATTAGGTGTCTCAATACTGGGTTTTCTGAAGATTCCATAATTATTTTTAATGTAAAATGCTTTTATAATTTTTTTCAAGGGTTTCAAGGATGTTGCTGCAGCTTCAGACCAGTTTTTAGGGTGTTATTTATCCAAGGAGTGTCCTACAATACCAGATCTCGATGTTTCCCATTTTTGTGTATGATTTTTGTGTTTCTTAATTCTAACCTCTAGAAGACGCTTGGCTTCTCCAATAAACATTTCACCATCCTCACGTGAAACTTTGTAAATACATCTTTCTTATTGGTATTTTCAGGTTTTATTTTGTAACACTATTTTGTAATATTAAATTATCGACGTGTATACAGTGGAGTGAAACTACACGCTCCAATGGGCATAGTCAGTTTATACTTGATACCGATTAAAAATAGAACCAAATCTAAAATACAATGCAAGCCAGACAACCATAATTAAATGAATCTTAAACATTGTCTACAACCTTTAAACAAATGTTCGTAATGTTGTTAAATAGATAGTTTAGATTATAGGAACCAAAGATAGGTTTTGTTTTTTCAATAATTTCTGTTATAAATTGTATAGAAACTTTGGTATTTACCAAAAAAATATAGAAAAACTATGTTTCAAAATTATTGTAGAACTAAAAGCATTTTCTACTTTACTGGATACATTTCCAATTTTTTTCTTTCTGGTCAATTTATGGAAAATAAATAAAACATTCGGAGAAGTAATTTAAAGAAATTTATAATACATGTGGAATTAAATGTTAAGGGAATATTTAGCTCTATCGGATTTTAATATTTTTATTAATAATATAGGTATTTAGGTAAATAATAGGTAATAAATTCAGTAATGTAGAATAAAAATTCGTATTTTAATTTTTAATTGGTTGATATATAATGTTAAAACCCAATAATTTACAATTTAGGTAATTCTAACATAAAAGATATATTAGGCAATTTCAGTGCAATTGGTTGTATAATGTTTTCATCGGAAGTACATTTCTCTTATCTTAAAATGAGTTTCCATTTTTTGTAAAAAAATATATAGGACCGGTTCTAGAGATAATGCTGAGCATGCACCGAACGAAAAAGTCTGTTCTGGACTATTAGACAATTAAAAGGATTTTTCTAAATGATGCCATTACTTAAATAACCTTTCTAAGCAACATGTTGAGTGTTCAAAAAAATGGTCCTAATTTAATTACAATTATCTAAAAATTGTACAATAGGGAAATCTGACAAAATTATTATCAAAGAGAAAAAAGAAATGGCGTCATATATTAGAAGAATGATAAGTGGTAGTAGTGTAGAAAGTATCAACGGCAATTTTCTGATGGACGTCGACATGGTAGCAATAATTTGATTTATTATTTTTACAATGTATCTACTAAACTGTCATCCGATTGCTTTGCTTCATGGCGCATATATGAAAGTGTCGTCTTCAAATAAGTTTACAAATAATGACATTTCTTTAGAAAGGAATTTTTTAAACTAAATAAAGAACAAAAATTGACTAAGTACAAGCGCTTCACATAATAATTTGCGAGTCTCTTGTGAAAACAAGTATCAATGGAGAATTGAAAACATAATTTTATGATCACGCATGTCACATGATTTGCTAACATCAAAGGACACCACGGCAGTGATCTTGAGCTCTAGAAATATTATCCTATATGTGTCAAAGCTGTTTCACAACTATAGTCCTGGCTGATGTCTTGGTAATATACTCAAAAAGATTATTTACTTTAGGTAAAAGTGTAGCATGTTAGTATTTCCATTATGTCGGAAAATAAGATGCTAAGATTCATTAATTATAGTATGGATAATTTAAGAAATTATAAAAGAGCGACAAAGTTGAATCACAGTGATATTTAGAGAATCTGCTAAAGTAACATTGGATTTTAAATGTGAAAAAATTTGTAGAATTTTATACTCGTTACTTAAATCAAATTAAAAAAGATTGTTATTTATAGTGTTGACGATATTATTACAGTAAAATTCTAAAATTTCTGAATATAAATTATTATTATTTTTCACAGAATTTGTAAAAATAATTGTTTCCGTTATTCGGGTTTCCAAAATGGGAAGGTGAATTTTTGTATTTATTTTTTAGTAGCTGTAGGGTTCTGAATTCTTTCCACTTTGCTTTGTAACAAGAATTTAGAAGTTCTGTTCGAAAATAATTTTTTTTTCTGTACTTATGGCAGCGGTTCTAATTTTATATTGTTTATATAATTCATAGTATGCCGAGAGTTTTGTTCCTTCACATTTTGTAAATACTTTATTTCTCAACGTCTGCGTAAGTTTAATATTTTTTGTAATCCAAGGTGTACAGTAGTAATTTCTATTTTTGGCTAAACGGACATGAAAATTAAAGACTTTCAAGAATTAAAATATTCCACTTAGTCATCAATATTGCGAATATTGAAGGGTAGATTGACTTCATAATCGGTCGCTTGTCAGCTGGACGACCCGGCGAGGAGTCATAAATTATCCGAATTATGTTGTGTTTATATAACCATGGTGGATCATAATATATTGGTAGTGAGCTGTATAAAATAGTGTTATGAACGACTAAAACTTATTGATATGCCCTGTATATACAAATATTCCGACATGACGAGTCATCTTTATTATAATGTACCGAAAGGAATAGTATCTCGATGCGTCATACTTCTACACAGATCTCAACTTTTATGATCTAGATTTATTTAAGAATTTCCATAAGTATATAAATAACGATAGTTAGTTAGTTGGAAGTTAGTCGCATAGAATTTGTATAGTTATATAGTTAAGAGCTGTATAGTGGTATTTGAATAGTAAAGATTAAGTAGTAGTAAGAGAGTTGTGTTAATAAGTTGTGATAATATAAGTACTGAAAGTATTATTGAAAGGTGGTGTGTTTTATTCTGCGAACCCAGTGAACGATTTTTAAAGAGACGCAATCGTAACAATTGGTGTCAGAGGTTGAATTGGTATGAGGAGTGAGGATTATCACCGGGTTTCCAGAAAATTATATTGGAAATTAGAAGAGATAGAGTAAAACGGATTTCAAACTTGGATTTGTTATCAAGTAAGAAAATAAGATGCATTGTCTATCAAGTTCTAGAACTTTCTTTTTGAAAACCAAAAGAGATATCGAAAAACTGACTGCACCATCGAATTTATCATTAATAAACAAACTTAGAACTCAATTTTCGACAAAGTTCTAGAAAATTCTATTTAGAAACTAAAGGAGAGATCGAAAAACAGACTTCATCGTCGGATTTGTCATTAATAAACAACCTTAGAATCGAGTTTTCGACAAAGTCTAGAAAATTCTATTTAAAAACTAAAAGAGATAGCGCAAAACTGACTTCGCTGTTGGATTTGTCATTAAGAAAGAAGCCTAAAACCGAATTTTCGACAACTTTCTAGAAAATTCTATAGTAAATACTAGGCAGCAAACAGCCGAAATGGAGCAAACATTGGCCGATTTTATGGAACGTATAGAACAACATCGCCTTCAAGACAGACAAGAAGATGAAGAACGTCGACAAAAAGAAAAACAGGACGAAGAAGCGCGTCATCAATAAGAAAAGCAGGATGAAGAAGCGCGTCGCCAACAAGAAAAACAGGATGAAGAAGCTCGTGGCCAACAAGAAAAACAGGATGAAGAAGCGCGCCGCCAGAAATAAATACAAGAAGAAAAAGACCGTCGCCTAAAAGAAGAACAACGTCGTCTAAAAGAAAAACAGAAAGAAAAAGACCGTCGCCTAAAAGAAGAACAACGTCGTCTAAAATAAAGGCAGGAAGAAGAGGACCATCGCCTAAAACAAAAACAGGAAGAAGAACGTTGCCTAAAAGAAAAACAGGAAGAAGAAGAACGTCGTGTTAAAAGTGAAGATAAACTTTACAAATGGATACCTGAGATTGGAGAAGTGCGACAAGATGTAGGAGAAGCGCGACAAAACATTGGAGAAGTACGACAAGACATAAAAGAAGTGTGACAAGAAGTGAAAGAAATCGAAGACGAGATAGAAGTAAAAGTGCTTCAAGAAGTAAATAGTATAGAATCAACTGTGCGACAAGATATAGGAAAAGTGCGACAAAACATTGGAGAGGTGCGACAAGACGTAGGAGAAGTGCGACAAGAAATGAAAGAAGTCGCAGACAGGATAGAATCTAAAATAAAGAGCCTTCAGATAGAACCCAATAAAATAAAGAAGCATGGCCTTTCTGATAAAGTAATAACCACCGGACAGAACATTAAACCTCCAACTTCCGATGGTCAAACATCTTGGCTAATGTACAAACGACAATTTAAAGCTGCCACTACGGCAAATAACTGCAATTACAAAGAGATGGCTACTGTATTAGTAATCGCACTCCGTGGACCAGTACTAGAGTTGTTACAAACCATTCCTATAACCCAACAGAAAGACTATGGAATCCTTAGTACTGCGCTGGAAAGAAAATTCGGAGGTCAATATCGGCGCTAGTTATATCAGTCACAGCTAAAGTCAAGACATCAAACAAACGGAGAAAGTTTACAAGAATATGAAACTGATATCCGACGCCTTGTGCATCTGGCTTACCCAGGAGCTATGGAAGAATTTCGAGAAGAGCTTACGATCCAGTATTTTATTGATGAGATCAGGGATCAAGGAATAGAGCGTATGTTGCGCATAAGAAAATTTAATTATTGTAGTGAAGCGTTGGACAGGGCTTTAGAAATTGAAGCTGCTTATAACGTGTCAAAATCAAAAATAAGAGCGGTTACCATAGAGGAAAACAAGAATTCACCGATCCAAGCAATAAAGACAATGTTTTCTGAAATTCTTGAGAAATTTGACACGAGAGGTGACACTTCACGTTATGGAAGAAACCAGGAAGAGCTAAACACAAGAGGTGATACGTCACGTTATAGAAGAAACCAGACAGAATGTTATAGATGCGGAACTGGACACATGAGAAGGGACTGTCGGGTGCGATTAAGGTCTCGTTCACCATCTAGGGACCGCACAGAAGAGAACCAGGAAAACTACAATTAGTCAACATTAAGGTTCGGGTGATAACCAATATCGAAAAGGCCCCCAGAATTCTTACCATTCGTAGCCTAGGAAGGACCGCCGATAGTTTTATAATTGAAGGAAAAGTCAATGCAACACCTACTACCATAACTGATGATACTGGTGCAGCAGTATCTCTGATAAGGTCAAATCTTGATGATAAATTTAGAATCCTACCATTGTCCACAAAAGTAGTGTTGAGAACTGTAACTGGGCAAGCAGCTGAAGTAATCGGAGAAATGCAAGTGGAGCTTCAACTTGGAGGACTAAAATTGAATCATTTGGTGTTAGTTGCAGACATAGAAGATTAGTTTATTCTTGGAATGGACTTGATTCGTCAACACGGATTTTCTTTCGACAACAATCTTAACATTCTAAAGCTTGGCACCGAAAAATTTATTCTGTCCCAGAACCGTGATAACGAACCAATCAGAGGCACTGCAGAACAAACAACCAGAACAAGGAGAAGTATGGAGAAAATTATTTACAGAAGACTGGACAAGCGTTTTGTAAGACACGACGGATTAGTTCAACGAAGTTCCAAGACCAAAATAAAAGTAGTACATCTATAAAGATTAAAGCCATACCACGGAGATATGGAAGTTGATCGGGACGATCAGAATTAGGAGGGGGGCAATGTTACGAACGACTAAAACTTATTGATATGCCCTCGTATATACAAATATTCCTACGTGACGAGTCATCTTTATTATAATGTGATAAAAGATCTCAACTTTTATGATCTAGATTCATTTTGGAATTTCCATAGGTATATAAATAAAGATAGAATAACCGTAATTAGTTAGTTGGAAGTTAGTCGTATAGGAGTTGTATAGTTGTATAGTTAAGAGTTGTATGTGGTATTTGAATATTAAAAACTAAGTAGTAGTAATAAGAGAGTCGTGTTAATAAGTTGTGATGATATAAGTATTGGAAGTATTAGTGAAAGGTGTTGTGTTTTATTCTGCGAAGTTAGTGAACGATTTTTAAAGAGACGATATCGTAACAATAGTTTATATATTACGCTGGTATCAGGATCGTATCTGATAGTGGAAAATTTTCTAGGTAATCCACAGGCTTTGATTGTGTGTACTGGTATAGTATTCTTTTATTAGCAATTGATACGACTAATTTGGCGTTAATTATAGCATATAGTTTATGCATTATTATGAAGGTTTTATGCAGCATAGTCACGGTATAGTGCTCGAAGAACAAGCGTGTATCTATAGTCATACCCAAATATTTAACATAGTTCTTAACCAGGACATATGTATTATTAATTGTGGCTGGCTCTATGATTTTGTTATTCGTAATTTATTGATTAAGACCATAGATTGTTCCAATTGATTTTAATTTCCCATTCCCTCAGATAAGGTAGATACTTCAGCATGTGATAATGTGCATATCGTTTAGCCACTTCAGCATAAAGTTGTAATACGATAATCAAAATATCTTCAGCATACATAGTTGTTTTAGTTGCATGGTAGGAGGGCATATCTGAGGTAAAGGTCAGAGGCTTCAATTTGAAAATTCCTTATTTAGTATTACAATGAACCGATGTTGTTCGTGTTGCCTTAATGCGTTATTACTATAAGAGTATATGAACATTTACAATCTTTATGAAGTATACCTCACCTAAAAAAGACAATTTTGCGGTATTTTTCTAATCTACATAGAAACTGGTCTTTTTCCTTAACAACGTTTTCAATATTTTTGGTCATTCGATATCGTTATAAATGCTTAGATGCCCTCCCTGCTGCTAAGCTATATTTTATTAAAACTGATAAAAAGGTGTAGAATTATTAACCATTTTAGAACGTTCCAATTTGGTTACAAGGTAAAGCCATATACACAGTACATATTTTAGTATTAATCCAAGAGTGCATTCGTTCGTTAGTTTTTTGAGTGTGGTCAAAATCTCATATGACATCTTCGGTGCTTGATAATTGAAGATCAACTGAGGAAATTTTGCGTGCAACGCGTCTTTATGCGCGGTAGCAGTGCGTATCCATTAGTTAGCGGCCCATTTTCGAGATCCGCTGAAGTTATCAGTTTAGGCTCAAGGGCCGTGAAGGTACACTGGTCCCGCTTGAGAAGAGTTTTCCACGTGATAGGAAGGTTAAATACATCATTTCTCTTGGCCAGAGTCCCATTCTTTTCAATTTCAATGGGCTTGTGAATCAATCTTTCCTTGTAATGTTCTATGTTGGCGATTTGCTGGCGCTTATTAAAATTAATTTTGCGACTTGTCTCAAGCTGATGTGCGAAAATGGCAAATGTTGTCTGTCTTCTTATGCTGAGTTTATGTTCTTCTAGCCTTTCCGATATACTTCTGTTGGTTTAGCCTACGTATGTTTTACTACAAATGCCGCATGCGACCTTGCTTAAAGTATTGTTATTTTCAATATATAAACAACATCTAACAATATTTACCAATAAAAATAAGTTTCTAAATCCTCTTTGAACTGTATCTTTAGGTGTATTGAGCTGTTGTTTCCACGGAGCCACATTACAAATACGTTGTCTACATAGCGACATCAGAGTTTGGGTTTAAAGTGGGATTCTTGGAGCGCTTTGGTCTCGAAATAAATCTTGAAAAAGTTTGGAACTGCTAAAGATAGAGATGAGCTCATGGCAGCGCTACTCGTCTGTTTGAATATATTTTAATCGAATAAAAAATAGGCGTTCTTAAGGCAACGTTTGGTGAGGTCTATTCGTGAGCTGGAAAATCCTCTGGGCAATCTGGTCCAGTGCTTCATTTATCGGTATGCTTGGATCCAAAGATTTTACGTTGAAGCTTGCTATGATGTCATCTTTTTCAAGTTTTACAGAGTGTGGAATAGTTATAAACTGGTCCGAGTGCGGTTTTCTCCATGCGCGGCTGCATAAGGCTAGCAAGGTATTTCTCTAGTTTTTGAGTCGGAGCATTGTAAACGCTGACAATGCGACTTAAGAGGGTATTTTGCTTATGAATTTTTTAGAAGTCTGTACAGTTTTGGGTACTTGCTGGATTCCCGTGATATCAGTTTTCGTTTAACTTCGGTTTCTAAAGGCGAGTCCATGATTTTGGTCTTGGTAGTTTTTTGAAAATATGTAATGGAATAGGCACAGGCTTGTAGGCATAGTCTTTTAGGATTTTTTAAAATTTCTGTGCTGCAGCAGAGGCGGATCCAGCCATTCTCTTTGGGGGGGGGGAGACTACAATAACAAAGAAAAGGTCGAAATTACCCTCAACCCACTAGTATATAAGACAATACAGTATGACAAGTGAAAGCCAGTTGACAGAATTAATTCAATGTGCCATAAACCCAAGCTACTAAAATCGCATAACCGAGGTATAGTGATGTCCACGTTCCGAATGCAGCAGGCAGACCAGTCATTTTTTCTGAATTCAAACTCTTGGGGGGGTGGGGGGGATAGCCCCGATGGTGTAGTCTCTGGAATCCATAAATCTACTATATCGTGGTGTTTCGTTTTTGTTTAGGTCTTTTAAAGTTGCAAATTTTATTCTGCCGAGGTTCTATTGCGGATAATTTAATATTCTGAGAATTCTTAACACACATCTTGCCATATTTATTCAGTCTAATGATTATCTTTTGAAGAAAGAGTTAACTCGATTTTTGCTATTATTTCTTCAATTGGATTTTTTTTTGGAAGCTATTGCGTAATTCAAACTTTTACTTAAAACTGTTTTTTCAGTGTCAGATAGTTGGTGGCTAGATATGTTGTAGACCGTCTTATTGTTGTATGTTATCCGTTCGTTCTCCTGTTTGTGGTGGTTTTTCATTATTTTTCAAATTGGTCAAGAAACTTTTCTGTTTTTGTGGTTTTTGCAGTTTGAGTTCGCCAATAGCAGTTTCTATGCGAGAGAAGATTTATTAGGTTATTTAGAGACAGGTGAAGTTTGTACATTGTTGTACTTAATTGTAGCTTTTTCTGTCGTATTTCTTCTCTATATAGGGTATTGCCAGTTTTCTCCAATATTGAAATAGTTTTCCCTTTTATGATGTGGTAAGTTATTTTAGTAAAAGTTGGTTGCATGTTGTTGTCTCGGCATCTTATTGAGAAGACGAGGTCGCATAAGAGGATGCAAACTTTTTCTCTCAGTTTTTCATTTAACTTGATTTATTAGAGCTTTACAACTATACAGGGAGATCTTCAAAAAATATGCTCAGACAGTAGGGTTGCAGTGACGTCTAATATCGTAATTTCCCGACTGTTGTCTAAGTACAGGGATGTACTGGATAGTCTAACAAAGAAGGGCTGCAGAATCAGAGTCGCATGAGTCCCGAGTCACTCGAGTATATACGAGAACAAAGAAACAAATTGTTTTTACAAAGATGGGATTCACGATTGAACAATACGGACCACAAGCAATTCTACCTGTTCCAATTATCGTTGGTAAGAGGGAATTACAATTTTTATTAGAAAGCAAATTTGGTGAATCCTGGAGGGAGGCCCCTAAAACAAGGAATATATAACTGGATCTAACATACGAATTATTAGAACTACATACCATTGTGGAACTATTGACAAAACATTGTCCCCTGTAAAGCCATTTTTATCACCATGGATGATCCAATATGCAAATGGTGTCTTGAAGAAGAAACTGTTGACAATGTTCTTAGAGAGTGTCCATCCTATCTGAAACCATCAGACAAGTTCACTTAACAAGGCTTCTTGGATTCGCAAAAGTGATCGACCATTAATGACCTGCAGCTATTCTGAGATGTAAAGCGCCCAACAAGGTCTAGGAATCGAAAATCAAGCATCAACATTTTTTATTCGTTCATTCATCATAATAACACTACTACAATATCTATTCAGTAGAAAAGAAGCCATAAAAATGCATACAATGTATTTCTTTTAAATTTTATGTCAAAGATGGCGACTGCAGGTCTAAACATAATTATCCATTTGTCCTATATGAAAGCTTTTATTATTTAATTGGGGTTGGTTTCCTTCTAGAAGTGGACTGTGTTGATATTTTGATAATAAATAAATATTGGCTGATCAAAAACTAACATCAAATTTTAACTTGGAAAAATCGTTGAGACAATTTTTTAAACGCAAATCCTCTATTTTTATAAGGTTATCTTATTTAGCATTAAAAATAAGGGTGACTTTGTTTAAGGTTGTCTATTCTAAAAATTTTCAGCTTTTGAAATATTGGCAATTTACCATTTTTGTATTGTAAAAATGGTAAACGGCTTACCTGCACAGGGAAACAACTTTTTTTTATAAATGTTCAAAATTTCCTCCCTGAACTTCCAAATTTTCCTCGCATCTCCGACTTAGTTCGTCATGGGTGGGCGCTCTAATTGAATCTGGAGATAAACTTTGAAACGCACCTCTTACCCTTGCCATACAGTCCTCAATCATTGTCATTGGATTACAATAAACGATGTTTTTTATAGTTCCCCAAATAAAATAATCTAAGACAATTAAATCAGGAGAACGAGGAAGCCATAGAAAAGACCCATTGTTGGCAATCCACTTGTCATAAAATGTTGCTTGTAAGAAGTTGGTAACTGAAATAGTTCTGTGTGATGGGGCGCCATTGTGTTGGTAAAAATTTTGCCTGTGTTCTGCCGAAGGTAAATTGCTTAAATATCGATTGTCTAACTCTTCTAGAATATTTAAATATCTTCCTCCTACAAAAGTTAACACATAATTTAAAATTGAGACATAATTTGCTGTGTATTATTAAGTACCATTAAAGTTTTCATCATAAAAATGTAGTTTTACTATTCCATCACTTCTTATAATACAAAATACATTAAATTGTCAAGTTTCTTGAAAATTTCGCGATCTGACTGCATGGGGATCTGAATCACTCCAATTCTGTTAACAACGCCAATTTTCGTAAATTTTGCTTCATCAGTCCAAATTATATTGAGGGTCGTCTTGTATAATCGTTAATATAAATGCTCAAAATTGCACTCTTTTCGACAAATCAGCATCTCTTAAATGTTAAACCAAAGATATTAAAAAAGGGTGGATGTTTTGTTTCAATAGAATTCTATCTATTGAGCCGTCGAGATTACTGTTTGTAGCGCCACTTGTCTTAGCAATGTCTTAGAATATGTCGCAAAATATTCCAGAATTGCAATTTTGACATTTTCATCATTGAGAATAGGTTTCCTTTTATGCATTTTTACCTTAATGATGCCAAAATTTTTTAAACTTTTCATTATTCATTTAACACTGTTCCGTGATAATTTCTGTTTATATGGATATCAGCAAATATCTGGCATGTTCTTGATAAAACTTTGTTAAATTCCATTGATAATAAACAAATTTAAATAATAGGCGTGCGTATAATTTAATCGTTCCGGCATGATTTTTTATAAATAATTGTCAAATGAAACCCGCCAAAACCTGTACTAAGCCAGATTGAAAAAGGGTGAAGAGGAGGAGTAACAACCTCGTAAAAAAACCTGGGTTCATCATAACATCACCCAGAAAGAGCCCCTGCCAGGGTACGGCGAAGCTGCTGCCTTGTAGTTAGATGTTGACTCATCAAAGGCTAAAGGAAGACAACATTGAAGAAAAGTTTCTAGTCACCCAGGATGGGAGTTTTGGCAACGGGTCAGCTACCCGTTACAAGTAAATGGTTAAACAAGCTAAAAATCCCAGTATACAGCCTCGGAACATAGATGCCACCAAAGATTATTATATTGCGTTAGCTATAATAATCTTTGATGCCACTAAACGGAAACTACTAAAGCACAGAACAAAGGATATGATTTTTGGAACATGGAACATTCAAAGACTTAGAAGAAAGGTAGAGAATGTTGTGAAAGAATTAGGGAAGATGAGAGTTAATGTTGCGGCTCTTACAGAAACAAAAAAGAAAGGCAACCGTCTCAAATACTATGGAGATTTTATACACATTTACAATGGTGTACAAAAAGTATGGAAATAAAATTGTCGTGGGAGGTAATAAATGAAAGACTGGCTACAGTAAACCTATCCCTAAAAGGCCATAGAACTGTAATAATCACCGCCTATGGTCCAAGTAAAGACGGAACACAAATGATTAAGGACACATTCTACGACCAACTAAATGAAATATTCTCAAGGACATGAAACACAGAGAAACTATACTGCTTAGTTGGAAGACACAGAGAAAATATCATAAATAACAACGGACAAAGACCAATCGAGCTATTTCAACAACATGAGCAAAAAATCCTTAATGAATTCTTTCAACATAAAGATCTCCACAAATATGCTTGGCACCAAGAAAAAAGCCAACTAAATCAATTATAGATTATATAATTAATAAATAGGACTTCAATATAAAGGTAAAAGACACAAGCGTATATAGAGGGATATAATGCGGATTTGACCACTTCTTCTTAGGTACAAAGATACAAATTCTTTCCAAGGCTAAAAACAAAGAAACTGACACTACGAGCAACTCAAAAATAGAACAAATATCGTATAATGGAGAGACTATGAAATCAGTACAAAAAATCTATTTCAGACTAGATTAGATAATAAACTTCAAGCCGAACTACTATCTGGGCGCACGGATGAGGTGAATTAATACATGATATCTTGCCTACACTCCACCGCACGGGAAGTTCTACGAATAAAAGAGAAAGACTTAACTAAACTAAACAATAATATTACATAGGACAACTCACTGGAGGAACAAAAACAAACGAAATAAAAAGGTTTTAATAAGTGCCTAAGTACCAAGGACCCACAAGATAAAACTAACTACAAAAATAAACAAACTAAATTTAAAAATATGATCAATATAAATAAAAATGACACTTGGGACAGAAAATGCACATGCATATAGGTCGTACGAGATCATCAAAAGCATGAAAATTAGTGAAGTCACTTAGATTAGATACTTCGAACAAGATCAATTTACAACCAATTCTAATCGACAAATGGAGATCACATTATTACAAGGAACTAACAGAAGGCAGAGAAGAATATATGTCTCCAAGACGACCCAAGGTACAAGGACTCCAGATAAATGTTACAAGGGAGATGGTATGGAAAGCTGCAAAATCTCTTAAAGAATGTTACCAAAAAACTAGCCCTCACTCTTAAAGAACTATTTAACTGAATCATAGATAATGGCGATCGCATACCGACTTTATGAATATTACCAATCCACAAAAAAAGGGAAAAGTGACGAATGAAGAAATTACAGGTGCATCTCTGTAACCAGCACAATAAACAGGATATACGGAAAACTGCTTACAAGCATAATAGAATCAGCATATAGTTCCCATGAAATCGAGAAACAAGCAAGGTTTGGAGCTGGCATGCGTGAATCATCTATTTAGCCCAGTCCAACTCAATGAAAAAAAAAGTGGCACGGAATAGAGAAGTTCATCTTCTTATTGTGGACGTTATAAAAGCATACAACACATTGCCAATCCAAAAACTGTAGCAAGTGCTGGAGAACTCTCCCATTAACAACACTGCAATCTCGGCAATTAAACAACTGTATGACCAAGCCACTTTTAGAATAAAAATCGGAAAGAATATATTGAATACCTTTCGTGTGATCAAGGGTCTTCGCCAGGGGTGTTGTCTATCACCAACTCTGTTCAAAATCTACCTTAATGAGACCCTAAAGAAATGGAGATCATACAGCGGAATAAGAATGGAGTTGAACAAAGACAACCACGTATATACTCTCTACTTTGCAGATAACCGAGTAGCAGTAGCCCAAGCCAAAGGTCTTGAATTTATAGCGAGTAAAATATATAAAAAATATACAGAATGGAGACTGTCGGTGAACTGCAGCAAAACCAAATATATGTGTATTGGTGGAGAAGTAACGGATTTGGAGGTAGATGACAACATTACGGTAAGGTATTGCCAGGATCATAATTACCTAGAAACGAAAATAGATTAAAACGGACGCACTGAGAAAGAAATATTAGATCAAATAGTAAAAGGGAAAAAAGTTATAGGTTGCCTTAATGCGTTATTATGGTCGACTAATATCTCCAAACAAAAGGAAACATCTCTTATACAATGCAATATTTGAAAGTGTATTATTATTCGGATGCGAAACGTGGCAAATATATAGAAATATAGAGCATAAATTGCTTACCCTGGAAATGGATTTTTGACGCAAATCTGCTGGAAAATCAAGGCTGGATAGGTTAACGAATGAAAGAATAAGGGAAATTATGGGCATGAAAAGAACCATTCTCGATGAAATTGAGCAACGGCAGTAATATGGTATGGGCATGTTGAAAGAATGACCGATGAACGTGTGCCGAAACAAATTCTAAAATAGACGCCAACGGAAAGAAAAAGGGGAAGAAGACCAAAGACTACCTACATTCAGGGTATCAACCCAATCATATTGGAGATTGGGAAGACCGAAGACAATGGAACCGGAAGACATAAAACGTTATGAAACCGAATATATATATATATATATATATATATATATATATATATATATATATATATATATATATATATATATATATATATATATATATATATATATATATATATACCGGGTATCAACGAATCTATTAGACAAGTCATAATTTCTAGAGTATTATGTGTATCAAAATGAGAATTGGTACAGGTAAATGGTATGTGAAGGGGAGAGTTTTCGCATATTTTCCACTTTCCGGCCACTTCCGGTTTCACCGGAAATGGCCCCGGTTTTGAATTTTTAAATGGAACACCCTGTATATTTTAACATTTTTGGATTTCTGAGACAATTCTAGATCAGAATGTGACATTTTAAAAACTTTTTACGCCTACTTCATTTTTTTAGAGCCACTTTTAAAATTGCATTTAGGTGGCCATGATCGAACGCAAACTAATCTAAGGGCCTTAGGTGATGTCAAAAAAATACAATCGCAAAGTTTTAGTTACTAGTATGAAAGACAGGAATAAGACAAGTTGACACAATTACGTTTTCATTTCTAACTATTAATTTTCAAATGGCGACCCCTTTTTGACGACTACTTTTCGAAAAAAGCATTCTTTGACGAATCTAACGGTACTAATTTATTTGCGATTGGATTAGACATAAGAACAAAAATTAAATATTATTAAGCAAAATACTGGATAATTTATTTACTTGTGACAAGTGCGCCATGGACAGCCATGATGCATAATAATTTGCAACTGTTTTTATCAAGTCTTCTTTGGAAAACAAAGCACTCACTTAAGTAGATAATGACAGTGACATACGCTCTAAGAACAGACGTAAAAGTTTCTTAATTTTCGTTAAGTTTAGAGTTCTTAGAGCGTATGTCACTGTCATTATCTACTTAAGTGAGTGCTTTGTTTTCCAAAGAAGACTTGATAAAAACAGTTGCAAATTATTATGCATCATGGCTGTCCATGGCGCACTTGTCATAAGTAAATAAATTATCCAGTATTTTGCTTAATAATATTTAATTTCTGTTCTTATGTCTAATCCAATCGCAAATAAATTAGTACCGTTAGATTCGTCAAAGAATGCTTTTTTCGAAAAGTAGTTGTCATTTGAAAATTAATAGTTAGAAATGAAAACGTAATTTTATCAACTTGTCTTATTCCGGTCTTTCATACTAGTAACTAAAACTTTGCGATTGTATTTTTTTTACATCACCTAAGGCCCTTAGATTAGTTTGCGTCCGATCATGGCCACCTAGATGCAATTTTAAAAGTGGCTCTAAAAAAATGAAGTAGACGTAAAAAGTTTTTAAAATGTCACATTCTGATCTAGAATTGTCTCAGAAATCCAAAAATGTTAAAATATACAGGGTGTTCTATTTAAAAATTCAAAACCGGGGCTATTTCCGGTGAAACCGGAAGTGGCCGGAAAGTGGAAAATATGCGAAAACTCTCCCCTTCACATACCATTTACCTGTACCAATTCTCATTTTGATACACATAATACTCTAGAAATTATGACTTGTCTAATAGATTCGTTGACACCCGGTATATATATATATATATATATATATATATATATATATATATATATATATATATATATATATATTACAGCTCCACTGATGAGACCATTTGATGTATTTATATATTGTCAAAAAACTTAAAAGCCGGCAAGAAAACATTATAAAAATATGGGGTTTATATTCAAAAAAACTGAATTTAACGAATTTTTCAAGTTAATATTTAATGTTAGTTTTCGATTACCCCGTATTTACTTATTAACAAAATATTAACACAGTGCACTAAAGTAGATCTTCTTCTAGAAGGAGACTAAATCCAATTAAATAATAAAAGCTTTCTTATAGGAGAAATTGATAGTTATGTTTAGACCCACAGATGCCATTTTTTACAAAAAATTTAAAATATGTCAAAAACAGTTAGACTTAGGTATAGGACATTATACATGGCATATGTTTATAATTTTGCGTAGAATTTAAAAATGAAATAACATATAGTATAACCCGAAGTGCCATCATTTTGAAAATATTTTAGCCGAATGCCTCTATCGAATTTAGTAAACTGTTAAATTTTAAAAATTTTCCAAAGTCTATTTTCCGAGAAATCGATCGCGGCAGTTCATCGTACACTGTATGTAAAATCTTTGTAAATGGAGTTTCCGTTGACAAATAAATAAATAAAAACAACCTAAATAAAATATAAACAGTATAGAGTAGATAAATATAACAAATTATTTTTTTTATTACATTATTTATGCAGACTTCGGTTTGATGAATTTTTGGAAAGCCATAAAAGCTATGTTAGTATCCGCACTAGACAAATTGTACGTTCGGCCAGTTCGCGTAACAGGTTTCAGAGAAAAAAAAAACTTTTGACGAGAGCACGAACAGACGATCTGCTTGGGATAGGTAACTAAATGAACATCATGAACCACAAGTAATTGACATTGGCACTTATCCTTTATATACTTTTTTGTGTAAAATGAGGAGACCTATCAGTATAAAAGTAAAAAAATCTGTTCGACCTACGCTATAACAAAGAAAATCAAGGCAGAATGGCATTCTGCTACTTCCTATGGCAAAAGGCCATGTGATGATGTAGGCAGAATCATCAGATGGATTGCTGTCTGTAAAAAGACCATAGAAACTCCAATGCAACTTAATAAATGGGCTGTGACAAATCTAACCGCTTAACTTGGTTTATATTATTCATAAAGATTATATTACAACGAAAAACATTTTATCCTCCAACACATACCCGAAAGTACCATATCGCATGAAAATATTAAAATGAAATTTTCTTAAGGAACGGAAAGAAAATTATATGAACGGGATGGCAGGATACGCGATAATGGGCACAAATATAAATTCTTCATCCACATGGCTTACACATCCTAATCCGATTGTTAGTATATGCCCTCTTCAAATGAAACCCGTCTTCCGAACTGACCTAATGTATAATCTGTAAGGTGAGGAAACAGAGCTTATGTTCCTTACCAAAAATTCATGAAACAAACAGCTGTAAAAAATGTAAAAAAAAGAATTATATCTATTATTACGTACTTTATGGTGTTTAATTATATTTTATTACTGCGGTTTTACTCATCAAATAATAATAAAGCTATATAATATACCCAGCATATTTGGATAATTTAGAGGACGATGGGGAGACCATAAAATCTAAGCCATTGAAATCCAATAATCAAACTTAGGTTAAAGCTTAATGATTTTTTTTTAAATTATAAAAATACCATTATTGAAAAAAAGCGTTTTTAAACTTTTTGTTCGTGGCACCACATCTATACTAAAATAAGACAATGAAGAAAGCTTTAAAACGAGCCATCAACCCATTGCTGTCGAATAAAGCGTCGCTTTTTAAAAATTTCAAAATTGAATACAAAAAAACAATCCAAAATTCTAAGGAAATCTTTTTCGGTATCATTTTATGGATAGAACAAATATACAAAATACTGTGGAACTCTGAGACATTGCTTGGTAGAGCCCCTGGTATGATTTGACAAGCAATAACCCATATTATGTAGTTTCGTGGGATATCAGTGTGATGCATTGCTAGAAAAACTTCGTCAGGAACCACATATATATTGGCAAATGAACTAAATTTTGTGATCGTCCATCCCTCTCGTGTCTATTCTATGGAGATTTTTTTCCTTGTGGCTAGGTTGACAAAACTATTTCTTCCCTGTGATATTACTCTTTTAAGGACAATTTTTAAACTGGTTTATCAAACTGACAAAAAATAAACCTTTTGTTGAAGGGTTCATAAACGAATATTACCAGCCATTTTTAAATTCATCTAAATTATAGCTGACATTATTATTATAAAAATAGAACGTTAATAAGTATAAATAACTGAAAAGATTATGGGGAGTGATGATAACTGTTATTCAAGACGATAGAATTTGAGAATCTGATTAAAATTAAATCACGATTTTGATATCATATCTATCAGACCTATAACACATATAGTCTAGTTATAAATTTTATTCTTAATTAAAGAGTATTTAATTTAAACAGATGATGAACTAAAATAAAAAAAATTATGATTTTTCTGATTTACCACGTATCACAAAAATTAAAAAAAGAATATATCAAAATGTCACTACAAAACTTTTACGCACATTTTCAATTGTATCGGTGGAACATATATATAGTCTAATAACACAGACTGTGTTAGCGTAGGTTAAAATGTAAGGTATAGGCTTACACTTCTCTCAGAACAAGTTTTAAAAAGGCAAACGAGCATCACACATGATAGGTCTACTAGAGAATGAAGAATAATGACTTTCAAAACATGTATGAGAAATGGGGTGATTCCATTTATATAGTTGTAATGAACTGCATATATTGTTTTACGGACAATTAACAAAAGCAATAAAACAGCGGTGCAAACACAAACTTTATAAAGATGGCCTGCCCAAAAAAAACTCCATGCTCATTGTCTTCAGAATTTTATTGGTGACCCCCTTCTTTCTCCCCATTTAACACATGCCGTTTTGAAAGAGAGTTGCACATTAATTTTAAAAGAGTTAGTTTTAAAACACAGGATATTTGAAAGAAATTAATTAATGCCTATAAAATGTCTGGTTCAATCGAGGGATCTATAAATAAAGATGGAAATTCGAGAGGAAACAGATCAAACTGATATATTGGATAAGGAAATAAAGCTGTAAAGTGATATCTTGCTTACAAGCCTAAAATATTTCGAAAAGATAAAACTATATAAGAATTTATTGATGTTGAATATTAACAGCAAGGGATCATTAATTGTATTGCCATTAAATATCTGCAGACAACAATATATTTAAACCTATGGTAAGCGTATTTACAAAGAATAAAAATGTATAGGGCGAGAATTCCTTTAGGAATTTTTTCTTAAATTAATCGTTATATTGCAAATATTTTCATACTTACAGAAAAAATGTAATAACCAAAGATTTTCTTTTCAATGACAAATACATTTTGTTTAGGTAGTAATCAGGAAGCATTTAACAAATTTTAAATATGCACATCTAGTCGCGCTTGACTGATTTTATTTTGCAAAATAAGGTAGTAGAATTCGCAACTGCCATCAAAGGAAAATTCGTATGGAAAATTAGAATTAGCATATTTTCGTAATAAAAAGGATTGCTTTTAAATACAACTGTCATTTTATTGAGTAAAAAAGGAAAAATACAATTCTGACTTGCTAAAATAAACTTAAATTCTATTCATTTGATTATAAATTATTTACATATTAATACTAGATTTTATATATTTATTTAAAATCAATGTATAATAGCCATTTGTAACGTTAAAAAAATAAATCTTTTCTAAATAATATAGTACATGAAATTCTCTATAAAAGAAGGCTTTTCAAATTTTCAATAAATAAATATAGTAATTGATCCTTTTATCATCATACGCTGGCCATTTGACTAAATTATTTCACAGTCGGCATACACTTGTACATTCTATCATTCTATTGTTTCAATAATTATGGTATTTTTGAAAATTATCTGAGATAACAACATTCTTGATTAATTAATTTGTTTTTAATAAAAACAATATTTTTGCAAGTAAATATTGTCACATTTTGTTTTGTGTTTGTAAGTTTCCTATTGTTTATTTTTTTTTAAATTTTATAAAATAATATTAAAGACTTAGAATGACGAGCAAACAATTTAAAACTTCACTAGAATACAATGGCAAGTCAAGTGTATTATAAAGCCTTAAGTAAGTTTGGATAAAACGTTTTTCTATTTATTTTATATTGTTATGTTTAATTTGAGGAATAGTTTTTACAATTACAGAATGTTTTCAAAGTTGGAACTATAATACGAAAATTTACAGCTTTGTGAAAAAAATT
Source organism: Diaprepes abbreviatus (assembly GCA_034092305.1). Lineage (NCBI taxonomy): Eukaryota > Metazoa > Arthropoda > Insecta > Coleoptera > Curculionidae > Diaprepes > Diaprepes abbreviatus. The sequence continues at coordinate 10,741,737 of JASJET010000137.1, read as the reverse complement.
CTATATAAAAACTAAAATACAAATCTTAACCAACGTATCCAATTTAAATATTTGGTAGTATCCTCTGAACACATTAGAGGAACAACTCTTCCATTCGGTAAGAATTTTAAAAGATTTCGATCCATATTGATAAAAGTAAAGCAGACACTAATACATACGGCAAGATTAAATATTTGTTAATAACAACCATTTGACATACGAAGAAATTTAAATTTTTCGGTTAATAATGAAATTTTTAAATAATTTAGCATAGAAGCATATCTTAAATGTTTCGGATAAATGCAATTTTTTCTAATTCATCTCGGGATTCGTCACACTGCTAAAAACATTTTAATTTATTTACGCTTCTAATTATCGCTAATTAGTGCTATGATTCAAAAACGTACTTGGGGGAAATCTCAAAATTAATCTTTTAATGACTATTCATCATTTAATGGTCTACGTCGGAATAAAGATTTAAAGTATCTCCCTATTTTCAAAGTGTTTTTTTTTTCTTTTTAATATTGCTTATAGCGCCATCCCTTTCTACTTCAATTTTATGTAACAAACGGTACCATTTAACCTAAATTTTACCTGACACCGCTCCTTTGTCCGATTTAAATGTACATCCGCACTGTACAGAGTATTATTCCATTTAAAAAAATACGTTGCGATAATCACTTCTTGTAAAAACTATATCTATACCTAAGATTATCTTATTTTATTATAAAGGCATCAACTACTATTTCATCTTAATTGGACCACCATGTATATGTTTGCTAAGACCTACACAGTGAGAATAAAAATAAGAGAATATTTATTAGTTTTTCCTAACCTGTAACTAATAACTTTAGGCAAGTTTCTTATAATTCCCGAGTGTTAAAAAAATTCTAACGTAGAATTGCATAAGTGGTCAAAATAACTTAGTCTTTAAATTCATCTAAAACTGTTTATTTATTAATATTTCAGTTTTGGACCTATAATAAATTAATTTATAATAATAGAAATTTATGAAACATCATGTCAGACCAAATCTATTCTCTATCATCGTATAAATACTTGAAACTTTTTAGTCGAGGCATAATTTTGCAACAATTTTTAATTAGACAAAATATAACAAATCGATGTAAACAAAAATAAAAAGCAAATTTTACTTAGTTTTTTTTTTCTATTAAGAGGACATACCTAAATAACAATTGTTTCGGTAACTATTACATTTTTTTTTCTTTAGAAATAGATTTACCTTAAGACCAAATATGAGATATACCGAAAATCTTTAATTCGCGTACGTTAATATAAAAAGGAATAGAACCTGTCACCGATGAAAACACACAAAAGAATGCGGTTAGTACCAGATTAGATTAACACTTCAACATAATACCCTGTACAGATTATAGTTTACGTTTATATCATGATTACTTGGTTAAAATAGTCCCAAGTTCGAAAATACTGTGTAATTGTGTTCTATATTGGGCAACATCCTTTTTAAAAAATCAAAAATAAAAGAGTTATACCATTTTGTTGTAAACGCATAACTAAACTAATTAAAATCTAAGTAATATCTTATAATTCCTAATTTTCTCCAATCACTCCGATTATAAGATTTGTTTGTTTAATCTAAGTTTTATGCGAGCCAGATCTTCTTTTTGCATCTCAATTTATTAAAAGGCATGGAGACAAAAAAATATCAGCATCATAACGACAAAATTAAAATGATCATTACTACCTGAAATCAATCAACCATCATGATATAATAAATTTATAAAGCCTCATCAACATATTCTACAGCATATTTTTAATTTATCTACTTAACAAAATTCGTCTTTACAATTTTATTATATTACAGGTAAAGATTTAATTTGTTTTACACTACTTTACAAACTGTACACTAAACTGATATGAGTATGTGTAAAAAGTTGTTCCCATTTTTTAAATTTCCAAAATACTGCCTAAATATTGCACAACATAAAATATACAATAAGTAACTAATAAAATAGTACAGCCAAGAGTACAATAATTTAAGGCTCTTTTCTTGATTTTTTGAGTGGTTATGCATACCTTTTTTTGGTTATTTTGATTTTTTTCTTATTTTAAATTATTACCAAAATGAAAGTCTGCATTGAATCATCTAAACAAAAATTAAAAATCATATGGTATTTGAAATAGTTACAGTTTATTTGAATAACCTTTTAATACAGATTTATAAAATTTACCTCTAATCACTTAGTAAACATGCGAACGATTTCAAGCTGATGCTTTTTTTTAACTATTATACTTGTTATATTGCTTCAGTGTTACTGTTTTAATGACGAATGAAGCCTAGGAAATTAACAGATCTTTTAATAACATTAAGTTTCTTCTAAACAGAATTTCAGTCTTATCTTGATTCCGACTTACCTTAACAAAATTACCAACGTAATATGTACCGGTTGTTTTTAAGTTTGTTCTTCCTTTAGTTTTGCGAAAATTTAGTAATACAAAGTTAGCCCCACCACCGAACACATTTTTTTATAGTTATTATAGATCACTTACCTTGAACTATATATGTACTTGAAAATGTGAAATATCTTCCATGGAATTTGATGACCGAAAATTTTCTGGACTATCGTACACAATTCTTCTGTAATTTTATAAAATTCCATTTACCTTACTCATAATGAGTTTGTTGAAATTTTTCACATGACTATATACAATTCCTCCAGGGAATGTCCCAAATTTAATCAAACTACATTAGATGAGTAACCAAACAACACATAAAAGTTTTAAGCAAATTATTTTTTTTAGTTTTAGTAAGCCAAGAAATTAAGATATTTCAACAGGGTCTAATAAGATTATGTTATTATATTCAGTAAACCTGATATAATCTTTACATAATTTTTTCCCAAATGTTCAAATATAATTATTGTCCATTCAATTTTGACAGAATCTATATTCAAAGTTGTTTATATTATTATCTCATCTCCTTAACATTTCTAATTCTAACATTTTGTTAAACTATACATGGTTATCATTTAGTCCTACAAACACTAATGACTTGCATATAATAAAAAAATTGTACAATGATTTGAAAACTGTTTCAATTTCTAAATTTCTAACAAAATTAGATCCTAAGAAGTCTGATAATTTAGATAAGGATAAAAATAGTATACTTTAAGGATTATAAAAAAGGCGAAAAAAAAATGAACAAAAAATTACTATTAAAAATTTTTTGCTCGCAATATTTTTTGTAAAGTGATACTGTAAGAGATTGCATAAACATTTATAAACCGTCTTCTTGGCGAAAGAATAACATTTTTTAATAAAACCATGTTTTTAACGTAGGTTTGAGAGCCCGGTCACCAGCAGGTTAGCCAATCCCTAAGGTAGATATTACGATTTCTGCACTAATATTATTAGCGGTTTTTGGATGAGTTCTGATTTGGCAAAGTAGTTTGTAATATGTACCTTTAAATGTGTAAACACTAGGAGTGAAAAAAAGTTTGTTTGATTGAGATTTTCACATATTACTCAAAAAATTAAAAATTTATTTTACGTTCGCTTCATGCAAAAAAAACCTGACTCCTCGAAGAGAGAGACTTAAAGGTAACATGCCCAATGTTGAAGAATTTAGTGTAAAATGGTTTTTAGAATATTTCCTAAAGACGATGTCAAGGAATAACTCAAAATGTCTTTTATCAATGTAAATTATATGTTTATATCTCGAAGAATAATTATCGCTGTTAGCATCTTTCTTTCGTCTTTAGATCTTTTAGTATAAGAAGGTGCAGGAAGGGAAAATTAGTTATCATTCTTGTAAAAAACTAATCAAGGATTTATTTTTTCTATTTTAAAGACTTGATAATTATTTTCCTCATTCCATCTATGGACAGAATTGTTTAGGTTACAGATTTTTAGTTACCAAAACAATACAACTATTGGCTGATGGCTAATTTGATAAATAAATATTCTTAAGGTACATCTAGACGATGCATAATTTCATCTTAACGCTATGACACATTACCCTTTCGTAATTTGGCTTGTATTACCTTAATACAAAAAAAGAAACATCATAGTGCAAGAATAAAAACATAATGCATCGACTATTTTACACCTTACCGTAATCATATTTTATTTTTTATTTTCATTAGCTCATCATATGTTTTAAAATCCCCTGATTTTTATTCTTATGGAACAATAAGATAATAAATATTTCTTTAAAAAATAATTTGAATTCTTTTTACTAGTCAACAAAGCTTAAAATAATATATTTAGCCTTAGGCAGTATTTTGTAACAATAATCATATTAAAGTTTACATACTAATACTAAAACTATTTAAGAACTTTCTATATCACAAATACTGAAATACCTGAATTATTTTCAGTTTTGGAACCTTATACTGGCAAGAAATAGGATATACTACATTGAATAAGGTACTATTTGAAATAAACGTTATTTTTCAATGTATACAGTGTTTCTAAGTTGCATGCCATACTTCAAAGTGAGAACTAGAATAATTTGAAGTTAATAAGTCCCTATTAACAAATGGGTTATAACTCTTGAGTTACAAAGATTAACTGCATTTTACAACTAACTATTTATGATCATAAACTTAATCGTTCTTTTTACATTCAATTATTCACAAAAGAAAAAATATGATTAACTAACTACGTAATATTTTGTATAAGGGGTATTAAAGGAAATGTAGGCAATCCCTCGAAAATGAATAGTACGCGTTAAAATAGCATCCCTTCATACAAAATTTTTTAATAGATCGAACTCCTGTCCAGATATCGACCCTTAAAAGGTTGACAACACTCCTTTTTAAAACACTTCGTTTTTCTGTTGATTGAAACTTGATCAAATTTTTATTCTTGCTACATTACAAGAAGTCCGTTAGACTGGTGCAGTAAATTTTTTTATACTTATTTCGGGAAACGCAGGGTAAACGATCCTTACTATTTTTTTACCTCTAAACTTTGAAATGCTTTCGTTTTTACTGTATTGCGTATTTTTCGATTCCTTAGCCTCTTAAAAGAAAAAAAAAAGGTACTGTTGATCAAAGTCCGTAAGATGAATCGTGCTCAAGAAAAACGTGATTTTTGTTGCAAATGCTATTTCTGATAAAATTAATTTTTTAAGTGAATGAAATAATTTAATGAAATTTAGGTCACTGCTTTACCAAATCTAAAAATTTTAATTTAATAACTGTATCAATTATGAAACCCATGTTTTTTTTCAATACATATTAAACTTTCCAGGAAATATTAAGGAATTAAAATTGTATTAGATACTTACAGTGAATTAAAAACTTCGTAAGTAGGTTCAAAATGAATGTCATTAACCCTACTACAATCGCGAACACGACGAATTAGTGACTGCAGCATCCTTTACAATACAGCAGGGTTGCTACTTATTTCATTGCAGAAAACAATAACTTTTTGTAATAGTTCTTCACTGGCATGTCTTATAATGGAATAAATAAATGTTCCACAGAAGTAAAAGTGCAGTAGATCTACATCAGGTAAACGAAGAGGCCGAGTAATAGATCCTCCACGATTGATCAACCGATTACGATAAATGGTGTTTAAGTGCTCCCATACAGCAACGCTAAAATGTAATGAAACACCGTCATGCAGAAGCCACATGTTCCGACGAGCTTATATATATATATATATATATATATATATATATATATATATATATATATATATATATATATATATATATATATATATATATATATATATATATATATATATATGAAGTAAATTGCGATCAGTAAATGCAAACCTCGTTCCAATCATATCCTTTCCGTGTTAGAGGTTGCCCAGTTTGAATAAATTGCGATAAAACACGATCCATCCCATTCCACCACCATCGAAATGATGGCCCACCTGTACCACCATACCGAGAAGAAAGTCAAAACTTACCCTCCCCGCCACAGTGATAAGGCAGAGGTACATGTTTCGTCTCTACTAGATTCATCAGGGTACCGACATGCACCTGTCTGTGCAAAGGACAGATCGGAAGGAAGTATGCAACAGTCTAGTAGAGACGAAACATGTACCTCTGCCGTATCACTGTGGCGGGAAGGGTAAGTTTTGACTTTCTTCTCGGTATGCTGGTACAGGTGGGCCATCATTTCGATGGTGGTGGAATGGGATGGATTGTGTTTTATCGCAATTTATTCAAACTGTGCAACCTCTAACACGGAAAGGATATGATTGGAACGAGGTTTGCATTTACTGATCGCAATTTACTTCATTTATACAGGGAGTTGCATATAGTTGTACGTTTGCTGAATGTGATTTCAGCACTACAACGGCATAATGTGGATATATCCACTGGAATCCGTGAAAGCCGCATAAACATATATATATATATATATATATATATATATATATATATATATATATATATATATATATATATATATATGTATGTATGTATAATAACACAGGTATAATTATAAAACGAAGCATTTTAAAATATGTTTGTAGGAACTTTTCTACTAAAGATTATTCAAAAGTCACCTTCTGAAGTACATCATAACATCATACCAAGTACGAAAATACTGTATAAATCGGAAACAAATTGCCCAGCTATTAATTAATTTTAAAACAGTCTTGTAATGGACAACGATACCAAGTAGTAATTATATATATATATATATATATATATATATATATATATATATATATATATATATATATATATATATATATATATATATATATATATATGTGTGTGTGTTTTGTGCTTAATCCATGTTGTATCATTCGTTTGTCACGTTTACCCATAATTTTGTGTGACAAATAATTATTAAAATAATTATTCTGCAAGTGTACACTCCAAAGTAACGATTTATCTTGAATATGCTCAATGAAATGGTTGTTCGCCTTTTAATTTCAAGTTTAACTGTCAAACTGGGCCAAACGAGATCGTTTTAGTTACATATTAACCCTTATAATACTTCGTTTAACTTGATATGATATAAAAAATTTAAAAACAAGAACCCAAATAGTTATAAAGTAATTATTAAAATATTTTAGAAAATATATAATATTAAAAATTCAATATCATACTTAAGTAAATTAATTAATATATTACCAACAGTTTCTAACATTTCTTTAGTTACCTAGATCAGTTGTTCCAAATGCCACAATACGTACAAAAACACTGTTAGATTTTAAATATACATAACTTTATCATTATGTTGGTAAAAAAAAGTCATGCGCATTTGTCGTAAAAAAAGGCGTGTTCTTCTCAGCAGGGTTAAGAACACAGGGAACCTTATAAATGAACATGTTTTAAATCGTTAAGGATCAAAAAGAGATAATTCTTTTAAACCAGTTCTTATTTTATTAGTAGTAACCAAAAACTTTACTGAATAAAAGCCACCAATATAAATAATGACACATAAGTAATATTTCAACATTTTAAGGCAATGTGAAAGGATATTTTTTTATTTGCATTTTGATTCCTTAATATTATAAAGAAGTATAGGAGCATGAGGTTCACTATTGGATTTTTTAAACACTAACATTATATGCTTCCTAAAAATAGTAAAAATTTGAGATTTCCTTATTTGTTGTGTGACTGCGACGCTACTTTTAAGAATACTTTAAAGCGGCAAACATATTATTATGACTTTTTTAGCTCGAAAATAAACTGAATACCTTCACTTTCTAACCGGTATATGGCTAGATACAAAATAAGGTAAGTTTACTCCATTTTGGAGATATCAGTGAATGTGAATATTGTAACTGTCATTATAAAAATTAGTGTACGTCCGGGCTTGTTTAAAAGAATGTATATTAAAAAGGGTTATAATCCAAAATAGAAGAGTAAATATTGTGAAAACCCGAAAATCAAAATTTCCTTAATTTCTAGGAAGGGAAAGAAACTTTCCCTTATAATTTAAATGTAATGAGAAAGAAAAATATTGTGTGTCGGTAAGGACTTAACTTATTTTATTAGACTTTTTGACGATAGGACTAGACACAATATGTATCAAATCACTTTTTAACCAAGTATTATAAGAGAAAATATGTCAAAAACCAATGAAAAATAACTCTATTTCCAAAAGAAAAACTCTTATCTTTATAAATTCCAAAACTGATCGAAATTCTAGTAGGTTGCTAAAACATTACCGTTAGTAGGTACTACAACTGAATGGTGGTTTGAGGTGTGCATTAAATGACCGCTCTGTACAATATTGCTGTTCGAGGATTGTTGTGGCTGTGATGTTTGATTTACTTGGACCTGTGAGATCTGAAGATTATTTGGATTTTGATTTGGTTGTTGTACATTACCTGAAAAATGATATAAGATATTTAGTTCGTTAGTCAATAAAAGTTTATAAAAAAAAAGATACGACAAATTTTTATCGACATGTATTTTGTTTATAAGACAAAAAAAGTTTGTGTTAATCTGAAATCTGGAAATTATTTAAGATATTTGCTTTTTTACATATACATGGGTTTAGTGCACTGTATTTTATTATTTGGGTGTTGAAGAGAAAGTCGTAAAAAAAATTAACAACTTTAATAAGTAAATCTAAATAGATTTACCATTATAAACATATTATTGCTAATTGTAAATCTAACGAAAGGCACTTATTCCATTAGAAATGTGTAAATCGCCTTATGCGTAAAATATGTAGAGAATGGACTCCACAGGGGGTTATGTTTTTTCGAGAGAGCTGTATGAATTCACTGGTATATGTAACAAATTTTGCCGTGTACAAATACGACGAAACAATTAGAATTTGAATCGCGTGCTTAAACTGACCCTTCATGGCAGCTCGAATACGGTAAGCGCGCTTACTCCCTGGTTGGAAACAGGTCTTGATGCCGTCGTGCGTACTGACGGCACATGAAGAAAACAAGTTGATTAGTCCTGCCACTCCGCTATTATGAAAGAGCAGGATCTTGTGATATTATACGTGTCGAGCTTTTGATCTTGTAATATGGAGAAAAATTATGGTATTTTATCAAAGCCGGGAAAATTCCTCTTCTAATAAAGCGACTGACTATTTAATATTATAGATTAAAAATTAAGTAAAAAAATGTGAGAGTTCTCGAACAGTCGTTCTTCGTTTTGTCTCTCAAAATTTTAATTTAGGCAAAAATGGCGAAAGTCAAAAGCAAAAATTTTCTTTTTGAAGAAAAAATGGCCCATTTATATTATCGAGCTAAACATTTAGGTATTTAGAAGTCGCCGACATCGGTTTAAAAAATATTGTTTTGAGAAAAAAGGGATTAAAGTTAAAAAGAAAGGAGTTTGCACGTAGATAAGTCATTTATTTACTTATTTCTACAAATGTAGAATACATGATTCAATAAATTATGTATTGGATGATTTTTTTTATTTTGAGACTAAAATATCTGGGTTATCCCAGATTAAAAGTTCAGATTTTCGAGGCGAACGCTCAATTTTGCTCTCCCGGCCCACTCCCACTCTCTATAGTGGTGGAACACACTATTTTATATGAAACCCTATTTTTTACGACAGATTAGAAAAGTACGTCGAGAAATACGTAATCTTGGTTAAAAGATTTTTTTATTTCATGATTATCTAAGCTTCGTCTTTTTCAAGGATAGCCTAATAATGCTAAACCTAAGAAATGTACTTGTTTTCAGTGAGATCCCTTACCTCTCACCGTGAGGGTGCTTATTTTTAGTAAATTCCCTTACCTCTTATCGTTTAATTAAATTAAGTGCTCGAAGTGATAACCTTTAACTTCGATATATTTATGATATATTTATTGATCTGCATTTGAAATGATTGTATACAGTTTACAAGTATCTCCAATTCAATTTATGCACAAATGTTCCTGATTCACTGAATCTTGTTGGAGAAATTGGTAAACTTTAGTTTGTAAAAATTCCAAAAAAAAAATCTGACGATGTAAGGTCAGGCGATTTGGCAGGCCAATATACTAGACCACCCCTACCGATCACAAAACCATTGTAGTTGCTATTTAATAGCCCCCATATTGCTACTGAGCAATTTACTGGACAAGCGTCACGTTGAAACCACATATTCTGTCGCATTCGAGACTTAGGTCTTCAAACAATGTCGACAGTTCTTTTTGCAGGATGTTTCAATATTTTCACCGTTCAAATTGTCTTCATTGAAAAATGGGTGGATAAGTTTATCGCCAATTATTCCACAGCAAACATAAACAGACTTCCGCTCTCTAATAATGTATGTTGTGGAGGGGTTACAGACTCCCTTCGGTATTAAACTATTTAAAAACATGAAAAAAAAATACGACCGCTCCCTACCTGGAAACGCCGCATATAAAGGTGACGTCTCTGTCACATTCTTCATATATCAAAACCATTTTGATTTCTCTTATACAGTTAAATCCATACTAAAAAATATCAAAGCACTCTAGTTGAAACACCAAACAAAAAAAATGAACAGGTGCGTCTAAGTTCTGTGATCTAAAAATTGTCTTTTTACTGAAGACAGCAAGTATGTAGCACGTTCTGTGCTTGCATTTACGTACTATTTGCGCACGGTTCGAATGCAAGAAATCTTACTTTTAATAACACTGCTATCTATCATAGAATTGAAAAAAAAAAATGTTTTAGACAAAATTTATTTTTCGACGTGTTTCCCAGTCGCATTTGAGGTTTTAAGGTTCCCTTTGTCCAATGCTCAAGGTGGCTCATTTTAGTAAAAGCGAATAACCCCCTAAAAATATTAACTTTTTATGTAAAACATTTTTTCGACGCCTATGTCTAAAGATATATCTCAAACAATAAATTGTATAGGGATATCATCCACAAAGGTATAACGGACGTCTAGATACAACTGCTCTACCTACCCCGAACATTTGCGTACAGAGTACTCACTTCATCAATTTGCATTGATTCAACTTAAAAACCTCAAAAAATGTATTATAAAATTCGCTTTTTTGAAGCATACCACTAGTTTTTTAAAATATTCTCCATGACGATCAATACATTTTGCATACGTTTGAACCAATTCGACAAGCATTTTTGCCTCTGTCAATATGGAAGCATCAAAACATGATTTTTGAATGCATCAACCGCTTCTCTTCGTGTAGAAAATCGTTGATTTCGTTATTTGTTCTTCAGGTACGGAAAAAAAATCAGTGAGTGCCAAATCTGGTGAATGACCCTTCAATTCCTCATTCTGAGTGCTCAAAAAGTCACTTGTTAGAGCTGATGTGTAAGAGCTCGCATTGTCATGGTGGAGAATGATCCGTCATCTCCGGTTTGTTATCCTCAATTCACCGAAGACGTTCCGACAAACAAATTGTTGTGTTCTACGATTCTCTAAAAGCGTAGTTATGACGTGACAAGTTTTTCCGAAAAAATAGGCGTACATTTGCTTCAAAGTGCTTCGTGCGTGAGCAACTTTTATTAGTTATGAATCATCATGGAGGTCGACTGCTGTTGACTTTCAAACTCGTAGGCATAGATCTAAGACTCGTCACCTGTCACGATTTTTTAAATATTCTTAGAAGCGCCGCGTATTTTTTTAACATAGAATGATATCAACCGATTTATTAGTATTTTATTGTACTAAAAATTATCTTACGGTATTTTTTACTTTATGTACTAAAAACATCAAATGTGATTGACAAATGAAAAAAATTTATTCAGATAATTCTAACCAAGTTCAGGTAGAAAATTCGATCTTAATCATAATATATTGGCTTCTAAAAGAGGAAATTTTTAACATTTTGACATCCAAATAGTGCATCTTGGTGCAAAAGGCTTATAGTTCTCAATTTTCTGGTTTACTTTAAGTTTAACATGAAGTCTAAAGTGCCGTGTGATTTGATTAATTGAATGATTCGCTCAAAACAAGCACGTAGCATTTTGCATGTTTTTTTTTTACACAGTTTGGCTTCCATTATTTTAGTAAATAATATAATTTTTTATTGTAATAAAACAAGGACTCGGCACACACACGGATACCCGAGAACCTTCGGCTATATATATATATATATATATATATATATATATATATATATATATATATATATATATATTATGTCGGATATTCTCACGGGTGTGATGTGTAATCGAAGGTTTTCGGGCATCCCGTGTATGTGCTCTCAGGACTGTAAGGCAGGTGACGTTTCGGTGAAATCTCATTCACCATTTTCAAAGCTCACTGTAAGGCGTCTACAAGCGAACTGACGCCTGCGACTTCGGTGTTGTCGGTACCGTGTGCGCGTCGGACGTGTTCGTTTTCCGAATGGTTCCGAGCCATCAGGTGGCGTGACCTGCTGCGCGTCATCGGCCCTGTTGCCAGTGTTTGTGGTTGCGTTGCCGAGTTGTAATCTCTTTCGTTACTAAGTGGTACTGGTTGATGTTTTGTAAGCAGATTTTTCCAAGTATTAGACACACGTTGGCTATCATCTCTGCTATTTAAGTTGCTGGGCCTCTTTGCAATTTCAATAGCCAATGTGGAGTTGAAACAGCTCTAAACAACATAAACAACGACACAGCAGAAACTATCCGCCAAGAAATTTCAGCCGTTTTGCGCAAAGCAAAACCTCCAAAAAATAATCTATCTGCAGAAGAACATCGAGCCTTACAAGACCTGCGCAAAGATACCTCGATCGTAATACTTCCGGCGGACAAAGGAAATTCGACAGTGATCCTAAACAAAACAGACTATCATGATAAGATGATCGCCCTGTTAAACGATCCTGCCTACAAGCCGATAAACAGAGACCATAACACTTATCTAGAAAAGACCACCAAAACATTGATCAGGGCTTCTCCACTTACCGAAGAAATAAAGAAGAAGATCACACCAAGAGAAAAATCATCCGTATGTCCTAAACTTTATGGCTTACCCAAAATACACAAGCCCGGAGCCCCCTTGAGACCAATTGTAAGCTCTGTTGGCTCTCCAACTCAGGCCCTAGCAAAACATCTAGCTACCATTCTCCAACCCTTCGTCGAAAAAATGGCCTCCTACGTTAAAAACTCGCAACATTTTTGCGAAATAATCAAAAACATACGTTTACAAGAAAAAGAATGTCTAGTTAGTTTTGACGTAACATCACTTTTCACACAAATACCAGTTAAAGAGGCTCTTTCTGTAATAGAAAACAAATACAATCTGCCAAAATATATCATCGAATTAGCTAGACACTGTCTTGATAACACCTATTTTACTTATGAAGGCCGACGATATAAACAAGTCGAGGGAGCCCCGATGGGATCGCCGCTATCTCCCGCACTCGCTAACTTATTTATGGAAGATTTTGAATCAAAAGCTTTGGAGACCTCTTCACATAAACCAAGACTGTGGCTACGTTACGTGGATGACACATTCGTTATCTGGCAACATGGGGAAGAAAATCTCAAAAGTTTCCTGGAACACATAAACAGTATACATCCCAAAATTAAATTCACCATGGAGACAGAACAGGAAAGAGAACTACCGTTTCTGGATATCCTACTGAAAAAAAAAGAGGATGGCTTGCTTTCGCACACTGTCTACAGAAAGCCCACTCACACCAACAGGTACCTCAACGCCGATTCACATCACCATCCCGCCCAATTATTTGCAGTAGTGAAATCACTTGCGTTTCGATCGCTGTCCCTTACAGATCCAGAACATTATCACAAAGAGATGAACATACTGCAGGAAGCCCTAACAAAGAACGGTTATAAAAAAGAACATATAGACAAGGTTCTAAAAAACAAACACTTGGCCCCAAAAAATCGCGAAAACCAAGAGAATAGCTCCAAGGCTTTTGTTCCTTATGTAAGAGGCACGACAGACAAGATCGCAAGAATTCTCAGGAGACACAACATTGAAACCATTTTCACCACAGACCGTAAAGTAAAAGATTTCTTGCCAACACCTAAAGAAAGAATCCCTCTAGAAAACCAGGGAGTGTACGAAATTCCATGCGGAGAATGAAGCTCATCTTACGTAAGCCAAACCAACCGTAAAATAAGCGCCAGAAGAGACGAACATATAAACGCTGTCAAGCAAAAAACAACTTCTTCTGCTCTGGCCCAAACACTGGTTAAACACAGGACATAAGATAAATTTCTCGGGAACAAAAATGCTATCGAGATGTGAAAATCTGTCCACAAGAGTTATAAGGGAGGCTATTGAAATTGCAAAGAGGCCCAGCAACTTAAATAGCAGAGATGATAGCCAACGTGTGCCTAATACTTGGAAAAATCTGCTTACAAAACATCAACCAGTACCACTTAGTAACGAAAGAGATTACAACTCGGCAACGCAACCACAAACACTGGCAACAGGGCCGATGACGCGCAGCAGGTCACGCCACCTGATGGCTCGGAACCATTCGGAAAACGAACACGTCCGACGCGCACACGGTACCGACAACACCGAAGTCGCAGGCGTCAGTTCGCTTGTAGACGCCTTACAGTGAGCTTTGAAAATGGTGAATGAGATTTCACCGAAACGTCAGCTGCCTTACAGTCCTGAGAGAGACTCAGCACATACACGGGATGCCTGAAAACCTTCGATTACATACATACATATATATATATATATATATATATATATATATATATATATATATATATATTATGATGTTCACTCAACAATTACGCCGTTTCACTTTGAAAAAAACTGAAAATGCACTTTTTAATTGATGGCCATAGCATATACATATATATACATACATATATATATATATATATATATATATATATATATATATATATATATATATATATATATATATATATATAATTTTAAAAAGTATATCAAACATGTTCTAAAATCACTAAAATTATATTACTTTCAAAATAATACAGTTTTAGTTAAAAGTAAAATTATTTAAGCTCTGCTTGCGCAAAAATACTCACTTTGTGCAGCTATACTTTCAGTTAACTCAGCCTTTTCTCGGTCCAAAACATGTTTTCGGCTGTGCCTCAAGAGATTTCCTTTTTCGACGAACGACTTGCCGCATTCCGTGCAGGTAAAAGGTTTTTCACCTCCGTGAGATCTTCTATGAGAGACTAAATGACCCTTACACATAAAGTCTTTTTCACAAAGATCGCATCGGAAAGGTCGATCTGCCTGTTGCCCTTTATTGTGAGAGCGTTGGTGGAAAAGAAGATTACCTAAAATAATAAGTACATATATATTGTATAATATTTACAAATAGTCATAAAAAAAAGTTAATTAAACGCATAAAACTAAAATAAAAACTATAAAAATACAAATTGGTGAACATTAGTGATGCAATGTTTAGTAAAACTAAAAGACGGACTACCAAAAAAAAAATAAATAAACACAACTTTTAATATTAGACAGGCAGTAAAAAATAAATGAAAATGTTGCAAATTATTTAATATTTTTCTCTTTAAGTATTAATTGTTTTGAATTATTTGTGTTATTTATGTATGTATTTATTTTAAAAAATCACATCCTCGAAGGTGTCCCAATAAAAATCTTTCCTCTCCCCAAAACATGGGATTCTTATAGACAAAGCCAGAAGCATTCACATAAAAGTCTTTGTAATACATCATTAATTTAGGACACAAAAAGCTTCTTAAAAATGTGATAAAAACGCTAGATATCAGAAATTTTGGGAGGTACAAGAGGTAGTTGATTGCAATTTAAAAAAGTTCACCTCTCTGAAAAAATTCAGATTTCTCACATAATATGAGGGTGTAACAATGGCGCCAAGTTAACTTTAAATTCCTACCCGACATATTACATTATTTACTGCTATACATACAAACTTTGAGATTTTATTATCATCCTAAAAAAATCAGAATATATTATTTTATTTCACGTTATGATTGTGCAATAACGAAATATTGCTAAAATTTAATTTATGACGATTTTTTCGCAATATTTCGTCTAAAACTTTCAAGATTGTAATTATGCAGATCTCTGGAAAAGCTGTTTTAAGAGATCTACATAATATATTTTTCATTTTATTAAATAATTTGTATATTATTACAATAATGGTTCTTAGAGATGTTTCCTCTTCAGTAAAGTTACCAAGAAGACAACAAAACTTGCATGAAACTCTTGTTTTCACTTGCCTTTAAGTGGAAACGATTTCCCACACTCACTACAAGTAAATGGTCTTTCACCAGTATGTGAACGCATGTGAATTAGAAGATGTTCTTTTTTAGTGAAAGGCTTCGAACACACGTTACAACAGTGAGGTGTTTCCCCCGTATGTTGTCTTAAATGATTTGTCAAATGTTCCTTTCTTGTAAATGTTTTTTGACAGAATTCACATCGATGTGGAGATTCTCCTAAAAACAAAATGAACTTTTATTTTTTCATACAAAGTCGAGAATAAAGTCTATATAGTATGAGATTTGCTATTTTTAACTTATTGTTTGACACATTGTTTTACACAGAAACTACAGAATTTGTCAAACGCGGAAAAAAATGTAAAAAAAATTCAAATCTTCATGCACCCGTGAATTACAGAAAATACATCAAGAAGTATTTCTTTAAAAAATTGTAAAGAAAAATGTAGATTTAGTTCCAAATTGTGTTTTCCCTTAATTTACTCCTTAAGAGAAGTAATTCGTTTTCAATTTTAAAACGCTTAGCATAAGAATGGGCATAATTAATAGATATCGGTAATCTCTACTTTACAGACATTTTAATTTGAATTAAGTTTCAAAAATAAATTTTGGGTAATTCAGTAGAATTTTCTGTCAATACTACCCACGAAAAATAGAATTATTTGTTTCTAATACTTGATAGTATTGTGTTGTTTACAAGTTTTTTTTGAAAAAAAAAAATAGGAGAAACCTTAAAAAAGTGTTCACACCTGATGCCAGATTTGCATACTTTTTACATTTTTATATCTGTATCCTATATATCTATGTTAAGTATACAACTTCCTTGCGATTACTACTCATTCAATCCTTTAAAAGTCATAAATGTCCTGTGTCACATAATTTTAAACAATTATAGTTAATGACAAATTCTCTGCTGCTATATACACTGGCGAACAAAATATTTAAATCACTTAAGAAGTTTCAAATAATTTTAGGGGTAAAAATAAGGGATTCATAGTATTAGAAGGCGCTTAAAAATTTATTTTCCTAGAAATATTATCTGTAATATTTGTTATCTGTCATGTATTGTCGCCGTATTTACGACTTTTACGAAATAGCATGCATTCGTCGTAACTGAAAATTCACATTTCGTTACCTATTTTTCAGTTCATCGTTGATTTTCCTTTGTAAAACCTGTCGGTCACAAAGTAAAAAGTTTGTAATCTTTATTTAACAGGTCATACTCTCTATATATCCTATTATTGTAGCAAGAATTGTAGCATACAAGATGGTCGAGGACAACGTTAAACTGCAAGAATTGTTGGTAAGAGTATTTATGCTGTACGAGGAGACTGACTTGACAATTACAACAAGAGATAAGTTTTTTTGGTGTCGACAAGTTATTCTTCATGTTAGTAGAGTAAGAGCTGGCTGTAGAAAACCTAGTTGATCAAGTAACAGAATTAAATGTTATTACTCAGAGCAACCATAAGAAAAATCATTGTGTGCATGGGTAAAATTTGTATACAAGTTTTGTATGTGCTGGCATAAAAGTTTCTCAGACGGTTAAGTGGTAGAATAGCACTTAGGTTAAATTTCGCCTACATTGATAGTGCTTTTTGGATATTATATGTTGGAAATGTGTAAAATGTATTACTATTTTTAATAAGATACGTTTATTAACCTATGACCTAGCTAAACGACTTTCATACTCCCTTCAAGGGAACTTGCACTCATTCCAGATGTCATAAGGATGAAGCTCCCTGGGGGTCCTTTCCATGTTGTCAGGCCCTAGATGATGTTTTGGTCCTCTGCATTTCTCATGCACTTCTCGACAATTCGTACTGCCTTTTGCACAGCCTTATACATATGTTCCCTGACGCCTAATGTCTTGATATTACGCATAAGACAGTACTACGCCGGTTGTTGATAGAACTATAGGAATCATCCGGACGCTATTCATTCCCTTCTATCTGCGTATTTGGCGATCTTCTCATTATGCTTGCCTATTTTTCTATTAGTGTTGCTTGCTTGGCTGTTCTATCTACCAAAATGAGGTCTGGTCTGTTATGCACAACTGTATAATCTGTAAGCACAATTCGTTCCACATTACAGTCTGGACTTGTTTTCCGGTAAAGGCTCTGGTCTGTATCCATAGTATGACACTTTCTCTGCCTGCCACAGCTCGAATTTCTCTCTCTAAATCGTGCCCCTTCTTGTATTCCAATGCGGCAAATGGTTGACATCCTCCTGTTATGTGCTACATCGTCTCTGATATTCGACACCCATATCCGTCTTGGTTTGGTTATTATATACCGTTTACGCTTTATAAATATGTCTTATACTTTCCTGTGCTTGATCTATGCCACTGAGAGAGATTAAATATTAGATCTCTCTTAGTGACATAGATCAAGTATAGTAAAGTATAGGACATATTTATAATGCCTAAACCGAAAATAGAATGTTTATGCCAGCACATACAAAATTTGTGCGCAAATTCTGGTCAGGCACACAATGATTTTTCTTATAGTCGCTGTGAGTACTAACCTTTCATAACTTAACCTGCCACGTTTTCTGCAACCAGCTCTTGGGTCATATGTTTATTCACTTTTTTTATATTTCTAATAACACTAGATCGAACTTCATTTTAAACGTAAATTTGTTGCTTTTTCGGAATATATCATAAAAATAAAAAATATTCTTTCGAATTTAATATTTAATATCATACATACAGTACGATGATTTATAATTTACAAATATAAATTTAAAACAGAAAATTCCAAACAAACATTTTGTTGTCAACGTGACCTTAATTTTTGCTCGCCAGTAATTCTTTGTACTCGTCTATGCAAACCTGAACCCTTATAGAACCTGCCTCGAAAGAGATGATACTTTTAAGATGGATCTTGTCACTAAAGGAAACCAATACATATAAAGTCAAAAATAGGCTCATAAGGGCTGATTATTATGCTGTATATTGGTCAACTTTTAATATTTTGTATCAAATTGTTTTTATCGTAGATACATGCTAAACTAAGTTTTAACCGGCGTTTTGACAACAGGGACGATGGATAAATATATAAATGGGTTAGAATCAACATGAAGTATGTTGAATGTCAGTGATAAAATACCGTCAGAAGAAACAAACATCAACAGAAAGTCATGAGGACTTGAAGAATAAATTATTAAGACATTGTCAAGCGGGGTTGCCATGAATTTAAAGATGGCAGATTATAGATTGTGAGCGGGTCGTTATGGCTTTTATTGTCCCTCTAGGCAGCACTGTCAGCTGTAAGATCTTTTGTACGTTACCGATCTAACATAAGCCTGAGATTTTAAAACTTCAAGAAGTGTATTATTTTCCTGCTGTCTATATCTTCAGGCATCTAAGTGCAGAATTTTAACATTCACAGCGGATGATCTGCTGTCTCTACTGCAGCATCGCAAAAATAGCAATGTTCAGTTTTGACCATTTTTTTTGAGATTATATCTTAAAGTGTCCTATAAAGAGATTTGTTATTACTCGAATATATATATATATATATATATATATATATATATATATATATATATATATATATATATATATATATTGGAGAACAAGAACCTTTTCTTTTTGCTTTCTTTGGTGTCCTAAAGCCAGGTGTATTGGGTGTATTGGTCCATCTCAATTTTATGTGAGTGTGTTCTCAGCTTCAAAGCTCTTCCATTATGTGGCTTTTTGATGGTCCACTAAAAGGCTCCGGGCCGAGAAAAGGAGTTTTTGTATCTACTTTCGCGAGGCTGTCCGTTTCCTCATTTCCTTTGTTTTCGTTTTGCCCTGGCGCCCACATAAGGGTTATTCTTAGCCAATTTAGAGCTTGCCTACAGCACAGACTCGCAGATGTTTGAACCCAAGAGCTTTTAGCAGTCTGACAGTATGTATATTTTGGCTTTCCCAGTGTTTCTATTGAGGCCTTATCGTTGCAAATTTTAATTGCATGAATTTCTATTTAGATGGTAGGAGTGTTTCTTGGGAATTTAGCGTACTTAAAGCCTTGACGGCAATCTCCTCCTCGATTCACACGTGAATTTTCCTCTAATCGAGATGATCTCTTTCTGTTAGCTTACTACTTTATGATCCAAGTCAAAAGTCACACTGGACACTATTTGTTTTAATATGCATTTCACTCGATTTGTATCCAAAATCTTCATATTTCCAACAAAAATTTTCAGGTTTGAAGTTGTCTGCTAGGAACAGCTTGGGGGCAATCATTACTGCCTCCCTCCCCATAGCTAAGAGCAGTAGAGGGAGGTTCAGTATTGCCACTATAGTAGCTGTGGGACATGTTGACATAGCCCTTGTGGTCCCTAGACAAGCTAACTGGTGTAGTTTTTGCAGTTTCATACAACCATAGGATCATATTCGGTTTCAAGCCCCAGGTTCTGCAGTATTACGTCATCAAGTTTGGTAGTGAGAGTTCTTGTTCTGAAAGACAAACCACACGAAAGACTTATTTGGAGAAACACAATAGTCATATCATACGATCTATAACACTTTAACAAAACATTTCAACATAAAAAAATAATCTGCAAGATGAATACTTCGAATATAACAATATCTCAAAAGAGAACTTGTGCAGTGACATCAAAGTATTTTTTAACTAGGTCAGGAAAGAGCAGACAAGATATTCCCAAGAAATTCTCACGATGAATGAAACATAAATGCATAACTATGACCTTGAAACCAAACGTTGCAGGTTAAAATGGAAACATCGGAGCTCTCCACCCCATCAAAAATTCAAGGTGTAAATGTCTTCTGGAAGGGACATTGATTATTTAAAAAAGGGCAAAATATTACTGGATTTTACTTAAATGAAGAAGAAGAACAGCAAAATGTGTGCTCTCTCACCAGGATGAAGCGACCAATGACAAATATTGTATTACCATGAATTTGGGAAGCAAGATTTGAATTACTGCAACACCCACATTTTTATCCGACTTAACCCTCAGTAATTATAATATATTTCCTAAAGTAAAAAAAATATCTGTGGCCAAGTTTGCGTGCGATAAAGGAATCATTACCGCCATAAATCAGTGCTTTGAGGAGGTTCGAAAGCCACAGAAATATTGGAGTACCGTTAGGAATAGTGTATAGATTGGAGGCGACTTTAGAAATAAGAACAGGTTTTGTTCACTTCCTCTTCTAAATAGGTCAGAGATGAAGCACAGGGATCATCACTAATTAGATAAGGATAGCGCAACACATCATCCATTAAAAAATACAATGAACTATACAATATCTACTGATCTATTCAAATGAATAAAGAAAGATGATGCATTGACAAAAGCCATTGACAGTATGGCACACTAATTTATTTTTGTATAAAAAGTATATTACAATTTTTATTAACGATTATTTAATTTAAAGACTAATTTTACGTCCATAAACACGGGAACAAAATATGATATACTAATTTTCTTTAGCAGTATAGTTCCACCTAAGCATCTCTATTGAACATCCTATTTTAAAACAAGAATTTATTCTAACAAACAACTGTTTAGCGATGTAAATAAAAAATTTTATATACTAACCTGTATGTATTCGGACGTGGTTCGTTAGATGTTCCTTTCTAGTAAAAGATTTTGCACAAAAATGACATTTATGAGGTGATTCACCTGTATGTTGTCTTATATGATTGTTAAGATGTTCTTTCCTAGTGAACGACTTTGTACAATAAGTACACTTGTGAGGAGATTCACCGGTGTGTTGTCGTATGTGATTAACTAAATGGTCTTTTCTAGTAAAAGCTTTCGGACAGTAGGTACACTTAAATGGAGTTTCTCCTAAAATAATTACCAAAATTAACCAAAAAATAACATTACACATATTCAAATTGACGATGTCCTAATGTTTTTCTGCTAACATTTAGATGTTTCTTTTGAGAAAAACACTTTACCTGTAACCCGAGATAATGCTTTGACTCTAACCGTGTTGGACCAGCGTTATAGGATAAAGTTATTTCAGTTGATTAAGAACTAAAATAGTTTCTCTAATATACATGTATTTATTTATACTTTCAATACACAGGTTCACAAAAAAAAAGTGATGCCTATTTGACCAAAGCATTTTATTCTTATATAATGTGACGCCCTAAATCCAAATCTGAGGTCCGCTAACCTCTATCACGTCAGATTCAAGGTCATTTTAAAGTCAAATGTAGTAAAATTCACTAAATAAAACTGAAGAAATAGATATGTAGATTCTTGAGGTCACTTAATCCGAATTTATGGTTTATTTAATCCTCCAATGCGGCCAGAGGTAATTTCAGGGTCATTACAAGGTCAAATTGAGAAAAAAAAAACAATATATAAACCTGGAAGAAAGATAAGTTGATTTTTGGGGTCGTTGAATCCGAATTCGTGATTTGTTTAATCCCTCAAGGTCAGTTAGAGATCATTTCAAGGTTAAATTGAGAAAAATATACTAAATAAATCTGTAAAAAAGGTATACATACCTTTTGAGGGCACCGAATCTGATTTCGCAATGTGTTTACTATCTCAAGGTTAACCAGAGGTCATTTCAAGGCCAAATTGAAAAATAGCCACTAAATAAATCTGTAAAAAAAGAGAACCCACACGCAGCTAGATCGATATCCATTACACAGCAGACAGGCAAGCGGGTTGAGTTTTTGAGCTGACACTCAAAACACATTGATGTTCGCTACAAGTAGGCACGTGAACGAAGCGACTTTGCAAAGTGAAACTCCAGCTTCTAAAAATCACATACCCCACGCGCAGCTAGATCAATATCCGTTACATAACAGCTAGGCGAACGAAGAGAGTTTTTATAAGCGTATAACACCAACCCCATGTTCTCATACATGCTGTGCCTGGAGCATATGATTTTCGAAGCGTTGGGGTTTATTTCATACACTCATAAATCCTTGTTTTTCGCCTCTATGCTGCGTAACGGGCATTAATCTCGCTGCGCGTGGGATATGTGGTTATAAGAGCTTATGTTTTGGCATATTTATAAAAATTTGATCCGCTCGCCTGTCCGTTGTTTAACTGCCATCAATCTAGTTGCACGTGGAGTGTGTAGTTTTGAGAGCTTTGATTTTCGCCTTAAGATGTGCGTGGGTTATGTGAGCTTGGGAGCTTGGGTTTCGGATTACTATTTCATAATAAGTAACTCCGCTTGCATATCTGCTGTGTGCATAACGAACATCAATCTAGCTGTGCGTGGGGTACGATGTTTTGAGAGCTTGAGTTTCGGCTCAAAAAGTTGTTCAGCTTGTCTGCCTACTATGTAACGGATATCGATCTAGCTGCGCTTGGGTTCTCTTCTTTTACAGATTTATCTAGTGGATTTCTCCAATTTAACCATGAAATAACCTCTAGTTAACCTTGAGGTATTAAACAAATCGCGAACTCAGATTCAGCGCCCCCAAAACTCTACATATCTTCTTTTACAGATCAATTTAGTAGATTTTTCTCAATTTAACCTTGAAATGAAGCTGAAATGACCTCTGGCTGACCTTAGGGCATTAAACCAATCACGAGTTCGGATTCAGCGACCCCCTAAAAACTACATTTTTTCCAGATTTATTCAGTGCTTTTTTTTCTCAATTTGACCTTGTAATGACCCTAAAACGACCTCTGGTCGACTTTATGGAATTAAACAAATCACGAATTCGGATTCAGCGACCTCAAAAACGCACATATCTATTGCTTCAGTTTTATTTAGCGAACTTTACCCCATTTGACCTTGATTTGACCTTGAACCTGACGTGATAAAGGTTAGCGGATCTTAGATTTGGACTCAGGGTCTCTAATTATACAAGAATAAAATGATCTGGTCAAATAGGTATCCACTTTTTTTTGTAAACCTGTGTTATATAAGAAAAATATCTAGTCCATGTCACACTTTAAGAGTCATGTTCAGGGTTCGTAGCAATTATTGGCGCTGTTCGTCTTTTCTGCAATTTCGTTATAAAATTTTATCACAAAAGACAGTTATTATCTCATTGATTTGTGGATTTCATAAATTAGTTAGAGTAACTTAATCGTATCAATTTTCGTTGAAAGAATTTATTAAATGCGGTATTTCCAATTATTTCTATTTATAAAATCTAACCTGATCTATAGGGTGCACAGTAAAATTTGAGAAGTATGTTTAAAACAAATCAAGACGGAATTTTACCAAAAAAAAAATGCACCATAAGTTATAAACAGAAAATTTCGTCTTGATTTGTTTTAAACATACTTCTCAAATTTGACTGTGCTCACTGTATACAGTTAGCTTTGAAAATGGTGAATGAGATCACATCACAAATTTTTGCTATTTTTCAATAAGTTTAACATGCTTTTGTATGTTTTTAGATTATATCTTTTGTTTTGCTGCGAAGACAATTAGTATGATAGTAGTTGTAGAGACAAGAACTGTTGTGTCCCTAGTTGTACTGATTCAACTTGGACCAGACATCTTTTGATCAATTTTGAAAATCAAAAAAAAAACGATTTGGTGAATGGATTCTTCTGTGTGACAATCCCAAGCTATTGACGTTAAATCTTAATCTAGTTAATAGAAGTTATCGTGTATGTCAGCTGCATTTCAGTGAGAGTGATAAAAAAATCATGTATATTAATAATATTAATAATACTAATTTACCTTCACGGAATTTACCAGCAAGAACAGGTGAGTTGTAAACATTTGTTCCCTATTATTTTAAGCTGTATCCATAAGTGAACAATTTTATAACAAGTAACTATCCTTTAAAGTTATACGTACTAAAGTTAATGCACTATTATTATAATACTAATAATTATTTATAATTGTTGCTAGGACATAACTTCTACCTTACATATGATGTGATTCTCAAGTTGAGATTTCTTTTACAGGTTCCTCCTTGCCAAGAGAGGCCATATATGTAACCTCTATTACTAGGGAGGCTGGGAAGTTATGCACTACACCCACCATCAACAAATATGTAACATATTCTCATTTCAGATTTATTTTAAAAATATTGTTTTGAATTCTTGTCTACATATGAGAAACTTTTGTTCATTGATTTCTTAGAAAATTTTATCACTAAAAATATTTTGAAATCATATAATATTTGGTCTAGTACGGAATATTCTGAAAATACAGAAAAATTCCTACGTAAAACCAAAAAAAAAATTAAGCAGACAATTTAGAGTTCATGATTTTTTTCTTATTATGTTATAAATAAAATGAATATTTAATGGTTTTTAATAGAATACCATTCTCTATTAAAAATCTGTGAAAGTTACATGTCAAGCCGATTAACTTCTAAAGCAAAGCGCTTGTATAGAAAAACTATGGAATATAAGCATTCTTCAAATTGTGGAGACTTTCACGGTTCCAAATAAATATTAATATTTTTCAGGCTTGTATGCAATGGTATTTATACTTGACGTTTGATCTGCTGTTGCAGCAGAAATTATCAAAGGTAGGTGCGAGATCAAAAAATCGGTTTTTGTTGATTTATTTGTTTTATTTGATCCGTTTCGACCAATCGGAAGGCACAAGTTTGTGCTGGCTTAATTTTTAGAAGTCTTGTATTTTTCAGTACCGGTATCCAAATCTTGCTGAGATTTATGCCCTTTTCTTTTCTGCTAAAATTATTCTGATGCTTGTGAACCTCCGTAGCATCTCTGTGTATTATAGAATAAAATCCAGTTATTTTGTCCAGGACTTGGGTGTCACCGAAAAGTATTCTATGATTGTCGTGTTCAGATGCACGTTCAGCAACAGCCGTTTTGTCTGTTTGTTGACATCAGCAACTCCTTTTGTGTTCCGACAGCCTGATCTTTGTGCTGCATGGTTTGATAAACAAAACCACAACTGCATGGAATTCTGCATAGTTCAAGCGTCGAAAGTTGACCTCTTTTGTCCATGGCGAATTTTAGGCTTTGTTGTATTGAAGTGGTGCGCCTGCAAATTATCTCTATCTTGTGGTTTTTAAGTATCCTGCATATGCCGTCTGAAGAATACTTCGACCTCGGATCCACCTTCGATATGTCTGCCGCAAGAGCAGATGAAATGTCAGGTAGAAATATTAACAGACCACGGCATACAAGCCCAGAAAACATTAAAGATTTAGTATAAGCATTCTGTTTCTGTTTGATATCAACATTACAGTATCAGTTAAAAGAAAATTAAAATTTGCAAAGAAAATTATTAATAAGTTAAGACCAGAATCAGAGTTGTATTTAAGACAGTCGAGTCGCAAAGCTGTTACAAAGCATGAGATTGTTAATTTACAGTAGAAAAAAATCTTTTGGCGCTAGAATTGCTCCATCTACCATCCAGAGGGACAGCGATGAGATATATTAATTGATACTGGCATTTATGGTTTCCTAACGGAAAATTTAAAAAAAGGCACATTTTAAACTAAAGGAACTTCTGTGCATGTTGATGTTTGATGAAATCTGATTAATGCGTAGTGTTGTTTATGACAAACGAAGACCAGCTTGTCAGTGCGGAAAATGGAGTAATATGTAGTCGAGTCTTAGTATTCATGGTCAGAGATGTGTGCAGGAAATGGAAGCAAACTGTTTGTTTCATACACCTTCTGCGAGGGTACTACAAAAATACCTGTATATAATTTCAGATCTATATTGAAAACGTTCATCCGTATTGTGCAGAATAATTTATATTTTATATAGTTGTGTACATTTTTTATATTTTCCCCGTTTTATATAAAAAATGTGAAAACATATTAAGAAAATGTATACTTGATAAAATAAAGACATTAGTGCACCATAAAATATTTTCACAGGAATTTCAGTTTAAGGAAAGGCAAGTTTTCCTCTCAAATATACAGGGTGATTCAAAAATCGATCACGAAACTTAAGGGGGTGATTCTACTTGACAAAATAAGGGTAGAGCTTCATATAATTTTTTTTCAAAATGTCATTCGTTTTCGAGTTAGTCCAAGTTCAAGTTTTTATTTTTTGTTTTTTGAGTTACTCGCTTACAGGAAAACCGATTTGACTAATATTTGAAAGATAGGCTAAGTCTTCTGCGCTTCATCATTTTAGTAACAATTCACATTGATTGTTTGCCGCTAGAGGGCACTTTACCTACATTGAAAATTGTTTTTTTGTCATAATTTTTTAGTGTTGACAGCTACAGTAGTTTTTGGCATAATTTCTGAAAGACTGATGCCAGGCCTTTAAAAAAGGTGCTCTTTATTTACATCGCTAAACCCAACGGTTTAGACGTAAATCACCCTTAAAAATTAAGTGGTAAATTTACTTTTCTCATTTCATTACCACCAGCTACCAGGTAAATAGCTATCAAAGTATACTAGAGCTGTCAGTTTAACATCAAATAAATTCGCTTTTTAAACTATTTAATTTATAATCTTAAAATAACTAATAATGGCTAATCACCAATATTCAAATATCGAATAGTGTGTTATCCATTTTTGTTATGGAAAAGCAAATGGTAATGCAGAGTTGGCAAGAAGATATTATATGGAGAGTTATCCGGAAAGAAATATCCCTCATGCTCAAACATTTTCCAGTGTGCACAGGAGGCTTGCGGAATGTGGTTCCTTTAAAAGTTATAATGGAAATAGGGGAAGACCTAGAACTGCTAGAAACGTGCAACAAGAAGAAAGAGTGCTTGAAATTATTGAAGATAATCCAGGTATTAGTACTAGAAAAATTGGGAATGAAGTGCGGCTCTGTCAGGCTAGTTCATGGAGGATACTAAGAGAAGAACAACTCTACCCGTTTCATTCAAAAAAGGTGCAGGCTCTTTATGACGATGATCGGCCGAGACGGTTGGAAATGTGCAATCAGATCCTAGCTAAGTATGAACACGATAATCGATTAATTGGCGTCATATTATTCACTGACGAAGCTGGTTTTACTCGTGATGGCATAACAAATCTACACAACATCCACACATATGCTTACGAGAACCCAAACAATGTGGTAGAAACGAAACATCAGCGTAGATTTTCACTAAATGTGTGGGCAGGGATAATAGGAGATTACCTTATTGGTCCTCATTTCTTTGATGGCCCATTAACTGGTGACGTATACTTAGATTTTATCCAAAATCGTCTCCCATTGTATCTGGAAGATGTGCCATTGGAAGTAAGGGCCAACATGTGGATCCTCCAAGACGGAGCTCCGCCCCACTTTAGTATACGTGTCCGACAGTATTTGAATGCAACGTATCCTGAGCGATGGATAGGACGAAGTGGACCATTGGCATGGGCAGCGAGGTCACCAGACCTTAATCCTATGGATTTTTTCTTTTGGGGTCATTTGAAACAATTGGTGTACGATATTCCAGTAATCAACGTCGAGGATCTTCGCTTCAGGATAATCGAAAAGTGCCAAATTATTAAAGAAACACCAGGAATTTTTCATCGAGTTAGGCGACATTTTTTGAAGAGTGTTAGGAAATGTATGAAAGAAAATGGGGGACATTTTGAGAATCTTTTTTAGTTTGTTTAGTACTGTTTCATTAATTTTTATCAATTAAATGTATATCGCAATAATCCATAATATGAATATTTACTGATTAGCCATTATTAGTTATTTTAAGATTATAAATTAAATAGTTTAAAAAGCGAATTTATTTGATGTTAAACTGACAGCTCTAGTATACTTTGATAGGTATTTACCGGGTAGCTGGTGGTAATGAAATGAGAAAAGTAAATTTACCACTTAATTTTTAAGGGTGATTTACGTCTAAACCGTTGGGTTTAGCGATGTAAATAAAGAGCACCTTTTTTAAAGGCCTGGCATCAGTCTTTCAGAAATTATGCCAAAAACTCCTGTAGCTGTCAACACTAAAAAATTATGACAAAAAAACAATTTTCAATGTAGGTAAAGTGCCCTCTAGCGGCAAACAATCAATGTGAATTGTTACTAAAATGATGAAGCGCAGAAGACTTAGCCTATCTTTCAAATATTAGTCAAATCGGTTTTCCTGTAAGCGAGTAATTCAAAAAACAAAAAATAAAAACTTGAACTTGGACGGCTTGTAACTCGAAAACGAATGACATTTTGAAAAAAAATTATATGAAGCTCTACCCTTATTTTGTCAAGTAGAATCACCCCCTTAAGTTTCGTCATCGATTTTTGAATCACCCTGTATATTATGTATGCACATATTATAAATTGTAAATATTTTTATAATGGGCGTTTTTTTTACTTTGAAATTTAGTAAGCGTCAAAATTCTAAACAAAATCTATGAAAAGGATGAAAAAAAAAACAGCCAACATAGGCTACATTATTTTTGTAACTAAATAAATTGTTTAATAAGAATTTTTTTGTTCAAAACTACAAAATAAAGTTGAAAGTAACATTTGAAACTGGCTAAAAAAGTTTAGCCGTACTGTATATTTGGCTATTCAAAATACCAATTGTATTTAATTCATAACATTTTTAGGTCTTTAATTACTCTTTCAAGTCAAAGTAGAGCACATATCTTGTCATCTTGTTTTTTTTTTAAAGAAATTTTCACATTTTAGGTTGTGTTAATCTTTATACTTCAAGCACAAGAACATTTGATGAGCCACTGAAACAACTATGAATGTTATGGATTATTAAAAGTTATATCTTGAGGTACAAAATAAACAGGGTATCTAAATAACGTTTTTAAAAAACTTCGAGTTTTTACATTCATTGAGGGGAGTCACTTATCTATTAACAAATCAAACCTAGCCTTGTGTTTTTAATTTTAGTAAGCTTTAACGAGATACGATATTGAAATATGATTAAAAATTTCTAGAATTAAAAACAAGATGGGTAAAGATTGGTTGTTTTTCGAACCATCAGACAAATAAACCATTTTTTTTACCTTTGTATTTACTTCAAGTTTGTAACTTAATATTTCTATAAAATTATATCATAATTATTCTTGTAACCCGTCAAAAAGAATGGTTTTGGGATTTTTGACGGTGATTTGTTAAATCCAACTTTTCTCTTTGTATGATATTGATGCTCTCGATGAATCAAAAACTAGTATGTATTAAAAAGTCTTCAAACTATATTACAAAACCAAAGAAATATTTCGGTTCATTGGACACCCCACAATAATACAAGCAATAAAAATCGAAAAACACGTCGAAAATGGTAAAAAATTACAAAACAGTGCATATTGGAAGAATATTATTTATACGATTTACAAGAGTAATTTTCAGATAATTTTTGCATAAATATAAATGTAATCACAAAAGAATATCTTAGAGAAAATTTTTTTATAAGTGTCCAAGGGGCGAAAAGCAGCTGATCTTTACTCATCTCTGCGTACTTCACATAATTTTTACATTTTACCCCTACATAGCTGCTAGTGTTCGAACAACTCAACAGAGTACGCAGAACGAAAGTAGTATATTCCTCCCTTTTTTAATTAATGTTCAGGACTTTACAGAACTAGATATAAAAAAAGTTACGAACAGGTCTAGATTGACAGTAGCGAATTTAAATTTACAAGGGTAACAATAAGTCAAGCAAGTTTTGAACCATTAAAATACAATTTAAAAAAATATAATAAGAAAAACAAAACTGGTCATCAAGAAAATCTAATGCCCAAGGAAACGAGTTCGGGTCTAAGTCTTAAACCTTCTTAGTGAATCTGGCTAAAAATGTTTAGCGGGCCAGGTTTTCTTGTTAAAGCGATTATAAATGTTTGGTTGTTATTCTCTGTAAAATTTTTCTGGTTTATCAAGAAACATGGAAAGTAGCTAAAATATGTCCTAGTTTCTGTGATATGTAGTTTTTTCAAGATCTTTGAGATATTACTGTACGACTTTATTATTAACAATGTCGAACATTTCTTGTGTACAAAATGACTTGGCTTTTTGAGGGTTAGTTGAAAATCCAGTAATCTTGGGTCTACAGTTTACAGAGAACATTGTGGATGCTAGCTGTCTGGTTGGTGTGGTATTTACCGCCGTCTCAAATGACTTTGACAAAATAAGCCACACAGTTTGTACGGTTTTTTAGTTATTATTAACATAGATCTTAGTTTGTCAAGTATTATAACTTTCGATCTCAGTTTTTTGCGACCATTCGGGGGTACCCCAGGGTTCTAACTAGGAGCCTCTTTTATTTCTAATATTCATAAACGATATCGCTACATCAATTCATGTGGAGTTTCCGTTTAATGATGATTAAAAAATGTTCGTCCAAATTCAGTCGAAAAAGGATTGACATAGATTGCAAAATAGTATCAGTGTAGTTCAGAGGTGATGTGTAAATAATCAATTGTTAAATATGAGTAAATATTCAGTAACGTCTATAACTGATAAAATCTCTCCAATTCTATACAGCTATCAAATAAATAATGACTTGCTTAGAACAGTTTATGTAGCTAACGATTTAGGTATTATGTTGAATTCAAAACTTAGCTTTAATCTTCGTTATAACTTAACTTAACTTAAATATTGTAGATCGTTTAAAAATATTGAGAGTTTAAAATAATTGTTTATGGCACTAGTAAGAAGTACACCTGAATAATGTTCACCTATCAATTGGGATAGCCAATCGACTGTGGCTGGATAAATTCAATTTGCAAAGTTTTGAAACGAGATGTGACATATTCAGTTTTATTTTTATATAAACTAGGCGGATTGTTTTGGGCGAATTGAGATTTATTGCATCACGATTGACGAGTAGATATAGTGCATATTTTCGTTTAAGAAACCATATTGTAGTTACCAGTATATCGAATGTGTTCTGTGTTTAATAGGATGTCGCAGTTTTTATGTTCCAGTTCAGTATTAAAGTAGACCTGGAATTGCTATTGTGATATTATTTCTATTATTCGCTTATAAGTATATGTATTTTTCATGCTATACATTATTATGGCCCTATTAATTGTTGTTGGTGGGCTTTGATGTTAGTAAATAAATAAATAAATAAATAAATAAATAAATAAATAAATTCAACGTAAAATTAAATAATGTAAATGTATATAACTAAACATTTGGCACGGGTATTTCTTAACAAAATTATAAAGAAAATTTGATATTCAATACCGTATATGTCCCCTTAAGTTCCTTATTAGAAGTCCATAGGTTTTAATTTTAAAAAAATGTACCAAACAGTATATTAAGAATAATCTTACCTTATAAGCCTTTTTGAGGCAGAGAATTTTGGAGATTATATTTGTAAAAATTTATTTTATTGAAGGCTGGTTTTCAATATCACAGTATAATGTAAACAGTAATTAATAAGGTGCTAAAAAGGACTTCATAAGAATAACCTCTTGCCTCACGGGAGGATGTAACTAACCACATTTAATACATATCTGAGTAAAACTTAAAATGTAATTAAATTTTCATGGACTCAGGGTATGAGGAGAAAAAAATCACTGATACCATACTATATTAAAGTTTAACAAAAAGTACAAATTTGGCAGTTATGGTGTTAACTGACTGTACATTACCTGTATGCTGCCGAACATGATTTGTTAAATGCTCCTTTCTCGTAAAAGATTTATTGCAAAATACACATTTGTGTGGCGATTCGCCCGTATGTTGTCTGACATGATTTAATAAATGCTCCTTCCGAGTAAAGGTTTTTGAACAAAAATCACAACGATGAGGTGTTTCTCCAGTATGCCACATAATATGATTGGTGAAATGTTCTTTTCTCGTAAATGCTTTACCACAAATTTCACACCTACAAATAAAAATTTTGTGTATACCTGTTTCTACAAATTTTAAATACTCCGTTTATGATTTATAAACATTTTCACTTCATATATTGAGATTTAAAAAAATTTAAAATTCAAGTAAAAATATACCGAAGGTTAGTGTGATTTAAAGAAACACACACATGTATTTTTAATGTTCAACAACTCAGCAGGTAATTAAATATTCACCTAATTTTTACGTTATTCTGATCAAAAGAACCATACTTAAACAGGAAAGTAAAAAAACAAAGTTTTGAATTTTTCATAAACGCAAAATATAATATTTCTTTCAATTTACATTCAATTTAACAAGAACTGAATGTACAAGAGGCTATTACGAAGAAAGAATGCTTTATTAAATTGATCCGACGTTGTAGCTAAAGCTGATGGTTCCATGTAAGTAAAAAATTTATCATTTTATTAAAACATGAATATAACAGTAATGAGGATAGACTTGATTCAGCCATCAAGACCATTCATCAAGAGTTAGCAGGGAATTTAAAACATATGCCATGATACGTATAGAAGAAGACAACGGAATTAAGCTGAACCTGGATCGAACTGGGCTTATGGACTAAACAGCTGATCATACAGTCCAGACATTTTATTACATCAAGCATCCAAGCCAGCAACACTAGAAGTCGCCGATCTTAACAATCTAAGGAACAAGCATCATATGCTGAGAATGAGGAATGATTAGCGTCCAGATTAGCCCCACAATTCTATCAACAACTGGCGTAATACCCAAGGGTCTTCTGCTTAATATCAAGAAATTATACCTTAGCGAACACCTGTATAAAGCCATGCAAAAGGCTACTTGCGACCGCTCGAACTGCCTGAAAGTTCGACAAGACAACACAGAAAGGGCGTCTACACAGAGCAAATCTTTTGGTATTCGAGTATATCTGGGTTTAGTGAATGTTATATGAAGGGAGTGCAAAAGCCGTGTTAGCTAAGTATGGATAATAATAATAAAGTGGCTTTACTGTACCGGGTGAGTCAACGATTGGATGAAGTAAGTTTGTGCCAAAGAAACTATATTTATTGTTTGATACAGTTTATTTTTACGCAGATTTTAAAAATATTTAGGACTCTACAGGGTGAGCCAAAAAACTAGGACAGCATAAAGTTGTATTTTTTTAAATAGAACACTCTATATACGAATCGTATTTTCCATTTAGCTTATAATTTTAAATCTTTTTTATTAAGGGTTTACTATAACAAAACTTTATAGTTTCTGAGATAATTAAATTTAAAGAAAAAAAGTCACATTTTCAAGCATCAATTCAATCCTAAATAACGTTTTCAATTTTGTGACAAATATATTCAAATTTGGAATTTAGCAAGGCCAAGGAAAAGTTAACATAATTTTTACCTAATATTTGCAATAAAAGCTACAGGGTGTTGAACACATCGGCTCAAATTTGAACAAGTTTAAATGAATAAATATCTTTTTTTTTAAATGGTACACCCTGAATATTTTCATGTTATTTAATAGAGTAATAAAAACCCTAAAAGTTTTGTTCAATATATCCTATACCTATTTATAATAGTTTTTGAGATATTTCAGTTTTTCTTATTTTCCATACTTTTTTACAGAAATAGTCTTCATTATCATAGTAGCCATGTAAAATAATAAAAAGAAACTACAGAAACAAACAGAATGTGGTTAAATATGATGAAATACATTATTCGTTATATTACAACGGCAATAGTTTAATTAAACATAATGTGAAAAAATTAACACAACAATAACGACAAGGCAAATACATATTTACTTTTATACTAAATTGAAACAAAAAAATTACCTATTAAATACTGAGATTAATTATTTCTTTTTAATAAGTGTTCGAATAAACGACCCTCTTGTGCAATGCACAAATTTAGTCTTTTTTGCAGATTTTCTCGGACCCTGGACAAAATTAGTGGCGTTATTGTTCTACAGGTATCCCTAATCCTGTTTCGCATATCTTCCACTGTTGTTGGTGGATTAACATACACCTTATTTTTAATATAACCCCATAGGAAGAAATCTGATGGAGTGATGTCGCAAGACCTTGGTGGCCACTCAATGAAACCCCCACGTCCAATCCATTTTTGCGGATATCGTTGGTCCAAAAACGCACGAACTTCACGATGGTAATGCGGAGGCGCACCATCGTGCTGGAACCACATACTGTCCAGCTCATCCCTATCGAGACATTGAAGCAGTTGGGGTAGTTCTTCTTGTAGAAAGTTCAGGTAACTATGGCCATTTAGTGGTTCATTAAAAAAGTGGGGTCCAATAATTCGATTATGATGAATACCACACCAAACATTTAATGACCAGTGGTTTTGATGTTGCACCTCTCTAATCCAAAATGGGTTTTCTGTGGCATAATAATGCATGTTGCGTCTATTTACGGCACCGTAAAAAACTGAAATATCTCAAAAACTATTATAAATAGGTATAGGATATATTGAACAAAACTTTTAGGGTTTTTATTACTCTATTAAATAACATGAAAATATATAGGGTGTACCATTTAAAAAAAAAAGATATTTATTCATTTAAACTTGTTCAAATTTGAGCCGATGTGTTCAACACCTTGTAGCTTTTATTGCAAATATTAGGTAAAAATTATGTTAACTTGTCCTTGACCTTGCTAAATTCCAAATTTGAATATATTTGTCACAAAATTGAAAACGTTATTTAGGATTGAATTGATGCTTGAAAATGTGACTTTTTTTCTTTAAACTTAATTATCTCAGAAACTATAAAGTTTTGTTATAGTAAACCCTTAATAAAAAAGATTTAAAATTATAAGCTAAATCGAAAATACGATTCGTATATAGGGTGTTCTATTTAAAAAAAATACAACTTTATGCTGTCCTAGTTTTTTGGCTCACCCTGTAGAGTCCTAAATATTTTTAAAATCTGCGTAAAAATAAACTGTATCAAACAATAAATATAGTTTCTTTGTAAATTTCACCGAAAAGGCACAAACTTACTTTATCCAATCGTTGACTCACCCTGTACAACGAAAAAGGCAAAGTTGGGACAGTAGAGCAAGAGAAAAAAATAAAGACCTAGGAAAAATGCGAAGCAGATGAAAACTTTTTCGAAAATTCTGAAAACAGTAGATAATAAGAAAATTCAGCTTAAAACCGTTTTAAATCTTAAAAATATAAATTAAGACCGATAAAGCGAGCACAACTTTTAAAACCCTAATATATATTTTAGTTTCATTAATTTCATCTTATATAGTTTTTATATTAGTTAATCATTACCTCGCACATACTTGTAGACAAAAGTGTTCTTTATAACGCGTTAAGATATTCTAAGCTTTAACAACAAAATATGTTAGGCGCGCACTATTTTAAAAGGCCGCGGACTCGCAATTTTTTTACGTTACAGACTTGTTTACGCTATTTAAAATGTGGATTGTGGATTGCGAATTGTCAGTTGACAAGAGTTTTGAGGTGGTATCCATTAAGATAAGATTATTTAAAATAATTTGTCTACAAATTTATCCACCAAATGCCAATAATTCACAATTTTACGAGTCTTGTAGAGGTTACTGAATCGTACTGTGAGGTTCATTTTTTTGTGGTGATTCTATTATACCGATTTTTAAACAGGGTGATGTTACTGCAATCGGTAATTATAAACCGATAACATCATTGATGCCAATAGTGTCGAAGGTTTTTGAAAAGGCTTTTAAAGTTAAACGTGCTGAATATTTAGTAAAATACAATATACTCACTTGCAGTCAATATGGCTGTCACCTAAGTAAATCAATATGTCAGAAGGTATTAAGTAATATTGAAACTGAACTTAAAATTATTGGTATATTTTTTGAATTTAAAAAAGATTTCGACACTATAAACCATTCATTGATGTTGTATAAACCGACTAATTACGGAATTAGAGGACTAGTCTTAAGCTGGATTCAATCTTTCCTTGAGAACAGATTCCATTCCGTAGTCTTGGGCAGAGAAACAAATAAAGTTGAATCCAGGAAGAATGTGATGAACACTAGCCTGCCTCAGGGAAGTTTTTTGGGTCCCATATTGTTTCGTATTTATATTAATGATCTTGCATTGTTCAACAGTAAAAGTTTTATAACACTTTTGCAGATGACACTTCTACGATAACTGAAGGTTAAGGCGGTCAAGCTACGATTGAATGTGTAAGGCAAATATCAATCTGTACGGAATATAATGGTCTGTTATTAAATCCCCTAAAATCAAATTTTATAGTTTTAACTTCCATACGAGTTAAATGTACTTCTGATTTCATAGTTGAATATCAAGGAAATGTAATTATTGAAAAGAAAACAGCTAAGTTTTCAGGGATCACTATTGATCAACACTTGTCGTGGTATGCTCATATTGCCTTGCTATGCAACAAGTTGGCTTCCCGAAATTTTGCCATACTACAACTTAGGTCGACGTGGATGTATTGAAAACATTTTATTATGGCTGTGTTCACTCTACTGGGCTAAGGAATTATATGTTGGGGTACGCATATTCAGAAAGTTTTAATTGCACAGAAGAGGATAATCTATTCCATCTCAACAAGTTTGAATTTGTTCGGGAGGAAATAAATTTAAAAAAAAACTGCGGGTGTTCTTGGCTACTAGGCCATATTACTCTTCCTCGAAACTTTTTAAAGTTGTATCAACTTTTGAATATTGTATTATATTTTGTTGAACGACAGTATTCCGTTTTAAATTCCATTTTGTGTAATTTTAAGTTTATTTTTGTAGCTTTGTAACTGATCCTGTTTTGATTTTTGAAAATGGGATTATTATTTAACATTTCCAATACATTGTACTAATGTCGAAGGAAATATATGATTTGGATTTGTAAAATAAACGAATATACATAGCTTACCTAAATGGTGTATCATTAGTATGACTTCTCATATGATTTGCAAGGTGTTCCTTCCTAGTATACTTCTTTCCGCATATGGTGCAACAATGCGGGGTCTCCCCCGTGTGCCACATCACATGATTCATAAAGTGTTCCTTTCTCGTAAAGGATTTTTTGCATATTTCGCACCTGCATAAATCGGTGAAGAACATTAAAATATATCATGGGACACTCCTACATATTTTGTAATTTATTCCACAAATAAAAAAAATGCACAGCACATAAACATACAAGATTCTATTTTAATACTGATTTTTCCGAAAAATATAAAATAAAAACGGAATTTTTTTTTGAAACATCAATCAGCAAGAAAAAATATTTATATGGTTAAATTTGCATAACTTTAAACAATTTTTTTTATTTAACATAGTAATTATTCACAATAAGTAAAGGTGACTGCTAAAATAATTTTAATAACACGCAACTGTTTTAGTCACGCATAATCTGTCCATAACTTGAACAAGGAAAAACACATGAAAGGTTATTCATTGCCACATAATTAATAGGAGACATAGTCGACAAAACCTTATAGATACAAATTTTATGAACTGATAAGGCAACTATCTCAACCGCTGGATTAACAGGAAAAATAGTCGCATTTGGACCACCGCTGTATATCTGGAACTAACATTCTGCTCATCGTTATGCTATATATTAAAAAATACGGCCATTGCCCTTGTTTTACTTTGTGTTTCGAAAGTATTAGATAATCTGGAATAGGGATGGCGCCCTTCTATACAACCATAAACCTGTATCAACTTCTTTAAAAGAATGTTATATTCAGACTGAGAGTCATAGTGTTATTAAATAAGTTTCAAGGAATCTAGATTTCTCAGAATTAAGACTCATTTTTGAGAGAATACTTTAAAAATAAAAATTTATGTTGATTGTAGTGCAAACTAGGTAAAAATTAATTAGGATAATAACTCTTTTTTAAATTTAATAAATAAATAAATTTCGATTATAATGATTGTATTAATAAAAACGTACATAGAATAATTGTCAATAAATTGTAATTTTTTTTGTTATAAATAGCAGTTACTTTTTCATTTAGATTACATATCTTTTATTTATTCATTCAATCCTAACTCAATTTCAAACTATTTAAATGTAAGTATTTCTGAAAATGTTAAATAATACAGCATACGGATTGTTTCAATTAAATCACCCAAATTGCTCTTTTTTTCATTAACCTTTGCCCTATACATTTTTTTACCATTTCAGTTATTTATTAGTAGGATGGCTATAACAAACTGAGGTGCTTTGTAAAAAAATATTAACATGATGAAATAACATACAAACCATAATTCTAAAAATAGTACAAAATAATTGCTCGCATCTTTGTGTTTCATTCATTCATCTTCAACATCTCAATAATACATAAAAAAAAGCTTTTTGAAAATGCCTTAAACAAAAGGCGAAACGTCAAAACACGTTGTTTTTTTAACATCCAGGTATGAACCTAACCCTAAGAATACAAAAAAAATATTGAGATATATATATATATATATATATATATATATATATATATATATATATATATACAAGTTGCGTTATCTTGGACTTTGTTGTGGTAATATATTTATTTTAGTATATATATATATATATATATATATATATATATATATATATATATATATATATATATATATATATATATATATATATGTATATTGTGTTGTTTACAACTAATTATGATGTTTTGCTTTTTTACAGCTTAATTTCTGTCTTCAAAATATATAAGCAACTTGTAAAGTGGTTTGTGAACAAAATAATCATTTTTATTTCTAATTTCCGTAAGTTGTGAGTGAGTCCCGAGTTAGGTATAGGATAATTGTAAACTTTAACCGCCAGATATTGAAAGTGCTCATTAATTAAAGTATTAACTCGTCTATTCTGCGGTACCTCCATGATGTCACGCAACTCAGTATTTTGTTTTGCAATCGCTGGTATCGGGCCGTTTGTGTCTAACTAATCCATATATTAATGCCTTATTTTGGACTGATAGGGCTGACTTGACGCTCAACAGTGCTTTACATTGCGAATGCTTCAGATTCGTTTGTTGTTGCATGAATCTTAGGCGTGAATTGACCGTGATCCCCAAGTGCTTCACCACCGTTTTTAACAGGTACTTCTACGTTTGATTGGTACTATTATTCTGCGATTGGTTAACTTCCTGGTTATCACTACCGATTCAGATTTTGTTGAAATGGTTTGATGAGAACAATATTAACTGGTCTCGATTGTTTTCATAAGATGCATTAAAAGGACAAAATGATAAAGTTTATATTTAAGCTTTTTTCTTAATTTTAATACGCATGTTCCAATCAAAACATCCTTATTATTTATAGTTATTAAGCCTTCAGCGCAAAAAAGTTATATACACTCTTTAATAAGTCTTAGCTGCTTACAAAATTATATTATTATTAATAAAAAGATTTTACCTATGTGGTGTCTCTCCAGTATGTTTCCTGACATGATTAACCATATGTTCTTTCCGCGTAAAATTTTTACCACAAAACTGACACCTATAAGGTGTATCACCTGTATGGCATCTCATGTGGTTTTCCAAATGTTCTTTCCTAGCGAAAGTTTTACCGCATGTAGTACAAGCGTATGGTTTGTCAGTAGAATGTCTTTTCATATGTCGCTCCAGTGTAGGCGCATTTGCAAAGACATGAAAGCAAATTGTACATGTAAACATGCTGCCACCCAAATGACATTTTCCATGCCGAGATAATTCTTGGTTATTTTGAAATGCTTTACCACAAACCTAACAAAACAAATAACTTATCTAAGAAAAACTCAACGATTAATATACATTTTTAAATAA
Organism: Diaprepes abbreviatus; assembly: GCA_034092305.1. NCBI lineage: Eukaryota > Metazoa > Arthropoda > Insecta > Coleoptera > Curculionidae > Diaprepes > Diaprepes abbreviatus. The sequence continues at coordinate 10,701,321 of JASJET010000137.1, read as the reverse complement.
GTTATATGATTTAATTAAAATTGTAAAAACTTTGAATTATAAATCAATGCAAGTAAACGTGTTTTTAAAAATTTATACTTTTCAGTACATTTTTTCTTCTGTGGCACATGTATTTTTTTATTTAGTTTATAGAATCCTTAACGTTTTTAATTGGCCGCTGTGAATATTGAGTTTTGTAACGATATGCTTCTGAAGTACACGTCAAAGTTTAAATGTTATGATTTGAGAGAACAACTCTGGAGTAAACTTAAAAAGTTGCACTATTAGCTAATCTTACATAATGACTAGTACAAATTATCCATTGTTGAATATTTATCAATAAGCCTTGTTCTTGATTAAGTTTCGTAAACGAAAAACGCGAAAGGTTGTAACACAACATGCAAAAGATTAAAAACAATAAATTATAAGTGATATTTTATACGGCCAAATATTTGTCACATAATTTTCAGTAATCAGGGTCGTTTCATGAATTTTAGGCAACAAAAAAGTAGATCTTAAAAATGTATATTAAAAGGGGTTAGGAATATCCCCGCTAGTTTCGTAGTTTTTGTCACCTGTAAAAATAATGATAGTTGATTCTTATTATAGTAGTCGCCAAAAATATCAATTTTGAATATATTTTTTTAAAACTTAAGAAAAATTTGTGTAAAAACATTTTTTCTGAGGCAGTTCATTATTAATGCAATTCTTGATAGTGTTAAAACAAACAATGTGGTTTATTCGCCAACCTGTAAACGTTATATTTATAAAAATATCATACTTTTCTTGGAATATTTTTCCTTTTTTTCAATTAATACTACCCAAAAAATAACTTTTAGTAGCATAATAAAAGTATATAATAAAGCTATATTTTCTTAAAATATATATACATTACTTATTAAAATATGATAATTTTATGTTTCATTAATTTACATGATTTAATAGTCATAAGCAAAAGTATAGTATTTTACTCGCATGTAATAAGTATTGTTCACTCAGATAATAACAACACTGGTCTTTGACTCGTGTCGCAACCTATTTGTGTAATACCCATTATTGTTTGTTAATAGCCCTTTTCGAAATGTAGCGCACAAATAACATTAAATGATTAGTTTTTACCTTATGAAATATTACAAAGCAATCAAACAATTACTATTTTTAATATATTGTTTCTATATTATCATACTCCAAAAACCAACGACTTTACTTGTTAATGAAAATGATAAAAATAACTATTTCTGTAAAGAGGCAAATTGTCAAATTTCAATAAGGGCGTCAAACTAAAAATTAAAATATCTATTTATAATCCCATGTGCCAACTTTCCATGTGAAAATTTTAGGTTAGGGTACTTAGCAACATCTTTTAAATTACGTAACACCATTTCTTTTGTTTCAAAAGTCCGTTGAGCAATTACAGCTAAATTGATTTACAGATAAACAAAGGAACAACATTTTTCTATTATAATACTAAGATTACACCATACCTGGCAAGTAAAAGGTTTCTTTTCGCTGTGGTACCGTCTATGTACAATAAGTTGGTAACGAAATTGAAATGTTTTTAAACACAAATCACACTGATGATTCCCAGTTATAACAGATGTTGTGTTGTTTTCATTTTGTTGTAGTGAACTTGTAGGTTCATGTTCATCTTTAGTTATTATTGCTATATTCGAAGAATTCTGTTGCTGTATGTTAACGTTGTTGTTATTTGAATTATTAGTTGATAAGTTTTGATTTGAGTTATTAGATACTTCACCTTAAAAGTAAAACAAAATGGTTTTACAATATACCTCAGTATGTGTGTTTTTAAGAATATACAAGTTATTCCTTAGATGATAAACCAAAAAGTTTTGATCTCCAAATATACAAAAATGGAAATCTGTAACTTAATTGTTTAAAATATTATATTTCTGGACAGTAAATTAGCGACTTTTGAATATTTATATCATGAAAGCATCGAATTTTGTTAATTTACATAATACTTTTCATTGATCTGGAAACACCTTTTAAAAAATGGGTTTCATTATTGATCACTTCTATAGGAAATAAAAAAATATATATTGCTTAAAGCATATTTTAGACATTCTAACAAGAACAATGAAAAATATTTTCAAAAATAAAAGCTATAAAAAAATGCGTTTTTTTTTTTAAATAGTACCTTTAGATATTTTTTAATTCTACTCAAAACAAATTTTACGATTTTTATGTTTATCAAGATATTCACATGTAAACTGCTAATTTTCCCCTTTCATAGGCGTTAACATTTTAATGGTGTAACTTAAAGAAATCATACACATTTTTATATGAATTATCAATTTATTGCTTGGTCGACAGTCTTTTTTTATTATTTTTAAAGGCCAATAACGCCACAATAACTAAATTTAGACGAGTCATACTTCCTTGTAGCATAACTTGGCCTGCAACAATAACCACAAATAAAATTTCTCCACATCCCAGTTTCATCAAAGCACTTAATTGTTATAAATGTTATAGTTATCCGGACCTAAATAATTTCGGGATTCAAAATTTCCAAAAAAAAAGTTAAATACAAACACACAAATAAACCGGTAAAAGTTCCATCACAATTGGAATGCTATACAATGGGAAAAAGTAATAGTATAAAAATGGTATAACCAAATTAGAACACTGACATGAAAAATGTATTACTCTAAATGAAGATTATATTAAAAAATAAAACAGAAAGAAAAAATTAAAAAAAAAATGTTTTCTTTAGCAGGTCGGAAACTTATCAGCTCACACTTGTATAACTAGAGCCCAGAGTTAAATAACTGACTCCAGTGACGAATTCTGTCGGAATAATATAGTATGTAAAATTTGGTTTTTGAAACAATTAGGTTAATTAATTTCTGCTTCCTAGGTTATATACCAAAAGCATAGAAAAATGTCAAAGTGACATCCATGCCGAAAAGGAGAAAACGCTCATCGAATAAACTAGATCGTCACCACTCAACCAAGAACTACTTCACAAAAAACAATTTGTATATCTATATGGCAAATACGCAATGTCCTGCACCGTCTAGTGGATAATACAAAAAAAACTCGGATGGCAAAGAAAATCTCTCTACACAGTTTCATTGACATAGACGGAATTTTGATAACATCTCACATGAATCCATAGAGCATTAAAGCCAAGGCAAATAGAGCCTTGTAGGTAAGGTAAATAGAGTATTCTCCAACAAGATGGCTTCAATCGATGCTAAAGATCTGAATCATCACTGCATCTAACGGTAATGAAAAGTGACAATTACTATGCCCCAAGGAGGAGAGCTATAACTTATATTGCAATTGCTTTAACCCACATTAGTAACTGGAGTACACATGAATGACAAGACGATCCTGGTGCGTTTTACAAATCGCCGAAAACTTAACATGAACGCTCCAGTATTAAACTGGATGACACTGAGCTTTTCCAGAGAGGTTAAATATCTGGGAGTAATAATAGACCCAAAATTCACTTAGAACAGCCACATTGAAAATATTCTCCAAAAGGTTGTAACAGCACGCTGGACATGCCGCAGTATATTTGTTAAAAGCTGGGATTTGAAATCGAAAGTGATCTTTTGGTCATATGAAACAATTATCAAATCCATGGTCACGTGTGCCTCCCTAGTATATTAACCAAAAATGCGATAGCGCGACAAAAGCTGCAGAAAATACAGAAGTTAACAACTATAAGAGTAACGGGTCCTATGTCAACATGCTCCACAGTGACAATGGAAGCAATACTGAATCTTCCTCCACCGGATATGGCTGTCGCCAGGGAGGCAGTAAGGAATAACCTAAAAGTGTTCCAACCAGAAAACCAGAAATTTTGTTGAGCATATGAAGATTCTAGAAGCAATTCCAATAAAATCCATGTCAAAATCGATAGATTTCATGTCCATAAGCAACCTCTTTCACATGAAGTATGAAGCAGTAACGAACTGCTACTATGCGAACAAAATGAAATTATCCCTATTAGTTAAAGATTCACTAGTTTGATTTACTAATGCATCAAAGATGAAAGAGAGAATTGGAGTGCGTGTCTCAGGCCCAACTTTTAAGCTCACTAAATATTTAGGAAATACCCCTACCATCGTACAAGCAGAAGCTTTTGCAATCCAAATCTGCGCCGATGAGTATCAACAGAAACACTGAGAAGGTCAAAATGTACAGAAAACCAAACAGCGCTAAAAACTCTCAGGTTAAACACCTATTAGTCTAAGTTGACTTGGGACTGAAGGCAGGCCCTATAACAACTGGCAAGAAACAACAGAATAACCTTGATGTGGTTGCCAGGAAATAAGGAACTCAGAGATAAAACTCCTTTTCTCGGCTCGGAGTCTTTCCGTGGACTACCAAAATACCAAATAAAAGAGGAGTTTCAAAGCTGGGAACAAGATCAGATTCAATTAAGGTTGAATAGTTAAGGTTGAACAATGCTTCTCGATCTACCAAAAGGATACCATCTCAAAAAAATAGACAAAGCTGAGAATGTAAACGCATAGTACTATTCAACAAGAACCTATCTCCCAGAAAAATAACAGACCTCATGAAAAGTCTAAAAAGACTGGGCTTATATTAGATTAAGACAAGGTACTAAAGATTTACCATCTAGTGCTAACTAAAGAATCATAGTATTCGTTAAATTTTAGTGGTGTGTTCCTATCAAATAGCATTGAAATCGTCTGGATATTGCTCCAGGGTAAGATATTCTACTTTTATAGTCATACATGCAGCATGCATTCGCATATGTTTTGCATCCTATTATTGCAATCCTATCTCTAATAATAACTAAATCAACTAAACTACTAAATATATATTTTGTTTTTAAAATAAGAGTCAATTACATTAATATTATCGAACAATGCGTAACAAAAAATGCAGTGTAATAGTAATTTTCCTATCGCCAATCACAGCCACAGGATGTTAGCAACTTCAAGCATCAATTTTTGGAATAACTTGGTCGTTATTTGGTTATACTCTGCCAGAACCATGATAAAAAAAATTGAGTGTGTCTCCTTTGAAATGATTTCTTTTTTCTTTCACTTTATATTAATGTAAGGTAAAAAGGTATTTTTGAATATGTTTGGATCTGCTCTTTACTTTCTTATAATTGTTTTCTTTTTCAATAACGGAAAATATTTTTGTAACATATTTTCCCTATAAATGTAGTATCAAGATTACCTACAAACATCATAATCACTTGAATATTTTCCATTGAAATAAAAAACGAGACCAAGAAATACCTCTAAAGTATACTTTTATGGCTAGTTTAACTTCATTGTATTCAATCAATTCATTTTCTTCGGCTTACGAACTAATAAATTATTTGAATTTGCGAATCACAGAATTATAAAAAAAAAAGAAAGCAGCATATGCTTTTATAAAGATGAACAGTTTTTCATGGTCATTAACGCGTGGATGGAAGGTATCTTCATTATTATCGGAGATTTTTTTTTTAAGTTATCGGATACGCAGGACTTAAAAATTACCTTTGTCAGTAATTACGAAGTGTATAAACTGAGCTTACCTTGCGTCTGCAACTTTCCAAATATTTCATGATATGCCAACAACTGATTAAGGTCATCAACATTTACTTTGTACATATTTTGAACCATTTCAACTCCCAAGGTTTTCGCCAGCTCTTGTTCCTGCATATTGGTTTGTATTTTAACTAAAAGTGGTATTTTTTTATTATATCCGTTCGAAAATACATTTAATTTAAAAATATACAATACAAAACAATATTATTGGTCAATATAATATAACTGATCTATTATAACTTGTAAACTGTAAAAATGTAATTTAAACATATTACAAACTCAGTACATTTTTGGAACATTAGTATATTATTACATTTAAAATATCAATTGTGCAATTTCGTTTTGAAATTAAAACCTACGACTTTGCTAACTAGGACGAATAACGAATTTCAAAATGAAAAACAAATGATATGACATTTCCAAACCTTTGACTATAGTTTTGTAATACATATGCAGAATGCCCATTAAGTAACCTGGTATTCGATTGCGGCTATATCTAAAAATTTGATAATTTTAATGGAAAAAAATTTTAGGATTTAAAAAAGGTTTGAATGGGACTCCAACTTCGATAAAAATGTAGGCCGTTACATACCAAAAAAGAATCAAACGCCGCGCTTCTGTAAAAGACCCTGTATAAGCAACACTATTTTAAAAATATATCCAATTGAATCCCACCAACATGCCGCTCATCAAATTTGTAATTGATTTAACAATATAGCCGCGATCAAATACCGGAGTACTAAATGGACACCCTGTATAATAGTGAGATAAAATTAAAAATATAAAGAACATTCCATGTAACACCATCTTATCAGACCAGTTTATCAGAGGAAGAAATGAAATTGACATAAAACTACCAAAGTCATTCGACTGAAACCTACCGTAAACAAACGGCAAAACATCAAATGGAAAGGCATTGTTTTTTTCGAAATTTCAATTTTTATATCAAAAGTACCCTGAAATTTTTGCATCTGCTAGTTATGATTTAAAAAAATATATATAGCACTATATTACCGTCAATTTAATGACGGCCACGCTTTAAAGTGTTGAAAATGACCTCGATTTACTTCTAAATATTTTTCAGTAATTTTTTGACAAATGTTAAGCACGCGATTTTACATTTCGGTATTTCATATGTTCAGGTGTGGTATTGCCACAACTTTATTAAACAAGGTATCCAGTAAATACGTGCACAACGTTTGATGACAGACTATTGCCGTCAAAATAGGTAGATTTAAGCCAATTTAATTATATCTGATACTGCTTCATTTAGGCGGTAGAGACGTCACAGTTTTAAGAAAATATTGATTTTTTCCCAAATTTCTCGAAAACTTGGTAACTGAATTTAATAATTTTTGGTGTGGGGTTTAATACTATAATATCGATGCTGGGTACGAAGAAAACCTCAACAAAATTATGTGCAGAGAAAAAAATTCCTTTATGAAAAATACGTGGAAGAAAATCACTCAATGATAAGTGCGGTGAAGAAAATCCCTTCGTTAAAATTGCGGCAAAAAAAATCCCTTCATCAAAATTGTGGCGAAAAAATCCTTTCTTCTCAGTTCCGTATAAATAAATCACACAACAGTAAGAGTGGCGTAAAAAATCTCTCTTTATTGCCCCAAAAACCTATAGACTCACGGGGTTTGCTACTATAATCCAGGTGGGAATTTTCCCGCTGTATTATATACTATAACTGTCTTATAGTCTATAAATTATAATCTATATATGTACGTGCAAAAATAGTGTTTTTTTAGTTACATTACTCAACTTCATTGATTATAACATAGTACATTATAGTTGTATTATACGATTAGAAATCTAATCGGGCTCTGTATCAAAATAAGTGAAAAGAATTTACATTTTTTGTTGTTGTATTCATATTTAAGGAAGCCCCATTGTAATGGGCCATAGCTGGGCGGTATTATACTGAAAACAAATTTATGCTATTTAAAAAAAAATTGCTGGTGTTGCATTATTACTTCAACTCGAACTATTAGGGTAGTTACTATTTATTTATCAAAATTAAAGGTCATGTATAGAAAGATATTTTGAACAACCCGCATTTTAATTAGAACTGCTGTAAGGCATTTGCAACGAATAAAATAATTATTATAAAAAAATCAACTTCTTGATTAAAAATTATTTTTATTTGCAATGGAAAAAATAATTATTATAAAAAATCGACTTCTTGATTACAAATTATCCTAACATGTAGCATCATATTAGTGTCAAAGTAGTATATTAGAATGCAAGTTATTTAATTCCAACTCAATTGCCTAGAAAGGATTTTTGTTTTCACAACAAGCGAAGGGATTTTCTTCGCCGCTCATTGTCTAGGATTCTTTTCACAGCAACTATTTAAGGATTTTCTTCGCCGCACAATGTTTAAGAGGGATTTTTTCGCCGATAAAGTAAACGGTGTGATTTTCTTCGCCGCTTTTTGTCGCGAAAGATTTTTTTCGTCGCACTTATTTTGGAGGAATTGTATTTGCCGCAACTTTAATCGTAATATTTTTCGTAGCCACCATCGATATGACGTTTTCTAGTGGTATAGCGACCGGCTATAAAGTAGTGTAAGTGTGATAAAAGTGACGTCCCTTGTAAACATCATTTCTGATTTTTTTATGTCATCAACGATATGTCTATCGGATAACAGCATGCATTTGGGTGGTTTTTTACCTCGAAAATTTTTCGTTGGAAGAACGGTTTTGTCAGGAAAAAAAAACAATTAACTGTAATAATAAAGTACCTGTAACAATAATTTTTAAAGTGACTTTTTTACTATGGCATTTAGTAATTTGACTATTGACAAATTGCCATCACTGTCTAAGAAGTAGATTAAGTAAGATCGACATTCTAAATTGCTAAGCCTATTTTACTATTAATCATGGCCAACTACTCACACTCTGAGAAAGCCGACATTGGTGTATGGGTTTTGTGAAAAAAATGGGTGTCGAAGTGTTAGGGTTTGCATGGAAAGATTTTCTAACCGTCGAATACCAAATCATCAAACATTTAGAAATATTGAGCGTCATCTCTGAGAAACGAACAGCTTTGAGAAAATATTTGAAAGTAGGGGTCGTATTCGAACAGTCGAAAAAGAAGAGGAAATTTTGGAAAGAGTTGAAGAAGTTTATATCCGCCGTATGGAAGGTGAGTTGGATATCCTTAAAACTATTGAAAATGATATTTTAAAAGAACAGTTGTTACATCCATATCAAGTCTAAAAGGTTCAGGAACTTTTACAAATTGATTCCTCCCATGCACTTTATATTTTGTGATTTTAATCAAAACAAAAGAATTCGTGATTCAAATTTTGGTAGAGAAATTTTATTTACTGACGAGGCGTGCTTTACTAGATCTGGAGTCACTAACCTGCACAACAAATATGTTAATGCCAATGTCATTAAAGTTGCACACCATCAGCATAACTTTAAAATAAATGTTTGGGGAGGTATTATTGATTGCTACCTTATTGGTCCTGCTGTGATTCCAGACAAGATAAATGGAAATATTTATCTAAATTTTTTGTAAAATTTGCCTATTTTGTTGTCCCACTCCATTTTTCCAATGCTGTTCGGCAACATTTACACGACCAATATCCCAACCGATGGAATGGAAGAGGCAATGAGGCACCACTAAGATGGCCACCACGTTCACCAGAGTTAAATGTGTGACTTCTTTATGAGGGGCGCTCTTAAAACAGAAACATACGAGACTCTGGTGAACACCCGCGAAGATTTATTGACGTGCATTTTAAACGCTGGCAACCTTTTAATAATCCTGAATCAAATTTCATTTTTTAAAAAGTGTTAATATGTGTATTCAGCAAGATGGCAACCATTTTCCACATCTGCTTAATTAATGTTTTCTTTTTAGTTCGATTTTTCAATCTTTTTAAAATACATACATGTACTTTCAACATTTATTTTAAAAATTGTTTTATTATTACAGCAAATTGGTGTTTGAATGTAACTGAAAATATTTTTTTCTGGAAAAACAGCTCATCCAACAAAAAACTTCCAAATACGTGCGGTTATCCGATAGAAATATCTAGGTTATCATAACGTTGATAACATAAAAAATCAAAAGCAATGTTTATAAGTGTCGTCAAAAAATTAGGAGGAATGTGACGTCACTTTTATAACACAGTACAGCCGGCCGGTATACCACTAGAAAACGTCATATTCTAGCGTTAGATCACATACCAAAAAACATTAAATTCAATATATATATATATATATATATATATATATATATATATATATATATATATATATATATATATATATATATATATAATACACCCACACACAAGAATCTAAGGGGTTCAAATCAGGTTTTAAATAAACCAGTACTGCAACTTACATTTGACGCCAATGTCACAAGCTGACATAGTTACAAAAGTAATTCTCAACGGGACCTTCTATTTAAATTTAGGGTAAATTAAAAGTGTAGCGGTGAAACGTTTGATATTTCCTATTTTTTAAATCTAGTTTACATTTCATAACAAATGAGTTGCAGTTAACTAACAAGCAGCTGGTCTAACGAAGTTACCGTTCTACACCAAAAACAAATAGATACTTACGAACAAAACTATTACCCTTGCCGCGAACGAATCAAAGGTTTCAAAAATATTTCTAAATGTAATAAACAATAGGGTAGTATATGAACAAATGATTTTTTTATAAATTTGAATGCTAATAGCTTATTTGAAATCGACAGGTATATTAAATAAACGAGCATTAAAACGTCTCGTCCTGAAATATACTTTCTCAGAAATTCGTTCGTATTATTGCATGATATTATATGGCGAATTTTGAATATTTTAATTATTAAAATTGGAAAATTACAGAAATAAAGTAAATATGGAAAGTCAGATAAATAAAACAAGTATTATAGAATTAAAAAATGGTAAATAAGTAATAACACAAAATAAACAAGTACATTCACCATCTTAGGCGGTCGAAATAACTAGTGAAGATCCCACCAGTACAAGATAATTTTTTCGCTGTGCTTTTCTTCAGTAGTCCCACATAATATCTGCTAGGAATTTTTTCCAAGCTTCTTCTACCTGATGGGAATTGAGATCATCAACATGTTTTTTTATACAATGATTTTGTGCCTGTCCAAATCAGGTATTAAACTGGTAGTAACATGGTGGTAACCGCAAACTCTCTTTGCAATATAAGTGTCTCTGGATGAATAAAACGACTCTCGACCCTCAGAAGACCCAGAATATAAATAGGATGTCTTTTTTAATACTTTTAGGTTGTTTGAATTGGTTCATGAAGTAGTAAGGTTTTAGTTATTACTAACACAATATAAACCAAACTAACATGCATTGCTCTTTTCTAATCTAGCTACTAGCCATGACTATTGTTGGGTTACTTATAACTTCTATTTATCCAACAAGTATTTTTAGTAAATAGGAGTCTTTTGTATTACTACACAATAGTGTTTAAAGTATAATCGTTATTTTTAATTTGTAAAATTCTGTATAATTTAGGTTTGATAAACTTTTGTTAATGATATTTTGTGTAATAAGATAATATTCACCTATACTTCCATCTGCAGTCCGAACATCCATAATGTTGCCTTTTACCTCTTGAAGACCTAACTGAGCATTATTAAGGAACTTACACTGGACCGATTTCTCATCTTTTACCATGTCTAGGTTATCGTTTAGCGTATTTTGTTCATTGTGCGACTGTTGCTGTTGGTTGTGTTCCATTGATGACTCCATCCTAACCTAAAATAATATTTTAATTGTGTGGCATTGTCCTACTGGTTTAAAAAAATGTATTAGATCAGAACTAATATTTCATAATTCCGCTGGTTTTTTAGTCAACAGGTAAAGCTATAAATTTTCAATTTTTTATCATTTAGAACAACCAAATATATATTTTGAGACTAGCAGCCACATACAAACCCATGTGGTTTTCTCGAAGCAATCATTTCACAAATGGAATATAGTTCAAAATTTTTCAGCATATCGTCAGAACAAGGGTCTGGTTGTTTGATTTATATATATATATATATATATATATATATATATATATATATATATATATATATATATATATATATATATATATATATATATATATATATATATATGATATATATATATATATATAGATATTTTATTTCTTGGTATACACATTCTATGCTATTCTTTTTTAATTGCATTATTTAAACGAGTATAATATGATAATCGGTAAGCCAATTCTAGAATACATAAAAGTATGAATTTGTGGTTGCCTAAATTATTATTATTGTTATTTTCAATATGTAAACAATATCTAACAATATTTACCAATAAAAATAAGTTTTCAAATCCTCTTTCTGATGATATTAATCGCGAACTTCGCATTTATAGTAATTTCTAACACTTAAAAACACTGAAAGGAGGCATGACAAGCAATAAAACTGAAATACAAAAAAAGGAAATATATTTATGCCTGTCAAACTTCAAAAAATTCTCTCCCCCACCGATCATAAACAGCCTTCACACAAATGTATTGTTGTTTAAATCTACTGGCATGATTGAAGGTTTTTCCTTTGTTCCAAACTATAAAAACAAAATCTTTAATTTTCCAATATATCTTGTATAATGTAAAGTTTCCTTCTATTTATTATGTATTTTAACATCTAATTTTATTAGTAATAAATTATATAGTTATATATGACTCAGGTTCTAGCTCAGTCTAATAATTTCCCTTATTTTATAATTGCTTATAAATTAATCCAATTTACATCTAAAACTTACCATAACATTGTCCAAAACTTGCTGAACTTGTTGTGCTTGTAATTGTTGCAACTGTTGCACCGTTAATACTTGAGAGTTTAACTGCGATTCATTCAGCTGCATATGTGCAGCTTGTAACTGTGCAGTTAAAATATCTTTATGATGTTTTTCATTATTTTCGTCAATAACAGAAACCATGTTGTCTTGATTAACTTGCACCTGAACTAAATTCTGTTGGCCATGATTCTGTTGAGAACTGGACATCTGAAAAACAATTTAAAGATTATTTGTTACGTAGATATCCTTTGACATAAATGTACAAAGTTTCAAAATTTTTTTTTTGTTAAAAATTTCAAAAGCCATGGTTCGTTAATTTTGAAGATGAAATAAATCTAAATGAAATATCAAGTTTAGAAATTTTAAATTTTAATTTTAGTAAAAACTAAAAAAGATTATTTTAAAGTCCCAAGAGAGTAAAAGAGGGTAGGTATATATGGTACGAAAGTTTCCCTCATGACTAAATTAAATATAATATATTTGTGAATTTTAAAGTATATATTGTTTATTTTCAACAAAAAAAAGATTAGGAGAAACATTCTTGGGCAATAAATTATCCAAGATATTTTGTATTTAAATTTTTTATATGGAGACCGAATGTACAAAATGGTCAAACATTTATACTAGGTGGTTGAAAAAATTTTTTGGCCTAAGAAAATCCTATTTTCTTAAAACCTATTTTAGATTACTTACACTTTATTATCATTGTCGATATGAAACAACAATTCAACATAGTTTTATATAGTATAGACTATAAGGCAGTGAATATTTTTATTAAGCAGCTTTTCGAGACAGATTCTAAAAACAAATCGTCAAAAATGGCAAAAAGGCAATACCTGTAAGTTACAATACTATAATTTTATTTTTTTAGTGAACGATGAATCAATTTGTTAAACAGTGTCTTTACAATAAGTGACCTGCTTACGAGAGTTTTCTATTCTTAATTTTGATAGTATAAAAAGAAAACAGTTTTTTAACATCAACCAAAGGCCATTCTGTCGAGAGATAAACAATAGCTTATACAACATTGAAAACAAGATGTCAGAAACAACTAACTCTTGGTCAAGTGTTTGGCTTGAACCCAAGGAACATAACAGAAATCTGGATAAGAGCTCACAGAGAACACAATAAAATTCCAAATATGCAATTTGATAACACTTTGATAACAATGACAAAAAAGAAGTTACAGGCGTAATTAACTAGCAACTGGAAATCCCCAGAAGTTGGTAACATCCAAAATTTCTGATACAAAAAAATCATTGCACGCACCTCTCGTTCAACAGTTTGCGCATATTCTTATCATCCTGAAGTCCCCACAACATCTTTGCCAACTTATATAAAGTATTAACAGCCTGTATTACCAACAGATCGAGTAATAATGTACTGGAAGAAGAGCAGAAGTGGTCCATGAAACAGAAGCAGGAACAAGGAACAATCGATCATCGACTATGCAATACTCAGACAAGTCAAAAAAGGACGATATAATATCCATGCAGTATTCATATAATACCGAAAGACATTTGACAGTGTGACAGTAAAAATTAACAACTAAGAAGTTGGTCAACTTTGAACTTCTTAGTTTAATTTTTAAAGTTTGTATAATTCATGCCTACTTTCTGATGTTATCGGCTGGAGGAAAAATTGTCAAGTACATCAAAATAGAAACGATAACATTATACAGAAATAACAGTGAAAATGTGTCATAAAATAGTCGAAACATTTTAAAATAAAATTAAACAATCACCATTGACAAGCAAAAATTTACGTTTTTTTAGGTTAGAATATTAATGGACAATTTTGATTGGTCATCCTTGATTTTTACTAATTGTTAAATTTTGAAGTATGGACCACATATTTTTATTTCGTGGTTAGTTTATAATTTTTGGAAGTATGGACCGACCAACAGAACAATCAGTCTCTAAGAACTGCTAAGAACTATATTAGAAGAGGAATTTTCCAGAGTGATTCTCTAAGTTCGCTGGTACATGCCTTCAAATTTAGTCGATGTATAAAATTTTAAAAAATAAACCTCCTTTTTACCCCACAGTGGTCTAATTCCGAAAAATATTAATATATATGTTTATCTATAAAAAGTCTAATGCTAATTTTCGTGTTGCCAACGTTGGCTGCTTTTAAATAACAACAACCTTTTCATTCTCTTAAGGGTGAAAATTTAAAAATGTTTTATTAGTGGATGAATAGTTCATAAAAGCAAAGAATTTTTCGAATTTAACTTGTAATTGTTTGGCTGACAATGATGAATTCGTTTGAATTTGTTGTTTATACTATATTGTATATAAATTACAATATTATAAATTATGTTTTTAAAGAAGATTAATCCTTAAAAAAATGGAACAAAAGTATGAAATCTGATAAAGTACCGGAACAAGATTTACACCAAGCTACAGACAATTTAACAGTTAATGTCACGTATATCTTCTATCCAGAAATAAATGAAACTTTTGGGAAAAAGTGTCCTTTTCTAAGTATTTGTATGAAGCGATACACGGATGCCAAGATATTTTTCGGTCCTCAAGCGTCTCCGCGTGTAGTGTTTTCGGCACCATGGAAGAAGCAACGCTTTTCATGCTAATTTTTTCTGCCATTTAACATGGCATCGAGTTTTGAAGATTCTCAACTTACATGCTAGCTCTCTAATCGAGATAGGACTGTTTCACGAGCACCATAGCCAGTAACAAAATCATCTGCATCCGCCTTTAGTCAAACGCATTTAAGATATAGCCAATTTTTATTATTGTATTTTTTATCATTTGCTTATCAGTATACCACACACAGACTATACAAAATTTTCAAACTCTTACTTTCTCTTCCCATCTAAAACTAAACGAACCTTTTGGTACACAAGAGTGCTCAAATTAAGAATTTAAAGTTAATGTGTGCCTGGTCGCGTTAGTTAAGTGTATAATAATTCCATGTATATTACTTAAACTATATTTTCTGATTTATAGTACTGATTAGGCTTTAACCAGCTTTCATATAGTCCTTATGAAACTTGGACTATAAAACTATTGTTTTTTCGCGTTATTTCATAGATACGAGTTCTCGTTTGATTCTGGAACCATAAGGTCGTGTCTATCGCCCTACCTGCTCGAAATATCAATACGTGATAAAAAAAAATCAACAAAAACAATTTCGCATACCAGTGATACCAGTATTTATTTATTTATTTTTCTTTTTTTGTGACATAAATTCCAAAATGGATTTAAGGTTAATATCAACCGGATAAAGTGACTATGTTTACACAGGGATATGAAATAGAGGTTCAAAAATGTATCCAACGGGAAATGAATTTGGACAAAGTGGTTTTTTTATACAACCAGCCTACTGACCCAACAAGCAGTAAATCCGCGAGTACCAATAATGCACTCAAATCAACTCTTAGGTCTTGGCCTACCTTCTAATCAAATACCACCTACAAGAAAGCTAGATAATAAAGCTACAGTTGACTATATATATAACGACACTGATATAACAGGAGATAATGAAACGGAAAGCCTAAGCAAACACTCTTGGCAAGCTATACGCAAAAGAAAAAGAGCAAACCGACAAACATCTACTGAAATGAATCCTCAAATTGAAACAACAAACAGATTCGAATCACTATTCTAAACTGACTGCAACATGCCTAACACTTAAAATTCTCCAAAAAGAGACCCTAAACCAACACCAATCTTCATATATGGAGTTACAAACTATCAAGCCATAATTGAAAACCTAACACAAGTAACAGGAAAAAACTTACACTACTAAAACCTTAATCAACAATATTGTAAAAATATATGCCACCGAGCCAAACACTTACAGAAAACTAATTTAACACGTTCGTAACGAAGAAATTGTACATCACACATACCAACTCAAACAAGATAGAGCTTACCGTGTAGTTATACGTGTCTTACACTATTCCGTCCCTATAGCAACAATCCTAGAAGAACTTCAGAAAAAAGGACATAAAGTTCGTAACATTATAAACGTTTAACACAGAGTTAGCAAAGAATCCCTCCCAATATTCTTCATAGACCTTGAACCAAATTCCAATAGTAAAGAAATATTTGAATTAAAATTTCTCTCACATAGCAAAATTAGAATTGAAGCACCGAGAAAAAAAGAAGCATCACACAATGTACCAGGTGCCAAGACTACTGCCACACAAAAACATATTGCAGAAAACCATTCGACTGTGTTAAATGTGGTAAATCACATGATACTAAAGACTGTAAGAAACCAGAGATACACCGGCAACATGTGGTCTGTGTCAGAGAAATCATCCAACAAATCACAAGGGCTGAAAAGTATATCAAGAACTAATAACCAGAAACAGTCGAGTGTGACCAAATAGACCATGATGAGAAATTACAAAACCACCTCGACCAAATCCAACACTGGCTGAAGCATTGGAAAATTAATGTAAATTCTAACAAATCATGCCAAGTTACTTTCACCACTAGAAAAACAAAATGTCCTCAACTTACGACACCCTCATCCCTATTAAAGATGAAGTGAAATTCCTTGGACTTTATCTAGATAAAAAATGAACCTGGAAATCGCAAATCAAAGCCAAAAGACGTCAACTTGACTTGAAAATAAGAAATACACAGAAAACTCCACTCCAAAATAAAGTCACTATATACAAGACAATATTCAAACCTATTTGGACATATGGTATCGAACTATGGGGCTGCAACAAACCATCCAATATAAAAATCCTCCAGACCTTCCAGTCGAAGACGCTCACGATGATGATAAACGCACCTTCGTATGTTTCCAACAGAACCATTCATGAAGACCTCAAAATACCATTCATAAATGACATTATGTCACTACTCTGACAAACATAAAAACCCAAGCATGAACCATAGCAACCTGCTAGTAAGTGAACTCTTTAATCCACCACTCGCAAACAGAAGACTCCGACGAAAAGAAGAAAATGGCCAAAATACCTAGTTAAGTGAATCGAGAGAACTATCAATGGACGGTACCTGACTCAAGCCAACAAATTATAAATCATTTACTTATTACTTAACCAGTAGATTGTAAATTTGCAGTTATCAATAAAAAAAATTGATAGAAGCGTAAGGTTATATACTTGTGTGGATCATTTTCTTCTCCATCATTCCAGGATTGGGTCGTATAAAAACCCCTGGAATAAAAGTGTTCCACTGCAAGCCTTTCCTGGAACTAAGTAATCGTTGATGACCGTACAGGATATGGTTCATCTTCGACGTCCTCATAGCCCTCAGTGATCGCTTTATGTCAGGCAGAAACCATTGCATGTGACATATTTATTATGTTTGCGGTAAAGTCAATTATGTTGAAAACATAAAATTTAAAGCAAGTTCTTTACTCAATTGATTTTAACATGCTCAAAATGGCCACAAAGCACAAACAATGTCCAACCAAAACATCTGCAACTTATTTACCAATACGTATAACATCAACAAATTTCACTAATTGTCACTTAGAGTTGTACCAACTTAAGAAAAAAAGACGCATGCCATTCTACATACACACTAATTCTTGTATCGGATGTGGTGACACGAAATACATATATTTATTGCTAAACTCCCCAAACGGCACCGGTAAATCAAATACAACAAAACAAAAATATTAAACAATTTTATTTAAACAAAGATAAAGGCAAATTTATATCATCAATCACTAGCTATTAGGACCTTTGGGCAGTTGCCTTCCGGTGCTATCCGGCTTTGTCTGTCGTTGTCGGCCACGATGCTGTCGCACATATTAATTCTATATTGTCATGAAATTCGACTACTTTTACTTATCTATTAAGATTTCGCATTTTACAAGCCTCCATTTGACACTACACATGATAAAAAAAAGTGATTCAATTAACCTACAAAAAAGAATTTGTATTTTACATATTTTATTCAAATTTCACTTTACTAGTTTCTTATAAACATTATTGGTAGCTGAAAAGTAAAAATATATTTTCCGACTTTCTTCATTTTCAACCAATTTTGCACCACCCCCTTTTTATAAAACCGAATAAAATATAGTCTATGTTGAAACGAAAAATATTATCTTTTCAAGAGTAAAAGAAAAAATCGGTTTAGAGATTCCGAAAATTACCCTGAGCAATATGAGACGACGGGATGAAGCACAAAACTTATTAAATGAGATACGATCACTACACCGTTATAAAACACAAATTGGAAAGCTAAGAATGTAAGAATGTTGATGAACTTCGGAACGAGTTCAGATCTTTTAGAGATAAATGTGTCGGTCGTATAAAAGTACGTAAAAGTACGAAGGTTTTTCCGGATGCTTCCGAATCTGCAGTTAAGGATATGAGAGATATCTGTGAGAAAAATCTCTGAAAACTTTAAGACTGTTAGGCTGGTGTGTCTTTCGGGGACAATAAGACACTAAAGACAGTTCTTTGTAATCCGAAAATGGCTAAGAAATGTCTAAGGCATCAGTGGGTTTGGCGGAAGCCATAACTATTCCCAGATTAATAATTCCCTTCGTTTTATCTACACACTAATTATATGGCATCGTTAAACTTTATTGCATGACATCTTCATAATAAGAGCCTTCTCATGATGGACGACTTTAACATACCCAAATTTAATAGTATCTGATTATGGTAAGGATCCTAAAAATGAGTTGACTAACAACTTTTTAGATTTTTTATTACTAAAGTAATATTACGAATGCCAACAGATGATTAGTGTTAATATTTTCCAATTTTAATTGTGTTGTACAAAGTCCAATAATTTTGGAAGCGATACACCACCAATCACTAGCGGTTTCTTTAAAACTTGTCCCAATTAGGCAGGGGGTTTTATTGTAAATAGTAGTAGTCACTTTAAGTATTACAATTTTAAAAAGCTAATTTTAATGCTCTTTATGATGATCTTAACTCTGCTGACTGGGCTGGTTTGATTCAGTAATTAGATGTATTGCGACAAATTTTAGCCAATATTGTAAAAAATATTTGATTGATATGTATCACTAAAAAATAAAAGCCGCTCTGTTTCTGTATGGCATAATGCAGATATTATTCACCGTTTGAAATGTAAGAATAACATCTTTTAAAACTATTGATAAACTAAAAGTGTCACTTCTTACAACAAATTCAAAATGTTTAGTGCACAGACCAATCAAATATCAGCAGTACATTAAATGTGCAGAAAGAAAGAAAGGTATAAATGGCCCAAATTATTTTTAAGATACCCAATGCGCCAATAATTATTGTGGTACTCCTGACAGGGTAAAACTTTTAATTGAGCTAATGACACGACATTTGCTAAGTAGTTCGAAGGAGTCTATAATGCAATATTGTTTGCTGATAAGATGAGCCTAAAGAATTTGAAGAGCAATACAGATGCGCTTCAATATTTATAGGAGAAGATGTTAAGTTCACCTACACTATTTTGTCCCACACACGTTCCGGTCATTCTGCCAACCATGTGTGTACAGGTCAGTCGAAGAGGTTAGTCATGTAAGACTTTGTTTTGTTAACAAAGTCGAATACTTGTTGCCTATGTAGCAGCATGGCTTTTTGAGGAATAAGACAACATACATTAACCTAGTATACACGGAAGTGAAAATGTATTATTATTAAATCGTAGAGAATGTAATATACTACAAAAATTTAAGAATCTTCATTTCCTTGATACTGTTAGTAAACGTTATACGCCATCAAGGCCGTTATTTCTTATACTCAAGTGAAGTGTATTTAAAAAAGTTCCAAGCTCAATTTGTTGAAATGCTGTTGAAATATTAATTTAACAGTAATTTTCTAATGTTAGTTTCAAATTAGGATTTTTTTAAAGAGGACATATTCGATTGCCTAACCTAAAAAGGTATATTATTACAGGTAAACCTAATTTATTGAATCGTACTTGTAATTTATTGGTAATTTCCAGACCAACTACTAAACAAAAGTTTGTGCAAAGACCGTGATACTCCTAAAATCTGTTTTTTAAACTAGGAAAATGTTATAGACCCAGATTTCTTGTTAGTTATGGTTTCACATAATAGGGAATTTAAAAATTAATTTTTAAGCAGAAATTCGTCAGCTCATATGAAGTCTAAGAAAAAATTACATTTTAGAATCTAATTATCTCGCGTTGCTGACTTTAATGATGGATAATGGATTTTATATATACATAATAGTGTTAAGAAACGTAAAATAAAGGATATATCCCTAGTTTTTTACAGGAATTTCTTGGTCATAAAATTAGATCAAAAATTAGAATTTTTAAAACTTTTACAACGAAGCTATTACTGATAGGAAATTTGTAGTCAACTAATTCTCATAATTTATTTAAAAATGTTTAAAAACAAATTTTAGTAATTCAGAATCTGATGTTAGGGGTGCTCCTTTCTTTTACTTTCAGACCACAATACAGCATTTAACGTGTTGAATTAAAAACATTTAGTTTTACCCTAACATCCCGATTCATCTGATTATGCTCCACTTGTTGATGTCCATGTTGTGTCATTGCGTGAGCAGTATCAAGATGTATAGCACCAGCGGGAATGCCAATAGTACCCTGAGAAGTTGAGATGCTTACAGGAATTTGGGCATGTTGCTGAAGTAAAAGTTGTGGATCAGCTTGCAGTAAACCTGCTGCATGCTGACTAAGAACAGCATCCTGTAATAAATTGTGTACAGACAAAATTAATTAAGCAACACTATTGATTATAAGTCAAAGTCTACTGCTTTTAATTTTTTCTCTTGGTTATTGGTAAATACGAGGATGGGATGACAAGTTTTCGACCTAAGAAGGAAAATACCAAAAATATGACAAAAACGTAATTTATTTTTCTACAGAATAGCCTCTTAAAGAAATACACGCGCCACCGGTACTCCAGTAATTTAATATCTTCTTGGTAGATGCTTTGGTCCAAGTCAGTAAAATCGGCATTCATTACTTCCGTAACTTCTGAATCGGGCCATTACTTTTTCTAGCAAGGAATTTTTTTAAGAGCTGAAGTCCGAAGGAGTCAAGTCGAGTACATGCGGTACGACTTCCAACTTCAGTTTATGACCTTTTTTCCTTGATTTTTTGTTTCGACTAGTCCCGCCCTTTTTTAGATAAGCTACTAAAAATATGCCTTTAGAGTCCTAAAAAACAGTGGCCGTGACTACAAATGGAACGGCCTTCTCCTTTTCAGTATTGGTTCTGATAGATTGGTGAACCAAACACTGTTCCGATATGATCAAGCGCTAGTTTTTGGTCCGGAGTCAGTAAACCTGACAGCCACTTTCCTGACAATTTTCCCATCCCCAAGATATCGGTTAGGATAGGATGCGCCCTTTCTTTCAGTATGCTAGCAATATCAGCTTCCTCTGCCAACTCCAGTTCGTGGCCATGCATAATGCTTTTGTGATGTATTTAAACGACTTGTAGCAGATTTCGGTTTCCCAGAATATTCAGCATCTTGAGTGCTCATCCATAATCCACATTTTTAAGTGATAAACAAAGAAGCAGACTCCCTCAGTGTGACATTCAACGCCACCTTAATCTCCGTAGGGATAAACCTTTGATACAAAAATATCATGGCTCGTACTTCGGTTTTTTCCATATTTGGAGAATAAAACCTGAAAACTTTATAAAATCGTAGAATGAAAACAACATAAAATAGCTCTTTCAAACACTCAGGTAATACTGAAGAAAGATACCCTTTTAGGGTGGCCTAGCGCTGCGGATAATCGAAAACTTTTCATCCCATCCTCGTAAACTACTTAGAAAAGTTTTTGTGATACATATTTTGATTCAACTGTAATAGAAATATTTATAAGACAAAATGGTACTTATGAATTTTATTTATAGTTTTTTAACTTTTTATTTTTTTCAAAACTCAAGCCAATATTTACATCTTATTTACTCAATAATTAAGTTTCCCTTTGAAAATAACCATAATACTATCTTTTAGCGTCCTCCTATTAATACCGGCGGTGTGTTTGGATCATTGAAGGTTTTTGATAACGTTGTTTATGAGATGCTATTGAGTTTAGAAACAATTTTCATGAATATTTAAAAAATAGAAAAGGAAATTAAGCTAAAAATAAGAAAGAGCTTCCTAAGTTAGACATGAAGTTACTCAGTTACTGGGTTATGTCAAAGTACATTTTCTTGCCGATAATTTCAATGATCAAAGAGTAACAATATTTTTTAACACCTTGTATCCTTGAACAAAGCATTTCCGGACTAATATTTATAAAAACTTTGTTTTTGTACTTTTAGACATACATTACGCAGACAAATTAGAGGAAAAATAAATATCCCTAACAGTCGATTAATTTTTTACATTTCGTTTTGGCGAGCAAAACTAGAAAAACTATTTTAAATTTATGATTTATCTGGTTTTTAAAATAACCAAAAACACTTTGTGTGCCAGTAAAGTATGAAATTGTAAATATGCCTAGAGGTATTAAACTGTCTCTGCAAATGAAGCAACTAATAATTTAAAAATACGTATCTGTGATTAAACAAGCAGACATAGCCAAGCAACTATACTTGTAAAGATCAATCCTTTCGAAAATAGTTAATGTTTCGACTTAGTAAAACTTTAATATGGCCACGTAAAATCGGAAGACTTGTAAAAACAACTTCAGGAACAGACAATACAATAAATATTCCATCAAAAACATAACTTTTATGTAACAGTTAAGTCATGTTAAATTCTAAGAAATAATATTGCATAAAGATTTGAAAATCATTATTGTAGACTTAATTCAAGGTATCATTGTTACGTCTTTCAATATGACTGGTACCAATCATATCTTGTACTACATAACTGCCAGCACCTTTAATGTTATTCAGCCCAAGATGTAGGGACTTACAAAGATTTGTTAAAGAAAGTATCCAGATGATACTATAGACTTGGCTGCATAAGAGACCTCACTTATTTTTATGGCAAATCACGAGATTTATCGCCGTTTTTTTACAAGAATTTTTTTTTAATAACGTAATGATAAATAATATGGAAGAATCTACACACGTATCCTCCATTAGTTAATTAACAAGGAGTATATCACATTTGCTTTAATTTTTCTTTATTTGCATACTAAAAGGGCTAATAAGCAAATAAATAAATACAAATAAGATTCTAAATAGCCATAGTAACTGATGCATCTCGTAATTAACAAATAATACTTCTCCTTGAATACGTTACTTTCAATCCATATCAGATTTCTACAGCCGCATAAATTAGCTTTGATTTTTTATGACATGCGTGAGTAAATAGTGAAGTAACGAAATTTTGCATTTAATTAACTCAAGAACGGAAAAAGATAGACAAATAAAATTTTGAAGTTAAGCTCAGTTTGCCAAGAGATGAGGAGCTCCAAAGTTAAGTTGAATCCAGTAATGGTTGCTACTTAATCCTTGCTCGTCCTAGCGGGGGCGCTACCGTGTCCCGAAGTTTGGCAAAGTTAAATTATTTTTACACTACAGCTGATACAGAAATCATCTAAAAGGAACATATTTTTCCATACACAGTTCGAAGATGACAACTTACCCGCTAGAAGATCATCCCAAAAACCGTTCATTTTAACGAAGTGTCGATCTGGATTATTCCCATTAATGTTTAAACGGGTTAATTCTCCAATGAGAGTAAGTTTAATTAGCCCTTCAAATGGCATTTTATTAATAAGACGCCCTAAGAACAAATGGTTCAATCATAAGTACATTTTAGGTAGGTAGGGTAAAACATGGAATAGAAAATGTTATGTTCCGAAGTTGGTTCTCAGGTTTTCGAAGGGGTCTTATTGTTAAAATGAATACGATAATGGACCGATATCAATCAATACCTGGAGATTTCAACCGGCACCAGGTTGCCTAATGCAGAGTGAAATATGGCGATTTTAGCACAATTTCTCAAAGTAAACAGCCCAAATAATAAAAACCTTGCTAGTGGAATAAAAAATTCATGAATGATAATTACATGGCTAGCGTAAAGTTGGGACCTTAACCCCATAGAAAAAGTCAACACGATCAACACGAAAAATTTAAAAATGTTAATCTCTTTGAAACTATACAAGCCACTTAGGATTTCACAACAGTTTATTGACAACCTAATTAGTCCTATGAGAAATAAATATTTAGCATTTATTGAAAGTAATGGTTATGCGGCTATATATTAGCCCTAAATTATAACGTTTGATTTGTTTATCTACCTTTGCTCGCTAAATTTGTAAAAATTCTACAATAGAACACAAAAAGATAGAAAATATAATTTTTTTAATGCTGTTTTAACTTGATAATGGTGGCTAAAAACTTATTTTGTATTCTGTCATAAAATTTGAAAAATAAAATATTTCTATATTTTTGCTCAGTACAGTAAAAGCCAATATTTTTATATAATAATAGTTACCTGTGTAAGTTTTCCTTGATTATCCCTTCCCGATAACCCATAAACTGAAACCTGTGGTATCGGACCAGGTAAAAGATTGGTCAATACCCAATATTTAGCAACACTACTTAAAGCCACTGCATTTAATGCTGTTGTGTTAACTCGTAAATCAGTTGGTATTGTAGAATTTTGCCTTTGAGACGATACCTAGAAAAAATGAATGTACATTTAATTAAGAAAGAAATAAATGCTACTCATATTTAGTTGTTTTTAAGTAAAAAATATTGCAGCCAGTTTTTGGTTCATTCTTGCTTATACCAAATATGATTATTCCATTAAAAACATAACAATACACGGTTGTTTGGCCATAAAAAATTAGGAGCGTACATGAATTGCGGACCAAAAACCATAAATAATTGTCGTTTCGTTGTTTAATAAACCTATTTAAAATTAATTTCTGTAAAAAAAAACTTATAATTTTGTTATTTAAAATAAAAAAATATATTATCCTTACCTTAGTTGGATAAAATGAAGCTTAGTCCGCAATTCATGGTTTTTTAAAAAAGGGGTCTTCTTGGTTTGGTCCGCAATTCGAGTACCCAATTATAAAAATCAGGTAGTTGGTTCGCATTCGAGACCGCCGAAAATTAGTGACATATCAGGTGGCGCCAAGCCTGTAGCATCTGTATAATTAAGTTTGACACTTTCATTTATAAATATCTGTTAAGTGTCTACATCTTAAGTCAACTAACAGTAAATGACTTGGCACTTACATAAGACAAGATTAAGACACCTACTAGTTATATTGAAAAACGTAACAATAAATTAAGTCTACAATATATCGGATAGTTTATAAAATGCATTTATAGTAACGTAACTGCTATATCGCGTCGTTGCATGTAAGTAGTAGTAGTTATATTCTTGTCCTTCGTTACTGCCAAACCAGTTAACGTTATTTATACCAACAGTGGATAATATACCTGCAGTTGGGTGTATAAAATACAATTATATAAGAGAAACTTAGTTCTCAATAGAGGTGGGTCGGACTTGAAAAACCCGTTCTTTTTACCCGGATCAGTTTATAGTCCGAAAGATCCGGATCACCAAAATTTAAAATATTGGACACGGACAGTACGAAAGTTCGCCCTCCGACTGGTCATACGTTACATCGGACTTATAATGAGCCGAGATCCGTTGAACCGTTTTAATTGGACGGTGTTCATTGTGTCTTTTACGGGTCTTTGTATCTTTCGAACATTCGGCTCGGTATAATACGATGGGTCGTTGATGTTTCGGGTCCGCTGGCGAACCTCATTTCGTTCGATTAATAATTGCAGGAACAGTAAATACGTTAAAGGCAATAAAGATTGCTCTAGTTTAAATTATGTTTCTTTAGGACGAATCTAGTATTTCGGTAGTTAAAATATGAATTAGGAACGTAATTAAATTTTTTTAGCCCTCTATACCGATTCTTGATTGTTTTAAATTTAATTGGGTATGATAGAAATATTTAATTGCAATTTTGGGGAAAGTGGATGTAATTTAAAATGTAATAATAATAATAATAAATGTTTTGTTTCATCATCGAATTATGTTGTTAAAGTAGGTACATATATTATTTTGCTGAAAATGATAATTTAGTAGTATGATGTAGGTACATAGAGAAGCCTGTTTTTTCGAATATTTTTTGTTCTGACTCTTAAAACAGTGACAGAAATTGTAAAATCATAAAAATGACGATCAATTATAATTTTGGGTTACAAAAAAAAGTTGGTTTTTAATTAAAAATTATTAACAAAAAATAAAGAATATGTTTAAAACCGATTTTTTTAAACATAAATTAAGTTTCTCGGAAAAGTGACAATAATAAAAACATAATTTTAATTTTTGTTATTAAACAAAAAATTAAAGTTATGACTGCTTTACAATTTTGCAATACTTGTCGACGATTGTTCTGATCGGTCCATATCAGTATCAAGCAAATTGATTTCTAAATTTAGTTAATTTTCTGGTGCTGCATTACGGTACGTTATTTCTTGTGGCTCAAGTAGAGTAACTAATGGATGCCTACTTTTAAGATGTCTAGTCAAATTTTCGGTAGTCACCTATATTGCTTAAAACATAATTCACAGTTGACCCAATTTTTTCCAATAGCCGTAAAATTATGCCAAACACCGTTTTTTTCGACAATTAATATGAGATGGTGAATGCGCAAATATTAATATATGCAGTTAAATGAGAGAACCACAATATTACTATTTGTTTAAAATAGAGCTTAAATGTCCTATTCGCCTTTTCATTTTATCTCCTAAATTGTAATAGAAGTTAAATTTAGGCTTAAAATACTTTTTTTTTTGAAAAAAAATTAATGAGGCTTGTAACTGGATTTTATAAAAAAAAGGGATCGAAATGTAATTATCTGTGGTGTACTATTTCCTAAAATTATATATTAAAAATATGAAATGGGAAAGTCGTTCGTTGGAATTATTGACGGGAAACGGACAATTGAACCGGTTCTTTGACCCAGATCTTTAAAATTAGTGATCCAGACGGCCCGAATCACCAAAAAGTCCGTTTTGCCCACCTCTAGTTCTCAACCAACTGAAAAAAACCATAAGGACAAACGTATGTGTTCTAACACAGTTAGAGACGAAGCACTATCTCAGATTGCAAGAATACCAGGGAAGGGTGGAAACCTTTCCTATGGTGGTGCACCGCAATCTGTAGACCGGTTTCGAACTTGTTAGTTCTCATCAGTACAGAATAGGGCAGCGCACCTCAGCATCGTAAAAGTAAATCCTTTAAGCAACTTATATTAGACAAAATGTGAAATCTAATACAAGAGGTGCCATCTCCCAGCATTCCACGCAATCTGAATATATAATCTCGTAGAGATCTGTATATATACCAAAAGTGGATAATATACTTGCAGTTGGGTGTATAAAATAAAATTATATAAGAGAAACTTAGTTCTCAACCAATTGAAAAAACCTTATACTATAAGGACAAACGTTAGAACAGAGTACGTTTGTCTTTATAGTATAAAGTTTTTTCAGTTGGTTGAGAACTAATTATCTCTTATATAATTGTAACGTTATTTAGCTTAAGACTTAAAGACTTAAAAATATTCATAAGTGAAAGTGTCAGGCTTAATAAGTTATATAAGTTGGCTCTACATGAGAATTTATTAATTTTTACAGCCAAACAATTAAGATACTTGGAACCGTGTTTTACAGGCATGTTTTTGGTGTGATCTCACTTCTCTTAGTAGGGGTACCTAAATAGTTTAGCTAAACCAATCAAACACCTAAATCAGTGGCAAATTACGAACTATGAACAAGCCAATAACATTAAAGCTACAGTAACCGAAAACAATCAGAATTTATATCAGTCGCGCATATGTACACACTTATCCTCCATTAATTGGTTATCACAGAGGAATGTTCCCTTACGAGGCAATAAAATATTTAGCAATATTGGACAAAGTAATTACATACATACACACACACATATGTGTGTATGTATGTATGTATGTATGTATGTATGTATGTATGTATGTATATGTATATGTATATGTATATGTATATGTATATGTATATGTATATATATATATATATATATATATATATATATATATATATATATATATATATATATATATATATATATATATATATGTATATGTATATGTATATGTATATGTATATGTATATGTATATATATATATGTATATATATATATATATATATATATATATATATATATATATATATATATATATATATATATATATATATATATATATATGTATATGTATATGTGTGTATATGTGTGTATATATATATATATATATATATATATATATATATATATATATATGTATATGTATATGTGTGTATATGTGTGTATATATATATATATATATATATATATATATATATACATATAATGTCGGATGTTCTCACGGGTGTGATGTGTAATCGGATGTTTTTGGGTATCTCGTGTACGTTGGCTGGATGGTTTTAGCCAATGCGAGTATTGTTGCATGTCGTTGCCAGTGTTTGGGGTCGTGTTGCCGAGTTATGATCCGGTTCTTTACTACCTACTACTAGCTGATGTCTCGCTAGCAGGTTGTTCCAAGTATTAGACGACCATTTACGTAATGCAATTTCGATGGCTTTCTTTATAACTCTTGTGGACAGGTTTTCGCATCTCCATAACATTTTTGTTTCTGAAAAGTTGATCTTATGTCCTGTGTTTAAAAAGTGTTGGGCGGTAATTCTCAAGAGACACAACATTGAAACCATTTTCACCACAGCCCACAAAGTAAAGGATCTCCTGCCCACACCTAAAGAAAAAATCCCTCTACAAAACCAGGGAGTATACAAAATTCCATGAGGAGAATGCAGCTCATCTTATAAAGGGTGTTTTTTATAGAGGTATAGAACTTTAAGTTGCCAACACTTTTTTAACTGGTGGCCATTTTGTCAGCTGTCAAGTGATTTATGTTTAGTTTGGTTTAGCATTTCAACATGAATAGACTAACGCCTGAACAACGCTACCAAATTGTGCAAATTTATTTTGAAAATCATGGTTCTGTTCGAAATACGTATCGCGCACTACGTCCATTTTACGGTCAACATAATCGTCCATCAGAGCAATTAATTCGATTAACTACGGAACGTTTTCGCACCACGTTTACTCTAAATAATACGCATCCACAGAGACGTCGTACAGTGCGTACAGAAGAAGTCATTGCTGCTGTAGAGCGTAGCGTAGAGGAAGACCCGAATCAATCTATCCGCCATCGTGCACAGGAATTGGATATGTATCCATTCACTTTATGGAAGATTTTGCGGAAAGATCTTGGTTTGCGTGCTTACAAAATCCAACTCGTGCAAGAATTGAAGCCACACAATCACCTAGCAAGGCGTAGATTCGGTGAATGGGCCAAAACAAGATTGCCGTTGATCCCGATTTTCATAAGCGAATTTTGTTTAGCGATGAAGCTCACTTTTGTTTGAATGGATACGTCAATAAACAAAACTGCCGTATTTGGAATGATGATAATCCTCAAGTGTGCGACTTAACGCCGCTAGACTATTTTCTGTGGGGATATGTGAAGTCGCTAGTCTACGCCGATAAGCCCGAAACGATTGATCACTTGGAGGACAACATTCGCCGCGTTATTGCCGATATACGGCCACAAATGTTGGAAAAAGTCATCGAAAATTGGACCTCCAGATTAGACTCCGTCCGAGCCAGCCGTGGCGGTCATATGCCAGAAGTCATATTTAAATTATAATGCCAGAAGGTTATCTTTCGAATAAAGTAAATTTCATGTCAATTTAAAAAATTCATCTTTGTTTTATTCCATTTAAAAGTTCTATACCTCTATAAAAAACACCCTTTATAACTCAAACCAACAGTAAAATAAGCACCAGAAGAAACGAACATATAAACGATGTCAAGCAAAAAACAATTTCTTTTGCACTGGCCCAACACTTGTTAACTAGATGTGAAAATTTGTCCACAAGAGTTATAAAGGAAGCCATCGAAATTGTAAAGTGGTCCAACAACTTAAATAGCAGAGGCGACAGTCAGCTGTTGCCTAATAATTGGAAAAATCTGCTAACGAAACATCAACAAGTAGTAGGTAGTAAAGAAAAGGATCATAACTCGGCAGCACGACTCCAAACACTGGCAACAAGGCCGATGACACGCAGCAAAACTGATTGGCCAGAACCATCCAGCCAACAAACACGCCCCACGTACACACAAAACCGACCGCCCCGAATCGCAAGCATCAGTTTAATCAAAAATGCCGTATAGTGAGCTTTAAAAGGGGTGATTGAGATTTCACTGAAACGTCAGCTGCCCTACAGTCCTGAGAAGGACTTAACACCCACAGGGGATACACGAATTACCTTAAACAACAGATACAGTTCACAGTTACCATTAAGAACATCAAACGACGAAGAAGCCGAAATCATTTATAAAAATCTTATGGGAGTAAATTACCAACTTTAGAAAAATGCATACGGGGGTTAAATAGAGCGCTCTTGCCATTTTTTTACAGTAATTTAGGTTATTATTTATGAAGTTTTCAAAAAAAAATACTATTTAAACAATTTTGAAAAATCAATTCTATAACATTTAAATATTATTGCTTAACTATTTCAATTAAAAGTATTTTTTTACTATGATATCTTATTTTCTGTTAAGTTTCCATAACTGGTGAATTCTACATTAAGGTATCCTCCCTCCCTTAAAGCTTTCGGAACAATGGTATCTAAAAATGAAAAAATATGGAACGATAAGTAAATATCAGTATTTTTACATTTTTAACTTTTTTCTTTCAAATCTTTAATATTTTTCCAACAAGATAAGGGAGCAAACGACCAAGCAGAATAGATACTTAAATTAAAAATAAATATAATAAACATATAAAATAACTATAAACATAATGAATACTTCAGATGGATCGCTATTATAAACATTTCCAGCTTCCATATTACGATGTTAATGCTAACCTCATGTATAATTTACGATAACAACTTTTGGTCACGCCAAAATAGCTGGACAGTTTGAAGTATAATAACAATAAAATTTATTTTATGTCAAAATTCTCATTATTTGAGCAAAATATATGCTTCAACCAGAAATCCAAGGAAAACAGCTTTTACATAAATCTTTGGCTAGGTCACAGTAAAAATTAGGATACCTACTTGAAATATATATATAAAATATTTATTAACTCGATTAGTCACGTACAAATATATTCTGAACGTTGAACAAAAATTTTATTAATTAAAATATGGTTGTCAAACTTGCATCATCTTTATTTTTGTTTGTACGACGTTTCAATTAAGTTGTATCTCTAACCGTTATCACGTATAAATTTAATGTTAAAAATTTGACATTTCAATCGAAGATAAAAATCAATAAAATCAAAATTTACTCTGTTAAATGTGTCACTTTTTTATTACTTTACGTATCACTTTCTAAGCTCGTTATAACATAATGTACATCTGTAGATGAGGAACTGCATTTAATAATGTAACAGTGTTACGAAACCGCGGTCCCACCAAAGTAATGAAAAAGTGATAAATTTAACAAAGTAAATTTTATTTTTACCGATTCTTTACAATGTACTATCACAAAATAACAGAGTACTCAATCAAATATTTGATATTAAATTCTCACTCCGATAATTCCAAATTTTTGCATACGATATAAAGATAAGTCACAAAATGTAACCTTTTTCGTTTATATACATTTTAGCAATGAAAACGAAACGTCACTTTTATGCCAACAAAAACCGGAAGGTTCTACTCATCTATGAAAAATATTTTTCGTTATCAAGGACAGTTATACGTTTATGATTTATTTTATCACGAACGGGAAACAAATAAAAGTCCTTCAATAAAATCAGAATCTGGTTCTAAAACCCCCTATACATATTGGCTCAGGGTAAAAACACAAAAGCGAACGGGTTGAAAAGCAACAACGTAGGCGAGTATTACCATCCACATGTTGACAATGTTGTCAGTTTGAACATATCGCAAGAGTTTATTAACAAGTACTTATTATAACTATGTAAATATTTCTAAAATGGTTACAGAAAAAGAGATGAAACAGAAAATTATATTATTGTTTAAAACACCAATCCAAAATACAGGTAAGCTCGCTCGTGTCGATCCATCAACGCGAACCAGTATGTGGACACGACTGGCCGAGCGGATGCAAACGCCTAAGGAAGTTGAGGAAGTCCTCCATTTTTCTTGCTTTCAACTCGTACACAAACTGACACAGTAATGGTCTGATCAGGCGAGTGCGGCTGTCTAAATGATGACGCTCGCCCAGTCTAGTACAATATGTATAATATAAATAATATATTAACATTTTAGACAGATAAGGGCAGCGATAAACAACTGTGCAATCCAAGTTGCAAAAAAAAGGTGAAAAGTTAATTGTAAATTTATAATATGGATCTCACATAACAGTAACATGTAGAATTTTATTCCAAAAAGACTCATTAAAAATCAAGAAATTGAATACTACCGTATACAAGCATTTCTCTTCAAAATGGTACACATATCATAGGCAAAGGCAGCATCACAAACAAACCTGGGATTACACTAAGCTGACTGAAACTTTTTCGGACTTTGACTGATATGTCAATCCTAGGAGTGAAGAGGTCCAGTCAAAGATTGAACAAAAACTCTTGAATTATTTGACTACGCTAACCGAAATGAGTCTATTAAAGCTAGATATGCAGCGAGTCACCATCAGAATTAAGCTCACACACATGGCGGTAAAGTAAAAATTTTGAGATTGTGATATAGAAACTCCTGGGGTCAGGAGCTAAGAATCGTCCAGTATACGGTACATAGTGTGAATAACTTCCGTAGCTAAGTTAATCACGACTAGGATTGACTAAAGACATGCCAGTTAAAATCAGAAAAACATTTCAAGTTTACCTAGATTTTTTTATAACATTCTTGTAACTAAGAAACAAATTAAGAAAAATACACAAGACATTAAAAATGTTCTTTTACTTCATTTCCTTATTATTTATTCCAATTTATTATTTACTTATTCATCCTACTCGCATTTACAAGTTTTACAGGAATTTTTAAAAATGCAATATACCCAAAATACACATATATTTGTCACATATCTTAAAATATTTTGGCATATTAACAACTATAGTTAAAGTACCGAATAAACTTGGAAATTATATATGGCATTAATGGCATGCCTAAGTGATTATAGTTTATATGACTTTATTTAGTTGGTATCACTTTGGTATAAAAATCAGGACCGGACTTTGAATTTCCTTCGCAATTTTGTATAAAAATATTTCACTTAAATATATTAAATACATAGAGTAAAAAATAAATAAATAAGAAAAGCAACTTCTTTTATTAATTTGCACACGAAATTATTAACGAGTTGTGAATGCTACAATAAAATAATAATTTCAGATACTTTGGGATAATACGACACACAACAATAATTTACTGAGCTAGGGAAATTTCGAATTTTCTATATCACATGATCAATGTCATTTTTACGTCATTTGTCAGTCAAATCAATGAGTTATCTCAGTACTTTAAGTATATATCTTCTAACGCTAAGCTTTACAAACCAAGTTTAGCTCCTACGACGCTTGTTTCGTTATTGGACTGCCTGTCTGATTTCGCCGCCGAGTTCCAACCGGAACGCAATGCTGGACGTTGTTGGCTTCACACATATACGTTGCTGGGCAAGACTTCTTTTTCTGGATTATATTTATTTGATATTACTTAACCAAGTAATACAGGCCAAGCCATCAGTCAAATATTTATGTGTAAATATAGATCACTAAATTTGCACTCTAAAACTGTTATACAAAATGCATACAAACGCCAAACACTCTAGAAGTGTAATATATAAAGATAAAGTGATATCAAGAAATATAGCACCTCATATATATATATATATATATATATATATATATATATATATATATATATATATATATATATATATATCAATCTCAATTGGAATATATGCTCTCTCTTTACAGTACTTTCAGAAAGCCAGCACTGAAAAACCTACCTTAGAATGGCGGCAATGACAGCTCTACGTAGCATCACTAAAATCCGCTATCCTATCAACTCACTACAGAAACTATCCAATCAATTATTGTATGAATTCACTAAACATCTAGCCGATTATTGCAAGACTTCCAATCCTGACAACTAAGATTGAAAGAAAACCTGAAATTCGTCCGATAACAGAGGAACTGTATATAACCAGAGACCAAAACCAAAGGCCTTTGGTTTTGATTCCTGGCATCCATCAACGACAATGAGAAATATTTATGGATCCTACCTGCAAATATTTATTACTAGAGGCATTCAGAAACTTGAACGTTTTTGAATGATCTTTGGTATACGCCAACGAGAATGGATGTGATTTGGAATGGCTAAATATTGTAACAAGGACTACCTGAATACGACCCTATCCAGTAGTTATTAAAGAATTGAAAGTAATTAGTGAAAAGTGATGTTATTATTCGAACCTAGTGAACGATTTTAAAGAGACAAAACCATAACAATTGGTGACAGAAGTGAGAATTATCACCGGATTTCTATTTGTAAATCAGAAGAGATAGAAAAAAACGGACTTCACTGTTAGATTGTCATCAAAGAAGATAAGACTGATTTTTGGGAAAGTTCTGGATCATTCTATTTGGAAACTAAAAAAAAAAATAACGAAAAACTGACTTCCTCGTCGAATTTGCCATCAAGGAAGAAGCTTAGAACGGAATTTTCGACAAAATTCTAAAAGGTTCTATTTATTTATTTATTTATTCAATATAAACTCTACAGATACATTAGATACCTAATTATAGAGTTACACATACATACTATTTGAAAACTAGAAGAGATAGCGAAAAAAATGACTTCACTAACGAATTTGTCATCAAGAAGAAAGCTTGGAACCGAATTTTCAATAAAATTCTAGAACATTCTATTTGGAAACTCGAAAACAAAGTTCACCATCAAATTTAACATCCAGAAAGTAGTCTAGAATAGAGTTTTCAACGACATTATGGTAAATACTAGACAACAAAGTAGGAGGGTGGCAGTGTAACAAGGACTACGTGAATTCGATATCGAAACTTTGTTAGTTATGTTTATAGTAAGATTCTAGACTTTTGTTTTAGTATGTTCTGTAGTAAGGAGGATATAAGAGTTAATTGTAATTTAATAGTGTAAACAAGTAGCTATTAAAGAATTAAAAGTAATTAGTGAGAAGTGGTGTTATTATTCGAACACGTTGGGTGGATAAAGAGAGAAAATCGTAACAATATATATAATTGTCGCGTGCTGCATGCAACTGGCTTCTTCTACAAGATACTCAGGTATAAAGCTGTTTTATATTTATTCGAAAGAATAATTTATATACAGAACCGATGTGCACAATCACAATTCGCATTATAAACAATATTTTAGGCAATTATTTTCTTAAATAAGTTATTAACAGGTTGTACACCGAAGAAATCAAGAAATTGACGGATTTTGTATTTCAGTGTATATTTGAAATTATTACAATCGGCCAAGCGCTTTCGGTCTCTCTATCGGACCATCTTCAGGGCTTAGACCCTAGAAACAAGAGAATATGGTTAGCAAATAAGTTTACTCAGTACTCACCAACCACACTCACTTGTCAAAGGGCACACCTTAACCCTGCCAGTTTGAGAAAAGTCGCGAGCGTAGCCTCCACACAGAACAAGATGTATACAATTAAAAAATTGTTTTAATGTCAATGTGCACAGTGTATTGAATGTTCTAGTTCTAGTTTTGATTTTAAATGTTTCTAGAGGTTTTTTTAATTGTGTACATCTTGTTCTGTGTGGAGACTACGCTCGCGACTTTTCTCAAACTGGCAGGGTTAAGGTGTGCCCTTTGACAAGCGAGTGTGGTTGGTGAGTACTGAGTAAACTTATTTGCTAACCATATTCTCTTGTTTCTAGGGTCTAAGCCCTGAGGATGGTCCGATAGAGAGACCGAAAGCGCTTGGCCGATTGTAATAATTTCAAATATACACTGAAATACAAAATCCGTCAATTTCTTAATTATTTTCTTATTGCTTAGCATCAAACATAAGTAAATTTAATGATAACATAACGGATTATTCCACATCCTGAGTGACATTTAAAAAGAAATTAAAGTCCATTATTTTTAATCAACAATAATTTTAATATAAACTTATTTTGGTTTTTTTGCTAAAAAAAATATGGACAGGATCTCACAGGTGACACTCCGCATTTTTTTTTCTGATAAAATTAATTTCCCTTTTTTATCATTTTTCTTCTTATCTTCATTTCATACTGTTAAAATCTATTTCCTCTTCTTTTTTTTTTCGTTCCTTATTTACTTGATTATATTCCTTATAATTAACTTAAGTTTGACAATTACAATTGTTGCTTAGGTTTCTCATGTTCAAAAAAAGTTTTTTACTTATTGCTCCGTAGTGGTGTTGTATCGTCTCCATCGCCTATTGCCCGATGTGGCACACACAACTCTACTAACGTGTGAAAATATGAACGTAAGTTAGTAAGTTATTGATCCAACTGCTTACCAATATCTACCAATCTTCTTTCTCTATTGTATATTGGAAGCATTATCCGTTCATAGCACTACGAGGATGATGTTTGTGTGCCTTTGTCAGGAGTGTTCTGACTTTCCACTACAGACTTTCTATTACGTCCTGCTCTATTTCACAATTCCAAAAAAATAAAGAGTGTAGAGCACGCATTGGTGGTGAGTGGTCAATTCTTTGTGCCTATTTCATGCTAAAGTATTTATAGGTCTGTTGTGCCTCCATTGCCGCAATGGTTTGACCGTTCTGCATCTCAAATGCTCCAAATTGTATTATTCCTCTAATTATGTTTAAAATGCGGCATTTGTCATAGCTGAGCAGCATTCACATATCCCTGGAGAACTCAATTTAATATCATCCACATACAAAAGATGATTTAGTCTTACCACCTCTTCACCATTGTTTTTAATACTAAAGCCGCATCTGATGAAATTCAAACAGAGTGATAGTGGGTTCATGGCAAAGCAGAACCATACTAGGCTTAATAAATATCCTTGAAATATCCTCCTTCTTATTGGAATTGTATCTGTGTCGATGTTGTTGCTGGAAGGTATTTGCAATTGGATCCTAGTTCTCAAAGTTGACATGAAGTGTTTTAAAAAGGACACAATATGTACATCGACCGAATGTATTCTCAGTTTTTATATTATTATCCCATAAGCTTGGCCAAACGGTTTTTGCAATGCCTGCAGGGTACATTCAATCATCCCTCCCAGACAAACCAAGATATCATAAGGATGGAGCTCGGTGGGGGCCCTTTCCATGTTGTCGGACCTAAGGTGATGTCATGGTCCTCTGCATTTCCCAGAAATTTCTGACAGTTTGAGTAGTCCCAATTCCTTGATGTTAAATAGAAGACTCTTCGATACTAAACCGGTTGTTTATAGAATCATGAAGATCGTCCGGACGCTACTCATTCCTCACTGTCAGCGTATTTGTACCGCTAAGTCTCTGTATTTGTCGATTTTCTCATTACGCTTGTCCCTTTGATTATTACTGTTAGAGATGATAACTTATGTTAATGTTGCTCCCTTGGATGATTATTACTACCCTTAGATTTAGTCAAGTAGTTTTCGCAAGCCCTCTAAAGAACATTCATTCATCCCAATTATACTCAAAAATTATAAGGATGGAGCTCTGTGGGAGCTTTTTCATGTTATGGTCCTCTGCATGTCCCATATACTTCCGGACAGTTCAAGAGGCTCCAAATAGCATAGCTTTATACAGGTGTTCGCTAAGACCTAATCCATTGACATTTAGAGGAAGATTCTTCGGTGCTAGGCCGGTTGTTGACAGAATTATGAGGATCATCCAGACGCTACTCATTTCCCGTTGTCTGCGAATTTTTACCTTCAGGTCTCTATATTTAACGATCTTCTCATTATGCTTATCCCTTAGATTGTTGTTGTGAGGGATGGCGGCCTCTATTAGTGTTATGTGTAGGCTCAGTTGGATTCCAGTACAGCTTTAACTCGTTCTCCACTATATATTTCAGGCTGTATTCATAGTATGGCACTTTCTGTAGCTGCAACAGTTTAAATTTCTCTGCCAACTCTTGATGGATGATCTTCGCGGCTGAATCGTGTCTCTCCTTGTACTCCAATGCGGCAAAGGCTTGACATCCTCCTATCATGTGCTGGATTGTCTCCGATGTTCGATATCTATATCGGCATTGACCCTTTTTTATCGAGGGGTCTCTGATTATGTATTTCAGATAATTTCTCGTTGGGATGACCTGATCTGGGAGAGCTAGTAGGAAGCCTTTGGTTTCAAGAAATATTTGCTCTGACGCCAACCAGTAGTTCGACGCTAACTTGTCGACATTTCCCTGGTTGCCTTATTCGGGGGTCATCCGTGAAGGAGCTTCTGTAGCCAGACTTAAAGCTTCTCTTGGCCTGTTAGGTGATAAGAAGTCAGTTCATGGTCCCACAACCGCAGCGGTGTTGAGTCGTGTGCATCGCAGATTGCCCGGTGTAGCCCAGAAGACACTGATAATCTTATTCTTTATTTCTTTCTCATTTAACTAAGTATCACACTTTGAGCAAGGCTTAACAAAAGCCACCGACTCAAGCAGATAAGTCTGATTATATTAGTCTAAAACATTTAGGATTTTAATGAATAATACAGATGATACAGAATAAAGATTTAATGATTTTTTTGAAGTGATTTTTCGAGATGAAATTATATTCTTATAATCAATGTTACAAAGGAGTTAATTTGCACCAAACTTCGATAACCAAAGATATGAAACTATACAGAGGTGTGACTAAACTTTTTATTAACAAGTGGAACAATTTTTTGTAACTGAATGTAACTCGATATAAGAGGAAATAAAGTAAATAACTGGAGAAAACGTATTTCTCTTAACGAAACACACGTACTGCAGATTTATCTCCTGCTAATAAGTTATAATAGAAAATATATCCTTTTTATTGGTCGCCAGCATTTTAAAAATCGAACACAAGTCATCGTGATATTTACCACAAAATTTTCGATAACGCTCTACACATAAAATACTTTGCTGTAAAAAAACGTCAACTAAAAATATCTACTACTTAAATAATTTATTTCTGCGGTCCATAACTTGTCATATGCTTCATTACATACTGCAGATGGTTTATTTTTGAAATATGTCTGGCAATCTATTAACAGGAGATTTTAAAAACACAATTAGCATGTAATTTACTTTCCAAATATATTTTCTTAAATAAAATTTGTTTGGTTAAATAATGTACGATCAACCGTATAATTAATTTTGGTAAAAATTACACTTTTTGCATAATATTAAATTATTCAAAAATGTATTCATCTATGTTAAACTGGAGTAACAATTATGCAGAAATATAAATACTGTTGAAAATTTAAACCTTCAAACATTGAAAGTTGATAATACTTTAAGATTCCCAAAAAAACGGTGTACACCGTTTGTATATAGTATATAGATCTCTACAAGATTAAATATTCATATTGCGTGGAATGCTGGGAGATGACGCAGCTTGTATTAGACTCCATAATTTTTCTCATATAAGTTGCATAAAATTTTTGCTTTTCTTATGTTTAGGTGCGTTTGCCTACCCTGTACTGATAAGAACCAATGAGTCCGATACAGGATGGCAGGTAGCAGTGTACTGCCATGAGAGAAGCTTCCACCCTTTCCTAGTATTTCCTTGCAATTTGAGCTAGTGCTTTGTCTTTAACCGTGTTAAAACAGGGTGGTTACGAACTAAAATGGTTTCTGTAATATAATTATATTAAATAACTAGGTTTTACTGCGAAGCTATATTCCAAAAGAAAAAATATATTTAAACTTTTGCAACTTGAATACGTAAGTACTTCAAATATATCGCGATTATGTCATAACAAATATAAATAAAAAATATCTGACTGTTATTGAAACCTTCACTTAATAATTTGTATAAGTGTCTCTTAAAACTTAACAAAAACCAAAAACCTAGCGCGAATATCCTCTCAGCATTTTCATGCAAATTAAAGACACTTTTTTGCAGCAATTTTTCTTCCTTAAAAAACTGTTCAACGACCTCACACAGCGCAACATATCACATAACCTATTGTACAACCCGATTACAACTTTTGTAGACGTTTCTTAAACACAATCTAGTCGCTGCAATGGTAACTACAATAGTTCTATCCCAACTATGGCCAGTGGACAACCCGATCGGGTTGCAGAACTCGTCTCAATCCGTTGCAACGTGCATACATATGTATGTTACGCAATTTATATTATCAATGGAGATCGGGTGTTTTAGTTCGGTTTCCAACCATTTTGCTCTCTAAAGCCCTGGGGAAATGTTGGTTATTCTACGGACCCATTAACACATTTCATATAGGAATTTGTCACTTATTTACTAAATGTTTTCCTCTAAGAAAAATACAAAATTAGAAACTCAAACTTTGGATAACAAGGCATATAAACATTCCAGCACGAAATTTAAAATCTCTCCATACTATTAAAAATACTTTTGAAACGATTTTTTTTAAATTACTTTATTTTGTACCGGTGTATATATTATGAAGTTATTAAATGAGCCAAGGAGGAAAATTATGGCAAAAGAATAATCCAACCAGGAAAAAAATCCAGAGAACCGTGGTCGACAATAAATAGCTTAAGAGAAAAAAAATACCTTACATATTTATATCAATTAGAGCTTGATGTCTGAAATAAGTTTTATTGTTCTATAGCTGAAACACTCACCGCAAATATATCCTGCCAAAATGCCCCCCTCGATTACTTTATAGATATGTGGTTTCCATAATACTTCATAATGAACTTAACTAATTCTAACGAGTTGGGGGATATATGAATAAAAATAACCACTCTACTAGTTTTGATGGAATTTCTCTTAAAGCGTTAGAATATCTTCCAAAGGAGCACTTAATGTTCTTGCTAGCGAAATAAATGTTTCTTCTCCGCAGGGTAGTTTTCCCTCATATCTCAAAAGGGCAGTTGGTGGTGCGTCAGATAACTCTTCCAACTATCGACCCATATGACTGCTTGTCACATTGTCCAAAGTAATTGAAAGGCTAAACTAATGCGCTTTTTAACAAACAATAACTTAATAACTTCTCGAAAACATTTATATTAATATCATTGAAGGTTAACAAGGCTCTTGCAGCAGTATTCTTTGACTTTTGAAAGCTTTCAAATCACAGGATACTTCTGCAAAAACCTCAACACTATTGCATTCATGGTGTAGTTCACAGGTGATTCAAATCCTATTTTTCGGGCGCAGGTTGACAATTTATCTAGCTTGTCTGGTATGGACTATGGCATACCCTAGGGATCTGTGCTTGGTCTGATTTTGTTCTTATTGTATATTAATGATTTAAAAAATCTGAACATACAGACTTTTACGCTCTTCGCTGATACCACACTTTTATGGCAGAGACAGTGAAATGCTTAAACACACTGTAAACATCATAGAATTCATAAATGGTGCAACTCGAACTAGCGTTCTTTTATTATAAATAAAACTAATATATTCACAGTGGATGCTTTTACTTGGTAGAAATCCATTAACAACTAGTAGTGATAGACAAAATAACTTTATTTGTCGAAATTTCTCAAATATTGTAATTTAAACCTTATAATTTACAAAGGTTGTATAAGTCTGACAAAGCTACACTGTCTAGCGAAACGCATCCCTATCGTTGTAAATTATAGGGTTTAAATTATATTGTAGACATTTCGACAAATAAAGTTATTTTTTCTATCACTACTAGTTTGCAATTAATAATATATTAAGACACAGTTTTCGTTCCATGATCTTAAATTGAGAAACAGTAAATACAAAATTAACATAGTACCAAAATTTCTTGAAATTATTATGAATCCTATGCTTAAATTTTTGTATCACATTTTTGATCTAAAAAAACTAGTTTCGGAGTGTTTTGCAATTAGGGTGATTTTACTGATGACTACGAGATACAGAATTGCGTTTTGGGGTTTTTGCAGCCAGCAGCTCTTGAATTATGTCCTTCTAACTGAGAAAAGCGCGCTAAGGTACTTATGTAGAGCCAAATATAGAGACTATTGTAAGCCCTTAACTGTATAGCAAAAAATTTTAACTGTTGTTTATCTTGGAAGTCTCATGCCGGGCTTATCGCAAATATGGTAAAGTAACTAAGAGACTCATCACTGCAATCCTTACAATACAAAATAAGGTTAACGCTGACCAAGCTTTCTATAATATATGACAAAATCCTCAAGACTCATTTCACTAGATAAAATACCGTCCAATAGCCAGGATTTCACAATCACTACAACATCATAATCATAGACCGTAACAGCCAGTCCAAATTCCCGAAGCTTAGTCCGAATTCCCCCTACATTCTGAAATAAAAATTCAGTGATAGCCGTTTTTTGGAGCTGATTTCAATTTAGTGATACAGGGTGAACCGTCAAAATAACGAATATACAGGTTACCATAGGTGAACCATAGTTAAGTATTAATCATTGATTGTAAATTAGTTTTAGTGGACTCTGTCAATAAGAATATATAGAAATTCTTAGACAATATCTATAACAATAATATAGTATCTAGTTTTAATTAAACGAAGTCAATATTAACAAAGTCAAAAAAAAAAACATTTTAACAATCTAAAGCAAATAAACTAACAATCAACACAAAAAGTTGATTATGATCTATAAAATTAGTAAAATGTGGGCATATTACAAGTGTTTCAAAACAAAATGGATTAAAGGGCGTTCTTCATGAGATATCGCATTAAAGATTTGTTAAATGAATTCATTATAAAAATATTCTCAGGCAAATTATTATAAATATAACTACAAAGGTAATAAGGGTTTTTTGTGTAAACTGATAAAGTTAAATTAAATAGCCATTGTTATTCATCATGTTATGATTATATTTATATATACAGTGACCGGCAGAAAGTGCGCCGCATATGGGAAAAATGTTTATCTTTGAATTTCATGAATTTATTTTATTTCGAAATGTCCCCAAATCAAAATAGGACCCGTCAAATCCGGTGCAAATCTTATATTATACGAGGGAGATTCAAAAATTTACTGCGCTAAGAATAAAGTACCCCTCTTTTTCACTTTAGAAAATATTTCTAATCAATAATATTGTTTATATTTAAAATTTATATGCAATTATGAAATTTTATTTACTTAGGACAAAAAATAAGTTTTAACACATTCTATTTTTTGAGCAATCTGACTATAATTTGTAATACGCTTTAACTCAAACCTTCATTCAATGTATTTCTAAAACTTAATTATTT
This sequence comes from Diaprepes abbreviatus, assembly GCA_034092305.1. Lineage (NCBI taxonomy): Eukaryota > Metazoa > Arthropoda > Insecta > Coleoptera > Curculionidae > Diaprepes > Diaprepes abbreviatus. The sequence continues at coordinate 10,657,707 of JASJET010000137.1, read as the reverse complement.
TTATTTAGGTATTAATCGTGATTGGCATAAAAAAACTGAAAAATAAAATTTTTTGTACGTAATATATTTGCCACTAATATAAAGATCAATATAATTTTGGATTCAAATTTAAAAAATGCATATTTTTCATCTAAAGTACATACCATTTTATCTTTATATCATCTCATAAACAATATAACTATAATAATTTTGAGGATAATTTAACTGATAACTATAAATGGACAGTGAACAGAATTATTAAATGAAACTATTTACATTAACAATGATAACTTTACATTTCAACGTATCCTCCATTTTCTATACATTTTATAGTTATAGTGTTGAATTCTCTTGTTACATTCCTTAAAAAAGCAGGATTGATTCGAACGATACAGTGTCTAATAACATTTTCGAAATGGTTCAAATTTCTAAAACGCCAATATTTATACACTTGATTTTTTAAATAACTACAGAAAAAAAGTCCATTGGGGTATTGTCCAGTGATCTTAAAGACACGGGATTTTCTGCTCCATTTATTAGGGAACTGTTGATTTAGCCAATCCCATACTTGCAAGGTGCTATAAATAAAAGCATCCTCTTGTTGAAAATGAAGATTTTCTCTTAAAATTAAAGCCAGATCATTCAGAAAATCGCTAAATTCATTGCGCATGAATTCTAAACATCTAGCGGCATTTAAATTTTTCCAGAAATAACATAGCCCCACTGTTTGAGTACTTAATATACCACATGAAACGTTGGTTTTGAATGAATATTGATCTTTACATTGAATTATAAAATTAGAGTTTCCGTCAGCCCACTATCTGCAATTCTGGGAACTTACAATACCGTTGCTTGTGAAGGTTGCTTAGTCCGTAAATAATATGCGATTTCGAAAATGTGAATCATCCTCGTTTTTGCTTTGAAACCAAAAAGCAATCTTAGCATCTAAATCCCTTTTTCTGAAGCATATGGATAAATTTCGACTTGTATGATCGGTCCCTATTTTTTAAAAAAATTCTTCTAATCGACTTCTCTGAAATACCTACTTCTCTTTCAAAGGCAACATAGAAACTTCATTTACTGATAATATAACATTTAAGCTATTTTCTTGGATAGTTACAGTTTTTCGATGGGTAATCTTGTATTTATTTCCCACCGATCCACTCTGTTTATAAATTTATTTACAATTCTCAATAGAGTGGAATTGTGAATATTTTTATTATGTCCATTGTTCTACTGTCTCACCAAAACTGTGATAATTGTATCCATGAATTTCACGTGTTTCCGATTCTTTACAGTTTCAAAAATAAAGCTGAATATGCAAAGAATTTATATTAAATTTTGCGTTTAAAATGGATTCAAAGATGCGATAACCTTGGAAATATTGGGAAAGTTTTTTGGCCATGATACTCTCAAGAAAACAGTCGTTTACCAGTGGCATGAACGCTTCAGATATGGTCGCGAGTCCATCGAGGATAACGAACGCAGTGGCAGGCCGGCTACTTCGAAAACATCAATAATGTAAGAGAAACCGCAAATTAACGATCTGAGAGCTGGCAGGGGACTTGTACATTATTTATTAATACGTTAAGGGCATTGTCGTTAATGATTTGGGTTTCAGTCATGTTGCTGCAAAGCTGGTCGCGTTGACATCTCCAAAGACACGATTTTCAAGGCTGATTTATAACCACAATTCGAGACAAGACGTGGGTTTATGAGTACGACACGCAATCCAAACATCATGTGAGTGAATGAAGAGCTCGAGTGAACCAAGACCAAAAAACACATCGTTTTCAGTCGAAAAAGAAAGCGATGCTAGCGGTTTTCATGAATTACAACGGTATTTTTCACCACGAATTTTTGCCAGAATGTCAGAGAGTTAATAAGGAGTATTATTTGGGAGTTAAGAGACGTTTGCATGAAGCAATTCGCCAAAAAAGAAAGGATTTGTGGGCAAACAACTCGTGGATTTTGCACCATGATAAAGCAGCGTCACACAATGCCATCATTATCCGTACATTTTTAACCATGAAACGAATGCCATCAAATTCACCTGACAGAGCTCCCTGCGACTTTTTTCTGTTCGATTAGGTTAAACAAACACTATAGGGAATGCGTTTTAGCAGCCAAAAGGAGGTAATGGAAAACTCGAAGACGGCTCTGATGACCAAACCGAAAATCGAGTTCCAGAAATGTTTCGAGAGCTGGATCAAGTGCTGGCATACGTGCGTTGCAGTTGCGTTGTACTTTGAAGGGGACAATATTAATTTTGATGAATAAACTTGTATTTTGAATGTTCTAAATGAACTTTTTTTATCATAGTATCATAGAAAGAAAGGTACTACTCGAAAACGCTTTATCTCCTTTTAAGCATAAGCCAACTTTCTTCTATAGGATCTACAGTCTATATTAAGTAATGGCAGAGTTTGAAAAAATCATGCTTTTTTAGGAAAAATCAAAAATCAATAATTTTTATCAAAAAATTAAAAAAAAATATGATTAATTTGATTTTTTTCTATTTTAACATTCCTATTCGAATTAATACAGAAAATAACTATACTAATAGTAGATGTGTGCTTTTTATAGTCTAAATAATAATAAATATTATTAACAATCCTTCTAATAATGGACAAAAAATCAGTTATTTTGCAATAAGTGCCCACGACTCCATGAATTGAGATCCCTCATCTCAGCCGTAAACCGAAGAACTCCCTCGTCGACCGTGTGGGAAACCCAGGCCATCCAAGCGTATTTTTAGAATCAAATTGTATAAAGTAAGCAAGTGCATCCTAGGTTAATTAAAAGTAAATAAGTTTAAAATAGAAATGTGCGTAAGGAAAAAAATATTATTTGGGGTTATTTTATAGAAAAAACAAAAAAAAAGGGAAAGACTGGTAGTAGAGCAATTGGTAGAAAGTGCGATAAAGAAATGTAAGGTATTATTAAGAGATTAAAAGACCATCGTAGAAAGTGCAAAACGTTAGGTTTGATACAGAAGTCGCTAAAGTAATTAACGAAGATTTATTACCTTCTTAGTATGCTAGGAAGGTAGTTACTGTTTTTGGAAAAAGTTTTTTGGATTCTATGCAAAATGCATGTTTTGGATGCCTTCCAGTGGATCTACACTATTTTTAAAAAGTGTCTGTTTGTCGGTCTATCTGGACGTTTCACAAAACCCTTTAACCGATTTTAAACAAATTTTGAAGAAAAATACCTCTCAACCCTAAAATAATGATATTGACTTTGACTTTGAACCGCAATTAGAAAGTGCTTTTTTGGCAGCTGTCAAAATTAAAAAGTTAATATCTCCGTTATTTACGGAGGGATTTCAACCAAATTTGAAAGATTGTTATAAAATATGCAAGAATTTTTTTTTCAAATGACAATTTAAATTTTTGATTTTTTTTTATAGATTTCGACTGAAAAAGTGGAGATTCGAAATTCATTAAAAATATGTACACTAATTTTAAAATTGCTATGCAACTTTAAATGCATATATCTCCTTTATCTTCATAATTTACACCATTCTGACCAAATTTAAGATCTTTTAAAAAATTAAATGGTGGAATTAAAAAAGCTATGAAGGTTTGTATTTTGTTTTTATATTTTTTACAAAAAATGCAAATATTCCAAGCAGTGTGCCTTCAACAAGTTCAACTGGTGGTTATCAAAAAAGATCATTTCCAAGCAACGATTTGTCTGCAAACGAATCATTTCCCTAGGCAATAAAATTTATCGATTCACTAATTAACTCTAAGAAAACAAAATTCAGTTCTTCAGCAAATTTAGAGAACTTCGTTATGCAAACACCTGTAAATAAAAAGTAAGAAATTGACATACAAATTGCCATAGCTGTATTTGCAACTAACAGTAGCTTTAGATGTATCGACAATCCACATGTAAAAAAGGCGAACGAAATGTTACGACCTGGTTATAGTCCTCCTTTAGGAAAACAATTTCTACAACCCTTTTAGATCAAATTTATGATAAAAAGGGTAAAATTAATCTTAACCACCCAAAATTTTTGGGAAGTTCGAGTTTAGCTGGTTGTCGTTATACTGAAAAACTGAAACTAACCTGAACTAGCCTAAAATAACCTAGATATACTAATTATAACATGCTATTATCCAGCAGAGACCACATGGAGGCGAGACAATCTTTGAAAGAAAAGAATATATGTGAATTTCAAAGAAATCATGTTTACAATTTGGCAACAGCGCTCATTTTTCGGGTTTAGGAACGCGTCACACCACTATTTAAAGATGAGAGCAGTTTTTTGATAATTTTCTATATTCTTCCCATAAAAAAGTGCAAATTTATAAATTTTTATATAATACAGAGGCTTCTATCAGTGTGCAATTTGTAGTTGTAACAAAATTTTAACGATTTAGTGCAAAAAATTGAACCCAAAGTGAAAAATGATTTTCCCTGTTTTCCGTAAAATTACAGAAAAATTACGGAAAACCGAAATCAGAATCGTGTTCTAAGACCACGAAATAGGGAATTCAAAAAATGTCGGTTCCTATATTTCCCCTTATGTAAATTTTTACCAAAAAAATTTATAGTTTTAAGAATAAGTATACCATTTGGAAGATGGCTTAAGTGTAAGTGTATCACAAAATTTCAGTAAGATTAAATTCCTTTGATTCCTCAAAAAGTAAAATACGGTGTGCAGCAAAAAATCTAATGTTTTTAGGTTAGTATTTTCAAAAACCATAATATTTCTGAAATTAACTAATCTAATCAATATTTATGATTTTCTCTAACATACTCTACAGAAAATAGGATTTGCATACTATATGATTGCGATCTACTTTTGTATACAGGGTAAACCAGAAAAACAATTGAATCATATTTTTTATCAAAAGTAAGCAAAATTTTATAATAGGGTATAACTTTTAAATTGAAGCAACATTTGTCGATAAAAATATTTTTAAAAGTGAAAAATGGGGGTACTTTACTCTTGACACAATTTAAAATTTTGACCCTCCCTTGTATATCATAAAACTTTCACTGGAATGGATGAGTGTTATTTTGGTTTAGGAATATGCAGAACTTTTTCAAGGCAAAATAAATCTATTAAATTCCAAGATAAAAATTTTTCCCATAAGTTATATATATATATATATATATATATATATATATGAAGTAAAATGCGAACAGTAAATGCATGTCGGTACCCTGATGAGTCTAGTAGAGACGAAACATGTACCTCTGCCGTAGCACTGTGGCGGGGAGGGTAAGCTTTGACTTTCTTCTCGGTATGGTGGTACAGGTAGGCCATCATCTCGATGGTGGTGGAATAGGATAAATTGCGTTTTATAATAATTTGTTCTAACTGTGCAACCTCTAACACAGAAAGGATATGATGGAGAGAAGTTTGCATTTACTGTTTGCATTTTACTTCATTCATACGCGGAGCTGCATGGAGTTGTACGTTTGCTGAATGTGATTTCAGCACTACAACGGCATAATGTGGATATATCCACTGCTATTGCATCTCACACGGAGGAATCCGTGAAATCCGCATAAACATATATATATATATATATATATATATATATATATATATATATATATATATATATATATATATATATAAATATATATTTAGGAGTAGTTTACATCCTCTAAAAATTCAATACAGGACATAAAAAATGTATGTTAGATATTTTTTGGTACGCATGTCGCAAAGTGAGATAAATTTGAGGCGAAAAGAATAAGAAAAATCATTAAACCTATTTTACACTAATTAAAGAAATAGGCACTTAACTATTTTGAATACGTAACATATTACCCAAAGTGTTCCCTACATAGACAGCACCTTCTTCCATTCGCCTCTTCAATTTTTAAAATTGTCATATTCTAAGAAAATCAAATTATTTTAACACAAAAAATGCATTTTGACTGTCAATGTTATGATATGCTTAATACTGTCAGATTTGCCTAAAATTTAGATAGAATTTGAAAAAAAATCCAAAAATTATTCAATGAAAGCGCAAAACAAAATATTTTCACAGCTATATATACAGATTCTATAAAAAAAAATTGGTTAATATGAAGGCAAGTCAGTGGGTAAACAAAAACCAAAAATCTGATTTGACAACTAATTGTTTTTGTTTTTATTAGCGCTCGTGTACTTACATCGTTGTTGGGACCCGAACCATGGGCATTTTGGATAGCGTTTTGATTTTCGTTGTTCATTATGTAGAGAATATATTTACACCATGAAAGTTTTTACATATTTAAAGTCACAAATTCAAATCTAACTATTGTTGAACAGAAAACGTAATATCAAAAATATTCTATCGTCGTCATTCCAGCATTGGGGGGACGCGAGAGGTAGCCATTGCAAAATTTATGAACTAATTTTAGCCGTTTTTACGCTAAGGAAACGTCCATAGAGATTCAAAACTACTACAAAGGCTTGTACACTACTTATTAAAATCATATTTTTTATCCATTCTTCACATTATTTGCCGATAAATCAGAAAATTCGTGTAAACCCATTAAGTGAAGCGGGGCGCCGCAAACTTATAAACACAGAAATTCAATATGGCGGCTTCTGTCATTGCGTGAACGCCATTCAATATAAACAAAGAAACTTTTTGAAATAGGTAAAGAAAATTGTCCTGCGTTGTAAAAAAATAGTTCCATTGATAAATATTAAACCCTTTTTTAGAAGTCAATGGATATCCAAAGTTACAAAAGCTAATTGCCACAAAAATTTTTGAATGTTTTTATCCCACCATTTCTCCTTAACCACGCCTATTTATGCCGTCGGTAAAACAGGGGCCTCAAACAAATATTAAATTATAAAAACGCCAAAATTTAAAATGAACGTCAAGTTAGCTCCGATGTGGAGTATTCTAAAAAATTTGGGCAATAAGAAAAAATATGCAGAAACCTTACACAAATTCAATTAAATTTCAGGCAATAAAAATTCTAGATAACATTCGTATCTACATTAGCTACATTCTTTTGAGTTATCACCTTCAGTTCTATAACTCTTATCAGTGATCATGATCACTTCAACAACAAGAAAACTATTCATCACAACACAAAGTTATTACATTCCCTTCTATTACTTTGGTCACTGATAATTGACTGTAAAGAATATGCCATTTATCAAGTCTCGTATTTTATGACACTAGTCCATTTAGGGTCTTACATTTAGAAGACGATGTATAACTAATTTTTACGAGGTGAATATAGAAAAGTGCTAGCTATGGAATATTTTGCATATCGTGCATAACTACTATTTTGTATTTATTGTAATAATGTTTTCCCTCCACTCAGGAAAAACATTAATTTCGACGTTTTATATTTTGAAATGAATTTAGTTTTGGAAAAAGGATATTACGCTTTACGTTAGTTAATTCAAGTATATTATTGCCCGATATCTAAATTGAACTGGGTACCTATTCTCGTTCTTGAGAGAACAATCACTTGATGGAAAGTGGGCTTGGTTCTCACGAAAAAGTATGAAACTGTATTCTGGGTAGCTTTTCTCGTTCTCGAGAGAACGATCATCTTGATGGAAAATGGCCGTGGTTCTCACGAAAAAGTAAGAAACTGTATTCTGAATACGTTTTCGTACTTTTTCGTGAGAACTACGCCCACTTTCCATCAAGATGATCGTTCTCTCAAGAACGAGAATAGGTACCCTGTTATCGAAATATTGGCAATTAAAAGTTGGCATAGGGTGAATGCGCCAGTGTCGGACAATTTAGATGAAATTCAATTTTAAAAATTCATTAATAAAAATGATTTATATTGGAAAATTGGTTTGGTTGAAACTGAATTTCTGCAAGTGTTCATTAAATATAGAAAAAGTAAAACAAAGGTTTTTCTATTAGTTTTTTTTATGTTATCGTTTATTTAAGAAAAGTATAATTTTGCTAATAGTAGGACACCTACGCCTAATAACACTGGACAACAGCCAAAATATATCTAAAATTAAATCGACTAAATCTTACCATTTTTGGTATGCTAAAACCGAAACTAAACTTATCTTTTTAATATTAGTTCAAGTTTTAGAGATACGTGATGTCATATCTCCCTATATATTAACAATGTAACCGCAAGAATACACGTGGTATATTTGTATTGTTATTAAAAAACTTGTTCCTGAAAGTTGCAACTATGTTTTTAATTTCATTGTCATTTTTGTGTTCAGCACCTCAAAATTAACAAAAAATGCACTTTTCATACAAGATAGAACAAATAAATTAAAATTTGTTGCGTATGGTAATCGGAGAGAGGTTTAAGTGGTAATTAGTAACATATCGTAATATTAACGGCCAATCTTTCGTTTTTAAATTGAAATACGTTATGCAAAAACAAAAAAAAATGTTAAATTTAGTTATTTAAAAACATTAACTATAACTCCAATACAGGGAGTATCTATTGTAACTTTTAAATAGAATTGGCTACATTCTTAAATCTCATAAATTATTCATCACAATAATCACATACAAAATTCATTTCTGCGACTTCAGAAAACTAACTCCTGCATATTTTGTGCAGCCTAAACTAAAACAAATGGGGAAACTGATCGTATCCTGATTTTTCACACTCTTCCTCAATGTCACTTTTTCTATTACGTACCGCACACTGTTATCTTTTATGGCCATCAACTTTCTCATATTCTATTTTAATTATTTTCTCTAATCTTTTTTTTGTGTTATATTGTACAAATTTTCTCTTTAGTGCAACTTTTAAATTCTTTTAGGTTTCTTGGTTATGACAATGCTTCCTCCCAGCTTTTGATGAATTAGGACTTGGTACTTTTTCTTTATATGATTTTGTACTTTTTTCCAGCAGCTGAGGATTCATAAGATGTTTACCAAAAAAGGAATCGCTTATTTGACCCAAATTAATAGTAAATGGAATACTATTGTTCGATTTAAAGGTACCGTTTGAAGTAAAATCTGTTTTTTCTCCAGTCAGTGATCATAGGTAAATTATGAATTCACGATCTTTGTCGGACTGATTTAGTAATAAGCGCACATCTTCAAGTTTTTTTGTCAATTCTTACTTCTATCATGGCTCATTTTTTTTTTTGAGTCATGATATTTGTTTTCTATTTATGTTTCATTAAAAATCTCAATTTTCTATTCAAGCTGCTCTGTAGTTTCTTTTAAATCGGTTGACCTTTCTTTTTTGTTTTCTTCTTTTTTATTAATATTTTTTTTTTTGATTTGGTATGGCAGATATTCTGCACACATTTGGTAAAATTTACAACGTTTGGATCTAAAGGATAAAGTCCACAAGCCTTAAATCCATTTTTTTTTATGTTCGTTAGCATATTAGGATGAAGAAAACCTTCTTTTAGAATTTGACGAAAATTGGTTTTCGTAAAAATTTTCTTCATATTTTGAACTTCACTTTGCAATTTTCTTCTGGTTTGTTTCCAATATTCTTTCATCGGTTTGAAAATGGAAACATTAACAGGTTGTTTCTTTATTACATAGGTGCGCTAAAAATGCGTCGCGAGTCGTCCAAAATATTAAGAAGGTTAAATTATTTTAGACATTTTTTAAAATCATGAAACCATGCCCTTATATATTCTGCTTTGACTTTCGCGCGGTATTTTCCCTTAAGAATTTGAAGTTTTAGAACTCAATTTAGGATGTCCTTCCAGAAAAGATTGAAAACAATTTTGACCAGGCCGATTGTGTTTAAAAGGTGGTCGTTTTTCATTTTCGGTCGTTAATATGAGGTCCGGCCCCTTTCAAAAAAACTTCACTTTTCTCTTGCTACGTTCCTAAACAGTTGATTTTAAATTCTTGTAAACTTGGCAAGTTTCCCTTAAATTATTTGCCATTATTTACCTATTCGACAGCTAAATTAAGATTTTCTTCAGAAAGCCCAGGATAGCAAGAATCATTGTGGGCTAAAGTTAACGTGCTTCAGGATGTTATTAAAAATCTCAGTACCAAACAAATTTAAGTCCATTATATAAGACTGCCTGAAGGAAAAGCTATTGAATTGAAACTAATATTTTCTATTAAGGGCACTACATCCTAATTTTTTACATAAAAAACACACTAAAGACATGTTTTTTCCATAGTATCATTACTTGGACACATTACTCAAGAATAAAAAAAAATTACGTCGTTTGTATTTTAGGCTGTTGTATAAATAACTGTTTGTTTACCAGAAAATGCTGGTGCAAGTTTCATTTATTCATTTTAAAACACCGTTATTATTATTCACATTATTACAAAAATTGCAATTACAAATATATACAACAGAGCCTCTGTAAAAGGCCATCTCGACCTAAGAGGCGGGATAGTGCCAGTGATGTTTGCTGTAAGCCATGTATATTTGGGTATGTGTTTCAAGTTTGTTTTACTAGTGATATTCAAAAATGGCAGACACCATGCACCAAGCTGCTTACCAATTTTTGCTAAAATTTGAATATTTGTCTAGAACAATTTAACTTTTTTCCATTTTTTTACTCCAAACCTAGCCTGTTTAAAGACTAGCTAAATCATGAAAAACTGAATTGTTTTTTTTTTCTGTCATAGGTAACGTCAGATTTTATATTTATGGTGATTGCTAATTTACATCATAGACGTAGAAGAAATTAAGTAAAATTACATTTTATTTAAGCTAGACGGCGGACCATAGGCCTGTACTCGGAGTTCGTTGCTGCCAAGGACTTTTAAAATGGACAAATTTTGTGTATGTTTGGGATCGTGACAACAATGTGTCACAGTCCCACCTGATTGCCAAATTGTGTTTGACAGGTAGTCGCCATTAATGGCGCCTTGAAAGAAACTTATTATTTTGAGACATTCTTATGTCTTTAAATGAATTGTTTGGCCATATTGTATATTTATAGACATAATATAAAAACAATATTGTTCAAATGGTTCGATTGTTCAACTAAAAAAAATACAATATTCCCGAACAATACGATAAGGTGTTAAGTTCGGCAATACCGCGAACAGCTGTTACTAGATTTTTACAACTATCGTAAATGAACAGCCAAGGGTTTTCCGATAAAAATTTTCCGTGTTTTGGAGCATTTTTTGTAATTTTTAAAGTGTTTTCGTGGTTTTCTGTCATTTGTTACAGTAAAGTAAGTGAACTATAAACAGTATGTCTAGTATTGTGTTTTGTGTCGAAGTTTGACATTTTACAGGTAACTACTATTATTTATAGGTTATGTATGTTAACATTATCGTCTCATATTCCGGGAATCCAAAATCGATTTTATGAAAATATATTTAACCGTGATTTTTTTAGGTTTTCAGGTAAACCGGAAAAACGGAATATGTGGATTAAAATGTTGGGGTTCAAAATAAAAAAGTTACCCAAAAGATTAGATGTCTGTTGCGACCATTTTGATTTTGGAAATTTTATTACTTGATTCAACGGTAGTCACGTTTTAAAAAATAATGCAGTTCCCAAAAGACCTAGGTCTTTACTTCTGGGTGACAGGTACGCGTTTACTTCTAGAATATTGTCACATGTACTAAATGTACCTTCCGAATTACTATATTTTCATAATTATAGAATTTATACAGTAAGCGTACAGTTAATATAATTTAAAATGAATCTGTGATGTAAAGCTAGTCTAGTGCCTATAAAACCAATTAATGACGTTTATTCAATATATCAAGGGGATAGTTATGGTATACTTATGACTTGTTATAGTGAACTGAATGCAAATTTTTTTACAAAATAACTTCATTTGATTTTCTAAGTAAAAGGATGATATTTAATGATATAAGCAGAAATTTTAGTAGCTTCTGTTCAAATTACTAATTTATATTATATGTGTTCAGGAATCTATGTTATTTTATTTTTTTGGGCAATAAATTATTTAATTATTCCAATTAGGGACCATGTGACATAATAATGTACTCTAAAATTACACTTCAATTTATGTCGCCTTTATCATAAACACTCTTATTTTCAATATATTTTCTTATTATATTTTTTCTTAACTTTTTTGCTGCGCACAAGTCGCATAGCCAATCCAAGTGAATTGGTCATATACAATCAACTCACGCTCCAAGTAGGGTCGAGTACGGTATCGTTCTTCCGGTCGGCATCGTGGCAAAATAAGCAATTACTTTTAGAGACAATTTCTGCGAACCTTAAAGTGCGGGAAGAAACTAGGTGAATTGAGTAGCCTTGCGAACACCAGCAAGAGGGTACCCTCAGGATCAAGATTGTGCCCTATTGACCGTACGGAAAAGTAAGCGATTTGTGCAAGTTTTTCATTTTCTTTTTTCTACCAATTCAAAAATTACAGTCCACTACATTTTCATATTTTCCGCGTCATTTATGGTCCTTCTACTGCCGGATGAAAAACCGTTGTTAAGTTTTTTTTTTCTAAAAGTTTTCAAAATTTAATATCTGTAAATTACATTGCATTATTTTGTCACAAACCACCATTTTCTTTTTCATGTACTTAAGGTCACTTGCATATAATAGGTATAAACTCCAGAGTAATTTAACTTTGAGTCTTATTATTAGGCATCCAGGTTTGGCTGCAAAACTGGAACCTTCAGTACCTATAAATCTGTACCTTAAAAATTATATTCTCGCGCACAAGATTTCAGCGAGCATTTAAACCGCTGTGCGCAATTTAACACGTGGATCGTACTACCGTACCACCACTGATCTCTACTATGGATCCCTACTCTTGTCGGCTGCTAAAGCCAAAAAATGGCAAACCATGGGCGAAAAAATGGGTTTCTGCACATCGGGCGGCAGTCATATTTTTGGATACTGGCCAGATGAGGGCATGCGCATAAGCGACTTCCTGTTATCGATCGGTTGTTTCGTAGTGCCATGCGTAAACAGCACAGTATCGGCTTAACGCTATTTTTGTTTTTATTTTTGCTTTACAAGTTACGTGCGATTTAAACGGATTTATAGCGTTTTAAATGATTTATTTTATTTCTTCTTGTGTTTTTATTTAATATAATGGAATGTGTACATATTTTATTTGATTTATTTTCCTTTTTCTCTATAGGGTAAAAAATAGTGTTGCTTTACAACGTTTTTGGAGTTACGTTGTTTTCGTATAACATTAAATTTCCAAAACATGTAGTATGATATATTTCTGGCACTTTCCAAATGATTACCAACAGATAAACTGAATTTTTAAACAGTCAATTCTTTAAAAAAAATCAAAATTCGCACCAAACCATAGAATAGTTTATTCTATCATATGAAAAAAGTACATTCATCAATATGTCAAGAAATGGTATAATTTCTCCATCTATTACATTACTTACATAAATAAAAACTAACGATTCATTTCAAAATATATTTATTTGGCAATGCAAGTAAGTATAATTATGAATAAAAACATACTTCCTCATAATGAAGTTGGAATATTTTAAAACATACATATATAACTTACAATAATTATAATGTATTATTATTTGGTTATATACATAAAATACTTGAGTACAAGGTTTATATTGTAGCCATAATCGGCTATTGGCTCTATAATTTCTAAGCTCTGAATTATTTTTCCAAATTGCCAACGAATTTTTTCCAGTAACTAATTTGCACAATGGCCATATTCTTGCATAACTTCATCTACCTTATATTTAACCGATGTTTTCAACCAGCTCAAATGTTTTTTTTTGTTCTGCAGCCAATCTGATTTATAATTTTGTATGTTGGAAGATTGTGGACATGACGTTAAAAAGCGTCGTTCATTATTAATACTGGTTTTGGAAGTAAATTCAGATTAGTTATGTCCGTACTGATTTTATGAAATTGTCACGAATCATGTTGTCATGGAAATCCTCACTTTCAAATCGTCAAATAAAAAATTCATTAATATGTTAACAGAAGCAAAATATTACGAAATAAGTTAGACAAATGTGAATTTCTTTTGTTGGTATATTTTTTTTATTCGCCCCCAGCAATGACCTTGTTCACTTATTTTATTTGAAATAACATTTTTATCATTTTGTCGAAAAAATTAATGCGATAAGAAAATATATGCTCCGTTCACCATTACGGCAGAAAAATATTAGTATATAAAATTATTTTCAAATCCTGCATATCCGTTAAAAAACCCATTTCGTATCAATATTTTCTTAAAAAATTTTAAAAAAAACAAGGAAAAGATGATAATTATTTTTTCATAATTAGAGAATAAATTGCCGAACTTTAAAAATGTTAATTATTCACTCCCACCCCACAACAAGAAAGTTAACGCACACAGACGGAAACAATAGATTAGAGAAATAGTAAGATACATTTTTTTCACAATTTTACTTTCACAGTATAAGAAATGACTAAACTAACTCCCATCGGTACACTGATCGGATTATTCCCTTCTGCTTCAGATATTATTTGTGCCCATATGATATAACTCCCAGAACAAGAAAGTTACATGAGACCGACTTCTTTACTAAAGATTGCAACTTTGATAACTTGCTTCATTTAGACACCATTTATGACTAATTGAACTAACTAAATAGATTTTCGAAGTTCGGTCCTGTCGATGGTCACCTGATCAATTTGTACTGCACATACTAACCTTTTTTATTCCGGGCTGCGCATGCCGACATCTGGTCTAGGATGTTTACATTTTATTGTCGTAAATTTGCCGTTTTTGGGATTAAGCTTTGCGGATCTATAAATATTTTATCTATGCGTACCACACTATCTTTCTTTCTCTCTTTTTCATATTAAATAAAATTTCAGTTCTATTAAAATATTTATCTGCTCCATTTTGTGATATCTACGGTATAAAAAACGTTTGTACCTTTTTTTATCAAATTACTTTCATTTATTAGCATTGGATGGTGCATATTTTGCGAATTTTATAAACAATTTTTTACTTAGCCAGTTCGTTTAACATTGTATCATTCAGTCTGTTATTTTTTTTTCGCTCTGCTTTCCATAAGCGTGCAAAATACATTTATTTACATTAATTTTCTTCATATTTTACTGATTTTTTATAATGGCGGATAAATTAACTAAAGCTAATTTAAAACGCACTACGGCTTTTAACCGCCTACAAGAAACTCACGAAGCCGGAATCAAAGCTTCTAGTGACGCCTCTTTAAAATATACATTTTTAGCTCGTGCAGATGCTATTGACAACATATATAATGAATTTCAATCGGCTCATAATACTATAATTTCTTTAATTGACGATAAAGATTTTGCAAATTACGATGGGATGCGTATTGCTGCAGATGAGGCCTACTATGGTATTAAATCCTTTAAACATGATTTCTTATTAAGCAATTCCGCTTCTCAAATAGCTAGTATTTCAATTAATCCTAATTTAAATGTACCTACAGTTTCCAAAATTGTAGCTAAACTTCCAAAACTTAATTTACCAACTTTCAATGGTAATTACAAAGATTGGCCAAGTTTTTTTGATTTATTTAAAAGTCTCATCCACAATAACGCAGACTTATCTAATGTTGAGAAATTTCAATACTTACTCACTTCTTTAGATAAAGAGCCTTTAGCTTTAGTTAAGGGTATCCCTCTTACAGAAGCAAATTATATTATTGCCTTTGAAACGCTTGAAAAACGGTACCAAAATAAGCGCATTTTGGCTACACAATATTATAATGAAATATTTTATGTAGCATCTATTCAAAAGGTTACTTCTAAGGATCTTAGACATCTTTTAAATGTTTTTCCGAAAACGTAGCAGCCTTAAGAGCTTTAAAACTTCCTGTAGATCAATGGGATTTTTTGTTGTTTAATATGTTACTAAATAAACTTGATTCTAAAACCAGAACCAGTTTTGAGCTTGAAAATAGTCTAAATCAAGAATTACCTACCTACAGACAATTAATTACTTCCTTAGAAAGACAATGTATAGCTTTAGAGTCTGTTCAATATACTTCTTCAGTGAGTTCTGATAAGTCAAATTTTAAATCTTCTAATTATCATGCATTAAACAACAAGAGATCTACATCCAATTTTGTTACGAATCCGCTTTCACAAAAAAGCGAACCTACGTGTACTTTATGTTCTGCTTCTCATGCATTATTTAAATGTAAATTATTCTTGGCTAAAACGCCACAAGAAAGATTTTCTTATGCTAAACAGCACAAATTATGCGTCAACTGTTTAGTATCTCCCCACTCTATTAAAAATTGTGGTTCTTCTCATAGATGTAAAATCTGCAAATTTCCACATCATACAACTCTACATTTTAACAAAAATTCTTCTTTTTTCGTGCCTTCTAATGACAATAACTTGCCTAAGTCTAATTCAGACACTGTTACGGCTAATGATGATCAGTCTAATTTTACCGTCACGAATACTCACTGTATTGCAAACAATTTGTCTGTTCCGCAACATATTATTTTATTATCCACGTGTGAAATAGATATCAAGGACATTCGAGGACATTTTCAGAAAATCCGTGTACTTTTGGATACGGGCTCTATGGCAAATTTTATGTCTGAGTCGTGCGCCAGACAACTGGGTCTCCATCGTAAAAAATTCTCTATTCCAATTGAGGGTTTAAATGGAATGTCAACTTCCACCAACAGCGGTCTTGTTCAATGCGTCATCAAACCCTGTGGTCAATTGGATCCGGTTTTTTCTTTTGGAGCTATTATCATGCCCAAAGTTTGTTCTAATCAACCAAAAATTCATATTAATATTTCCGAAATGGAACATATTCGAAATTTGAAGCTTGCAGACAGTGGGTTTTATATACCAGGACCAATAGACATGCTTATTGGTGCTGAATTGGTACCTTTATTTTTAAAATCAGGCCGTATTGTCGGCAATTCCGATCAACCTGTAGCTTTAGAGACTATTTTTGGTTATGTTTTACAGGGTAAAACTAGCTGTTCAGTTCCTTTCAGGAATCCTAACTCTTTCTTAAATTGTCTCGCTTCTTTGGATGACTGTATCGATATTCAGTTACGTAAATTCTGGGAGGTCGAACAAATTACTAAAATCCCTTCTTGGTCCACTGAAGACAAGAAGTGCGAGGAAATATTTAAAAATTTAGTCTTCAGAGAAACTTCTGGACGGTTCTCGGTACCATTACCTTTTCGTCAATCAAAACCAAATTTTGTTGATACTTACTCTCAAGCATATTGTCGCTTTTGTATGTTGAAACTACGTTTTTCCAAAAATTCTGAATTATCTAGAAAATATACAGATTTCATGCAAGATTATCTCGACAGTGGTCACATGTCCTTAGTGCCACAAAGTCGATACCGATGTCCGTCTGCTTATTACATCCCACATCATGCTGTTTTTAAACAGGAGATGTCGGGCTCAAAAATTAGAGTTGTATTTGATGCTAGTCTTCGTGATATACAGGGTGTCTCTCTTAATGATACTCTTCTCGTTGGCCCAAAGTTCCAACGTGATATTTCTGCTTTACTTTTAAATTTTCGATTCTTTCTTTACGTTTTTGTTTGCGACATAAAACAAATGTACAGACAAATAAATGTTCAGCCTGAATTCTGGGATTATCAACGCATTTTATGGCGTTTCTCACCTTCTGAACCTCTTCAGGAATATTTTCTACGTACTGTTGTTTACGGAGTTTCATCTTCGCCATACTTGGCCTTACGTACTCTGCAAGAGCTAGCGGTTCAAGAGGAATCTTCATTCCCTAGGGCAGCTCAAGTTCTTCGTCGCCAGTTTTATATAGATGACGGATTAATCGGTAGCCACGATTTAAAATCTGCGTTGTCACTTCAGCTTGAGCTCATTGAACTTATGAAGAAAGGAGGATTTGAATTAAGTAAATGGGCAAGTAACGATCCTGCTCTTTTAGCTCATATATCTCCTTCAGATATCCAGCAGTCTTGCAGTTTTGATAAAGATAATCCTTCTTTTATTAAAATATTAGGTTTAAAGTGGGATCCCAATTCAGACATTTTTTCCTATTATTATGTTCCCATGGAACGCCCCTGTACTAAACGCAATATTCTATCTGAGATTAGTAGAATATTTGATCCACTCGGTTTTGTTTCTCCTTGCTTGTTACTTGCAAAACGTCTTTTGCAACGTTTATGGGAATCCAAGGTTTCTTGGGATGAGTTTCCGTCCGACGATATTCTCGAAACTTGGACCAAATTCAAAGCCGAATTGCCCAAGCTTGCTGATATCAAAATATCTCGCTATGTAGGCTCTAATTCGATATCTCGAATTGAACTACATGGATTCTGCGATGCTTCGCAGGTCGGATACGCTGGTGTTGTTTACTTTCGTGTAGAAGACACATTAAACAATGTCAAAACTTTTCTTATTTGCGCTAAGTGTCGGGTTGCGCCATTAAAAACTGTATCAATAGCAAGACTTGAGCTTCTTGCAGCAGTTTTGCTCGCGGATCTAGTGGCATTTGTCAATAAAGTTATGCTGATCTTGTTATTTTTGACGCCATACATGCTTGAACAGATTCCATGGTCACACTTGCTTGGTTGTCTTCTTCTCCTCATAAATGGAAGACATTTGTTGCCAATCGAGTAAGTCACATTCAGGAAATTTTACCTATTTCATCTTGGCACCACGTTCCCTCCAAGCATAATCCAGCAGATTGTGCTAGTCGTGGTCAAACTCCTCAGCAACTTTTGGATACTCCCATCTGGTGGTCTGGCCCAGAATTCTTATCTAAGAATCGAGTTTTCTGGCCGACACAGCCCAATTTTGCGGGTCAATCTGGTTTAGAGATATCCAAGGAAGAAAAACAAATAGTTTTGAACATTTCGCTTCCTTGCGATGATTTTCTTGTTTTACTAGATCGATTTTCTTCATTATCTAAGATACAACGGATCATTGCATATACTCTTCGCTTTATTCCTAATTCAAGGTCAAAACCTAAAGTTAAAGGTCATTTGTCACCTTTCGAGATTGAAGCTTCCCTGCGAGTTATTATAAAACGTGTTCAATGAGATGTGTTTTCGGACATCGTAACGAAGATTTCGCAAAATAGTTTGCTACCGAAACCGTTTCGAAAGCTTGCTCCATTTGTCGATTCAGATGGATTGCTTCGAGTAGGAGGTAGGCTGAGGAAGTCTCAATTTTCCTTTGATGTAAAACATCCTATTCTTTTACCAAAATCGCATCGAATAACAGAATTAATTATCGAACAAACTCATTGTACGAATTTTCATCCAGGATTTAAAACTTTGCACTATTTATTACTTCAACAGTTTTGGATTTTATCGCCCCGAAGTGCAATTTATAAATGTCTCTCCAAATGTATTCGATGCTTTCGATGTAAACCAAAATCATATAATCCCTACATGGCAGACTTACCAGCTCTCCGAATTTCTCAAATTAAGGCATTTTCTTCTATTTGCCTAGATTTTGCTGGGCCTTTTCACTCTTGATGCGCAAACATCGAGGTGTTAAAACCTTTAAAGGTTACGTTTGCGTTTTTGTTTGTACTTCCACTAAGGCTATTCATTTGGAGGTTACATCAGACCTTAGTTCTGAATCATTTTTAGCGGCCTTCAGACGTTTCGTCGCCCGTCGTGGCAAATGTGTCACTATAACTAGTGACCAAGGTACAAATTTTAAGGGTGCATACAGCCAACTTCTTGTTTTGGCGCAAGCTACTGCTCAAACATTGGCAATTACTTGGAACTTCAATCCTCCGGGCTCTCCACATTTCAATGGACTAGCAGAGGCCGGCGTTAAGTCTTTCAAGAGTCATTTTTACCGTGTCTTAGGAACTCAAATATTGTCTTATCAAGAATTCTACACATTATTAACCCAGATTGAATCTCTATTAAATTCACGTCCTTTATGCGCAATTAGTGCCGATCCAAATGACTTTCAGCCTCTTACTCCCGGTCATTTTTTGATTCAAGAGCCTTTAAGCAGTTCTATCCCTGATCCAGATCTAAGCTCTATAAATTTAAATAGGTTAAATCGTTGGCAGCTTATTTAGCGCCTTCAGGGTGATTTTTGGAAACGGTGGTCTCAAGAGTATATTCATTCTCTCCAAGAGAGGCACAAATGGACTCAGCCATCTCCTCCTATTAATGAGGGCGCTTTTGTCCTAATTAAAAATGAGCAAAATCCACCCCTTCGATGGGAAATGGGTAGAATACTTAAATTACATCCGGGACAAGACGGTGTGGTGCGCGTAGTTACGCTTAAAACGATCCACGGTGTTATGCAACGACCTGTGGTCAAAATTTGCCCATTACCTGGCAACTAAAATCTTATTTTTGCAACGCAACATTATTTTTATTTTCTTTTTTCTTTAAGTTATCTTAAAATTATTTTTTCATAACTGTTTTATTTTTCTCTATTTTTACTAGGTTTAAAAACATTCGTTTTTGGTGCGGTGAATGTTCAGGAATCTATGTTATTTTATTTTTTTGGGCAATAAATTATTTAATTATTCCAATTAGGGACTATGTGACATAATAATGTACTCTAAAATTACACTTCAATTTATGTCGCCTTTATCATAAACACTCTTATTTTCAATATATTTTCTTATTATATTTTTTCTTAACTTTTTTGCTGCGCACAAGTCGCATAGCCAATCCAAGCGAATTGGTCATATACAATCAACTCACGCTCTAAGTAGGGTCGAGTACGGTATCGTTCTTCCGGTCGGCGTCGTGGCAAAATAAGCAATTACTTTTAGAGACAATTTCTGCGAACCTTAAAGTGCGGGAAGAAACTAGGTGAATTGAGTAGCCTTGCGAACACCAGCAAGAGGGTACCCTCAGGAACAAGATTGTGCCCTATTGACCGTACGGAAAGGTAAGCGATTTGTGCAAGTTTTTCATTTTCTTTTTTCTACCAATTCAAAAATTACAGTCCACTACATTTTCATATTTTCCCCGTCAATATGTAAAATGTTTATTACAAAATTTCATTACAGACAGACGCACAAATGATATTAAATAAAGGTTATAAAATAGAGATTTATAGGTGTGTGAAAATGTGAATGTCAACATCTTTTTTTTAAAATTATTTATTACCTTTTAATACCTAACTTTATTTTAGCACACCATTGCAAGATTTGAAGGATGACCAGCCATTACCATGTAAAAAAGATATTTCAGAAATTAAAACATCACCTGAAAGTTCGCTTGCTGATTTACAGTCAACACAATAAAAGTAACAGTTTCAGAAAGTGAGGATCAAATTCTAAAAAGTATCCGAATGAAAAATTTAAAAGTTATTACTGATAATTTGACCGGCCCAAAATCTGATCATAGAGGAAGACTATGACTTTTATCAAAACCCATGAAAAGGTATTTATTTCATTTATTAATTTTAATTAATTATTGCTTAAAATTTTCCTGTATTAGTTTAGAAAGGTTTGTCAGTTGCCAACTTCTTATGTATAACAGTAACCATTAAATTTTGTGAAATGGTCTATATTTGGATATTTTTTAAAACTTTTTAAAGAACCAAAAATTTTTTTAATTATGTCATTTTTGCAGAAAAGGAAATTATGTTGTCAATTAGCGATTTTCACACTAAACCTAAAGCAAAATCAAATACTTAAGGTATAGATTGGCACAGAGAGGGCTGCAGCTTAGTGTTAATGAAGTAATGAAATGTGTTATGGTTTTACCAAACTGGATGACGGCAGATGATATTTTGAACTTTTTTTAATAAGGTGATAAATAACTTAATAATGTCCGCTGGTATATTGGGTGGTTTTAATTTTATCCTAGGAATCTCAGTAGGTGCCCACAGCTGTCCTCCGGGTTCTATAACGCCCTACATGGTCAGAATATGGCGATTAATAGGTAGTGCTGTTGATAATTTCCGTAACCTTCGCCATTTTGTCGTGTCGGCAAGTTTAAAAGTCTAATTTTGTGATGTTAATAGTAAGCCATCTATAATGTTTAATATTCAATATTTGATTGATTATATATGTATAAATGGTGAAACCGATGGAATAATTAAATAAATGAATATTTTTTTTTTCTAGTCAGATTAATTCATATTTCATACAAATAATTCATTTATGTAGGCCTCAACAATCTCTGTTATTTGGTAGAAAACTGAAAATTAGCCTTTTATTTGCAATATATTTTGTAAGGCTAAATAAATGTATACATTTTTTTATTGGCAGTACTAAATGTATTATTGTTATTATTTGCATTGAAAGAAAATTAATTAGTACTTTTTCAAAAATAAATTCAAAACATCCAAAAATGTTGAGGTAATACCGTTGAAGGTGTGATAAACTTTGTATAATTCCGGTTTGCATGAAAATATATTGAGTTATAATTTGCAAGATTTAAAACAAGCGAATGTAAAATAATCCTGTTAGTTTTGGAGCTATACAATAAAAAAATTGAAAGATCGTTTATCAGTACCAAAATGGTAAATATGAAAATTTTAATTTGGGGGTATAACGACTTCTTGCTATCCCCTCTTATTATTACTTTTCATATATAAAGAATTATTTTGAAACAAGTAAAATAACAGTATGGCCATAAGTAGAAGTAAATTAGTAAACTAAAAGTTGTAATATTAGTGGCAATTAGGCTAGATCTAAGTTTTCAAATTTTGTAGAATCATGGTGTTTATTTTCAAACAACTTCAACTTAAATTTTAACAAACTTTTCAACTGTAGAATATAAACTGTTATTTCTCAAACTTAACTTCAGCTTATGTAATTTTTGAACAGACAGTACTGCAGAATAAAATTTTTATATTTTGAATATTTATAAATTATTGTAAACATATTTTGTCTTATACAAAAAAAAAAGAAATATTCTCTGTCCCTAACAGCAAAACTGTTTAATTGACTTTCGTAGGTAGATGCGAGCAGAAATCTACTTTGCTACAAAAATGTATGTACGTATCAGTTCACTTATTACACAATACTTAACACAAGGTAGTTTGTTTATAGTCGATTTATTTACTAAAATATATATTGCGTGGGAAAACATATCAAAATTAGCAAGATTTCTTTCCTCTTTTCTTGCTTTAAGAAATTTTTCTTACTCTCAAAATAATATATCTCTGCATTTTGCATATGTAAGTGTTTTTTTTTCTGTATATAGTTAGTATATTTTGTAGTTTTCATATTGGATTTGGTAATAAAACATCTTATTGTTTCTATTGTTTTATTTTTTGATTAAAATTGAGAGTTTCTTTTTAAGTAAAGATCGTTTACTTATCACTTTCAGTTCTGTCACTTGAAGTAATCATGATCACTTCGACCCAATGACAAGTAAATGCATTGACTAAAATGTGGTTGTCGGACTTGCATTGTCTTTATTTTTATTATTTTTACGACGTTTCGATTAGGTTGTATCTCTAATCGTTATCAAGTATAAACTGAATGTTTTGTCTTAAGACTACGATCTTATATAGGGACTGTGTCCGCTGAAGCGCAGTTTCGCTTCACTGTACACACCTCAATGATTTGGTGTTACAAAGTAGTGGTTGCTAAAGATTAGATATCTCAACACTCGGTTTACTGAAGATTCCATTATTGTTTTTAATGTAAGCTGCTTCTATAAATTTTCTTTTTTTCATATTGGGTTCCATATTTATTGCCGCAGCCTCAGACCATTTTATATGGTGTTGTTTATCCCAGAAGTGTTCTGCAATACCTGATCTCTACGTTTCCCTTTTTTGTGTATGACTTTTATGTTCCTTAATTCTAACTTCTAGTGGTCGTTTGGTATCTCCAATATACATTTCACCACACTCACATGGAACTTTGTAAACACATTCTTTCTTATCGGTACTTTTTGGTTTTGTTTTTGTTAAATGAGCTCTATGTGTATTTCCTGATTTAAAGGCTGTTTTTATATTATAACTACTGGCAATTCGTCTTATTTTCTCCGAAGTTCCCTTAATGTACAAAATTGTTAAGAAGGAATGTGTTTCTTGCTATCCAGTGTTTGTGATTCTAAAGTTATTTATAACATCGTCAATTAGTTTCAAAGGATAACCATTCTGTTGTAAATCGGATTTAATATTTGCTACCTCTTTTTCTAATGATTCGGTATTATTGCATATAGGTATAGCGCGATTATAGAGGTTGCGTATAATTCCCCGTTTTCTTACAACAGAATGATTGGGACTATGATTAAGGTATTGTCCAGTATGTGTTGGCTTTCTGTATACTGAAGTTTTAATAGTTTTGTTTGAGCGATTCACCATGACATCTAGGAAAGGCAATTGATCATTTACCTCTTTTTCCATGATAAACTTAATTGTAGGTCGAATATTATTTAGATGTTTCAAGAAATCATTAAGTTCTTGATCATTGCCCTTCCATACGATGAAGGTATCATCGACATATCTCAACCAGACTTTCGGTTTTACTGTTGCCGTTTCTATGGCATTTCGAACCATTCCATATATATATTGGCGACGACTGGAGAGAGTGAAGAACCCATCGGAAGCCCGTCGTCCTGAGCATAGAACCTGTCCTATACTTGAACGTAAGCACTACGCAGGCAATACTCCAAAAGATCCATTACCCCGTCCAGTGGTAACGTGGTTCGATCTGATAAAGTAGTATCATTTGAAAGTCTAGTTTTGATTATGTCTAGTGATTCCCCTAATGGTACATCAGTATACTGACTTTCCACATCAAAGCTTATTAGTCTGTCGTCTGGCTCTAGATTGATGCTACTAATAATGTTCACAAAATGTATGGAATTTTTAACATATTTGTTCGTCTTACCTTCTAAAGGTTCTATGATTTTTAAAAGAAACTTCGCTAGTGCATTTGTTGGGGATCTTCTGGAGCTGGTTATTGGCCTCAATGGTATGTTCGTTTTATGACTATAGATTTAGTCGGGTCACGAGGGAATTGTCTATATTTTCCCTTTTCCAGGATATCTCCTATTTTTTGGTCGTACGTTACGATGTCCATTATCACCGTTGCATTTCCCTTGTCCTCTGGTAAAATCTTTATGGATTCATCCTTGCGAAGTTCTTTTAAGGCCGATGCTTCTAGCTTGAAGAGATTTTGAACTGGATTTTTCTTGTCTTCCAAAGTTGATTTTATTTTCCACCTAAACTCGTCAGAATGATTTTCGTTGACTTGTATAGATTCTACAAAGCTTATGATGTCTAGAACAGGCATGCTTTTTGGTGTTACTGCGAAATTAAGCCCCTTGCTTAACAGTTGTTCTTCTGCTGTTGAAAGTATTCTTGAAGATAGGTTTATGATGGTTTTTCTTGAAGGTGCTTCAGGTAGAGTCGGTTGTTGATGTGATTTTAGTTTTTCTAGTTTATTTCGGTGTTTCTTCGTCATATTTTCTTTCAACTTGCTGCATATGTTATCTATTTTATGGAAAATTGGCTCATAATCATCTGACAAACTTTCGGCTATGATTTCTTGGTAACATTGTGTAGTTTTATCCAGAAGAAGGGCTTTTCGCCATCGGTGATAAATTATTTGTGTTCTAAGTAGTGCTTTACTAGCGTTGTCCAGAATACGGCGTGCTCTGTTACCTGATATTGCAGAACACGCCTGGGATAAACAACACCATATAAAATGGTCCGAGGCTGCGGCAATATGTATGGAACTTAATTCATCCGTGGGTGCCGAGCCTTGGTGACGCGTTTTTTTTTAATCACTTTAAAAAAACAAGCTGATGTTGCCATTGAGGCTGTGCTGGCCCCAAGAGCTGTTTGAAAACTATCGGATCCTATCTAAGTTGCAAGATATTGATTACAAAAATAAAGTAAAAAACTTTAAATATTATAGGAACAAAATTATCAAAGTTGCATATATGCTATAAAGTAATTTCTGAATATAGAAGATATGAGAAGCAAAATTTATTTAATGTGATTTCATTTTAATAAAGGGAAATTATTTCGATTAAGTGAAATCTAGGAACATTACTTTTTTTTTTAAATTTAGAGACTTATCCCCTACTTCAAGGTCGTAGAACACGATTCTGGCATTAGTTTTTCCACTACTGTTCCTCAGTTTCCCAGAAAACAGAGAAAATCGCATTTTACTTTACGTTCAGTTTTTTGCACTAAATATTTTTTTTTTACATTTACAAATTTCATGCTAATGGAAGCTTCTGTGTTATATAAAATGTCATAAATTTGCACTTTTTAATTGGAAATATCAATGTGACAGTCACGGGACTTGTTTGGTATTTTTTTATTCGTATTTTGTGTGCAATAAGAATAATTGCCAGAACATAAATACGATTTACATATATTTTTTTCGTTCTATTAATGCTGTAAAAAAAGGAGCTGAAAAAATATTCTTCCTTCCTTTGATTTTTATATTATGTACGATTTAAAGATCATATTTGCTCTTGTCTGTTCCCCCTCTTTTAATTTTATAGTAGGCACGATTTTCTCGAATTAATGGTTTTATGGTTTATATTGCTTTTATTACTATTAACAGAAAGTGTTCAATCAAAACAAGATACAAAAAGAAAGGCAAGGATTATGTCCTGGTTACTCTCTATAACTTTCAAAGAAATCCACCGACCCTGTACAAGAATATGAAACAAGTTTACCTTCTGTCTTTTGAGAATGATGAAGAACATTAATAATTTGCTTTTATTGGATATTTCTTTATGTCGTCTATTTCTTTTATTGTTCTGGTGTCAAACAATACCCTTCTTTCATCGAATTTATAATCCTAATTCATTTTAGCATCTTGGGCTTAAAATATTACTAACCATATTATTTTCGCAGTAGATACTAAGCCAACTGCTTCCTTCCTAACTCGGACCTCTCCTAATATCTTTTCCTGACAGAGATTGTTCCGCGTTCACGTGGTCTTTGCTAGTTTTCCAAACCAACTAAAACTAGCTAAACCTGAAATAATAAAAAATTTACACTTGTTTTTACATTACAAAAATAAACTATACCGTTGACTGAGGTTGAGAAATTTTATAATTTATTTAAAATAAAATTTTGTCCCACGAAAACATTTTACATCTGGCAGGGTCGCAGCAAATATTTGTAGTTTTCAGTAACACAATAATATTTATTTATTTATTAAGTACCCCTTACAAACACAACAGTAATTACATGTAAGGGAAAAAACAACAAAAAAATATAAGAGTAAGGAATACTAAACTAGTTACAAACTACAGAGCAAATAAACTCTCGCACACATATACATACATACATACACGCAAAAAGCAACAGCTAAAGCAAATATCACCCAATATAGTGTCACATATATTTAAATTAAGACTTAATATATATATATATATATATATATATATATATATATATATATATATATATATATATATATATATATATATATATATATATATTCTTAATTTGCTTTATTGATGTATTAAATATATCAATGTCTTCCCCCACCAATAATAACCAATTACAATCTGATAATATTCTGTTTAGAGGAGAGCAACTTATAGGATTAGTTGTAAATAAATTGTGCTGCCTCGGCCTTAAGTCAATTTTAGGGACATTAAATTTAATAAAGTTAATTAAAAAGGAACCTTTGTACTTTATGCTATTCAAAATAAAATATATAAATAATGCAGATTGTATGAATCTTCGTGTTTGCAAATATTGCATATTGAAAGTCTCCAACATGCTTTTATATGATATTAACAAAGTAAAGTTTGGAAAAATATTGAATTTTTTGAAATAAAGATATCTCAAGAATCGTTTTTGAACTTTATGGAATCGGTGATGCTTTCCGCTGTTGGTGACCAGATTACTGAATCATACTCTAGGTGCGGTCTTACTAGAGCATTATATAGTGTTTTAAGGTAGTGATATTCTTAAATTCCTTGGTATTTCTAATTACAATATGATCATAGTGCAGATTAAAGCTAAAATTTCGGTAACAAAACCACCTTTTATATAGTATACTCATATATTTGCAAAATAATTATTGAACAACAAACTGAGATCATACAATTATATAAATTAAATAATTGAACGCATATCTCCTAAATTTAAATCAAGATTAGTAAACTATAAACTATAAAATTCTTGAACTTTCCAATAGGTTTTTGTTCATATTTTTACAAACTTCATGCCAGTACATTAAAATTAACAGTACACTAAAAATATTTAACTCAAACCGTAGTTTTTAACTTTGGAAGTCATTCTAACCAACTTTTACAGGAAAAAGAGAAAATAAAGATGGATTTCTTTTAGATAAAATTTATATTGGATATCCTGTAAAAATACCCTTTCGAAAGAAGCAGAAATTATTATAAATAAATAAATAACGTCTTAAAGTATAAAAAAAATATGAAGGACATATTTTTCTTAAAAACCTACATATACATCTACTAATAAGTTTTAAAGCATCTTTCTGATGCAAAGACAACTTTATAACTAGAGCTTTCAACATAAAAAAGCAATGCTTTTACAACTTTTTACAAATCATTAGTAAATAAAGCTTCTCAATTTATCTACTCCTCCAAAATTTCATCTACAGTATCATCAGTATTTTCCTGACTTGATACTTTTTGGATAACAGGAATAAACGTAGTAACAGGTATTTCCAAACCCCTCGCAAGCTCTTCTATAATATCCTTGTTCACATAATATGTAAGAGGGATCTTATTTCCTTCACTTGTTAAAAATTGTCTCAGTTCAACCACATGCTGCTTAGCTTCTGTAAAATTTCCTAATTTGACGCAACTGTGTATCATTAAACCATAAACATCGCCCCGACGAATTGATGCTTCTAATTCTTGGCCTCCGAGCATTAAAAGTTGACGACACTGTGTCATTCCTAGAAAAATTTAAAAAACTAGTTTGTACTGTAGTTTAAGTCATCAAAAACGTTAATGTGAAGAAGGGACCAAGTTTTCTACTGCTTCAGTTAGCTTCAGTGACAAAAAAATTGAGATCTAAATGCGTGCCAAGTTGTTCCATTCTAAAAATTTCCTTATTACCTTATAACAGAATTATGTTTTAACTGGAAAAAAATTAAATCATCCCATAAACAACTTTCATTTTTTTTATTTGCTATGATATAATAGCTAGTTTTCAAGATATAGAAAGCTAAAATTGACCTTACTGGTACGCGGATTAAATTATTAGGCAAAAAATGGATTCTAAGAAAAACTGCGGACATGCATTATGTCAGGATTCCGTAGGAGTTGTTGGCTAATTTAGAGATTTATTTTTCGAATGAGGCCACTAAATAATAAAAGTTCTGAATGACTTGTACAAACTAAGTTTGACAATTTTTGTAAGTGTATGAAATTTTATGACATCCAACTTACCAGCCTGTGAATCCCCTCGTTCAAACAATTTACGAATATCAACAAATTTTTTAACCATTGTAAGTCTTTGCTGTATAACATCCATTGCTCGTGATATCTGAGAGGGATCTTTTGGATTTGTAATTTTCTGCAAACACCTAGACGCTTCTGTCAATGCTCCAAATGCTTTTTCATAATTTTGAAATTCATCTATTTCGACCTAAGGCCACAAATTTTACATTTAATTAAGATGTAAATCGAAGGTACTGTATTTTTGTTAAAGGTTATTTTGTTATGTTTCTTATTTTACCTGAGCACAAGCAACATAAAAGTTTGCTAATAAATCCAGAGCTTTTCCTTTGGAATAAAATGTTATAATATTTCTAAGTACTTCAGGTTGATTTTGCCAATCAAGAGACTGAAGGTAATTGGCTGCCATTATGTAAATTTCTCTTTGTCTTGATATACCAGCGAAAAAGATTATTTTGTCTGTGTCGCCAGATTTTAAAAGAGCTTTCATGGCTCTAACCTAAAATAAATAAAAAATATTCTTTCGTGTTAAACTCTTTTACTCACCAGTGCTTCTATCTTTGTAATGGAACAAATATTAATTATTTTACACTGTTCAGTGTGAACTATATTCTGTAAAAATGAATAATTAAATAATCAATCTGTGAATAGATTTCCCGTGGGAACAGGGTAGTATATATTTTTTATTACTATCCAAAAAAGTCTAAAGGAAAAATAAATCAGTTACCGAGCTTAACTTTTATTATCTTTGTCGTTTAAATGTTTTCTTAAAAATATATTAACTCAGTCAATTTATGAAGACATAAAGTAAACGACCCTCTCTAAGATTTGCCCATAAATCTGTCAAAGTAATCTTACCCTGGTTATGTAAATAAAACCGAAGAGGGTGGTTTTTAACATATGGTATATGCAAATACCGTTAAAATGTATTAAAATATTGAACGATTTTCCCATTATTAGGAAACAAAAGAATGATCAAATAAACTCACTACAATAGAAATATATCGTTTGACAATTTGTACAAAGAATTTGTATAATAACTGTTTTTTCTATTCGCAAGAAATAACGAGTTAAGATGTTTATTGCCAAAACAGATAAGAATAGTTTTTTTAAGTCTTTATCATATATTCTTTTCGTTATAGGAAGACGTAGATTAGTTTGTTTTACTATTCTTTTATATAAAAATTATGATTAAGACGGTCAGAGGCCAACGCCCTCTACATTTCGAGACTCAACTTGACGTTTACAGGGTTCCATGGGGTAACGGGAAACAGAGGGGTGCCGAGAGGGATACAAGGTGTAAGATACGAGAACGCTCTTTTAATGAATATTAAACTTCAGTTACAATCTGAAAGTCGTTTACGGTGGTCGATACTACTCTTCAAGTCCAGTGTTGTAAATTACTTGAAGTGTATATTCGGCGGGAAGGAAGGTTTTCTTTGTTTTGTTGTCCATTTAGTTTGGGAAGTCAAGGGAATATCGTTTGATTAAGTAATATAAATAGCTGTTTTTCGCGTTTTATTCTTTTTCTGTTTAATGTTTTATTAAGCTATTTATACGTTTTTTTCAAAATTGTGTCTTACATATTTGGTTATTAGAATGGCCAATAAGAGCAGTTATGTTAGTTACTTCGTAATTGTTATTTTCTTTGGTTTAAGTTTCTCATTATAAATAATCCGTTTTGCTATTTATTTTTGTTAATAGACTAAGTATTTTAAGAAACATGTTTTATTTAATTTAATTAAAAACCTTCACGCGACTAAATTCGCAGGCGCGCTGTTGCAAGAATAACAAAACAAGAGATGTCATCTGACCAGCTAATTAGCAGCGTTGCCTGAGTCCTGAAGTTTTTTGTTATGGTTGTAGTAAGCTTAAATAACCGTAGTTGTTTGGTACTAAAGCTGCAAGAGAGAGGATGAACGTCCTGACTTCCAAAGTGTCTTTATTACTGTAAAATTTAATTATAGGTTATCAAAATAACTACTAATTAATATGAGGCAACAAAATGATTATAGATGAAATGGCTAACGCTACCAAAATATATCATTTGCAGGAGTCTATGATCAAATTCTGTCACATCTTTATTTTTGGATTATAATATGTTCTCTGTTTAGTTTCAATCGTAACTAGACGAACACTACAAGCTACTCTCAATTTTAATTAAAAATATAGTTTATAGCATATATATATATATATATATATATATATATATATATATATATATATATATATATATATATATATATATATATATATATATAAAGTCGGTCTGGGGCAGGAAGGGCCCGGGTAGCTCTCCACAAACATGAGATAAGGATAGATGGGATACTATCGGATAATAATGAAATATACATATTAATTATTAATTTTCAACGATATATATGTATTAATTAGATAAATATAGTTCCAATTACAAATCTGAAGCTAGCCAATTAACATTTTTTTTAATGAGGCGAAGTTTCAGCTAAGCTGTCAATAATTTGATCGTAAAAGCTGCTATTCTCATCATCCTTGATTGGATCCGATTCTATGTTTAAGATAATCAACGAATCCAATAGTTCTTTTCCCAGTAAAGACCGAAGTGTCGTTCGAACCGGTTCGGGAAAAACAAATGGCGTCCTTTGCAGTTTGGTCTAAGACATTTTTGTTATGTTCGTCGTCTTCTTCCTCACCCTGAGAACCTGAGTCATTCATGTCTTGCTGCCTAGAGGAACATGTTCATTCCAAATAGTTTAGATAGTTTATAAAAACTTTTTGCAAAAGATTCTAATTCTTTTGACACCAATTCTCGATTGACATTTGCAACTGGTGCGAGAGGATTTAATGCGTCATTAGGAATCCCATTTTTATTAATTTCATTGAAGTTTTTCGGATCCAAACAAGCGGCATCCTTCATGAAATGTTCGTTGCAATTGAATTTTGTATCTATTTTAACTAAAGTTGTGTTAATAATGACTGTAGATGGTTGTAGAATAGAATTTCTTTGGGCCCCGCAGACAGTAGTGCATAATTTGACATAACTCATCGTGTTTTTCCGTTTTTTAGATTGTCTACGTAATGGCAGCGTGGTCTGTATGTCGATATCAATATTTTCGGCTTGCATTAATCTTTGAACTTGGGATGCACACAAACTTGCAGCTCTGAATACGTCATCAAAAATTTTCTAATTGTTTTCGCAAATTTATTTCAAAATTTTGATAAGCCCCCAAGCTTTAAGGTTGTCTAATGTAGGGGTTTGGAGATATTGACTTACCGGGGTTGATACGTCAAACACTTTCTTGAATGCGAAGGCTATCAGGATAGTTTCGAAATTCAAAAAGAAATCCATCAATGCCTTCGCTCGGAACGATACTTTTGGCTCGAACGTCATGCTCGAAGATATGACACTTAAAGTTTTTATCAACGTCATGTATCGCGTTTTCTCCGTAACAGTGGTTAAGGCTCTCGTATTTCCGATGTTCTGTAATCGTCTCAATTTATCTTGCATTGACTAGCATATCGATGGGAATAAACAATCGAATACGCCTTTAAAATCAGGGAATTTCCCGACGTGCGATGCTAAGACTCTTTAAAGTTGCGTTCCGTTTCTCCTATGATATAAAAGTAAAAAAATACGTTACGTTCCATATCTGTTTATTTATAGATGTTGACAATTTCCTATTATGTTATTTTTAATAGAAAATGGCAACCCAATAAGAGTTTAATTATAATTTATGTATAATTTTTAACTTCCCGTTTTCCGGAAAATTTTCAAAAATTGGGAAGTCAGATCTCGACGTTTTGAGGTCCTAATAAACTATTCTGATCATTTTTCTGATAATGTCCGTGTGTTTGTGTGTGTTATCCTTAAATAACTTTTGAACAAATTGACCGATCGAAATGGGGCTCGCAACGTTTGAAAGGTATTCATTAAACGTAGATTTCTTGACAATTTGAACCAAATCGAACGAGCAAATTTTGAGAAAATCTAAAAATGAAATTTTCAAAAAAATATATTTTTGTTAATATATTTTAAAAGGCTCAGCTGATTGATTCCAAAATCTCAACAGACAACGTCAAATGCCGTGCATTAGATCAAAATCGGTCGATTCGTTCAAAAGTTCTCGCCGTTCAAAAATTTCCAAAAAAGGGTTTTTTCAAAATAACTTTGAGATTTCCTAACCAACCGACCTTTTTGTGAGAACACAATTTCTAGTACTTAAAAACCCGTGTTGAATACCCTCAAACCAATTAATTAATTAGGAAGATATTGCCATAAAAAGTTTTCAAAAAAATGCCCCCTTTCAAACAATATTTTTGAATAGACATTCTTTCTTGTACAAAAAAAAATAGCATCGAATGCTCCAGTTCAGTTATTCCCTTGGTAAATATTATTTTTCAAAAACAAAAAAGCGCCATTATTATTTTTCGAGCTCAAGGAGCTCGAAAATGAAGAAAAAAATCATATCCTTGAGCTCGAAGGGCTCAATAATTACGACCAGAAATATTTTTGAGCGCTCGGAGCGAAGTTTCAGAAATGGCCTGAGTCAACCATTTTCCCGTTTCATTTCTCTGTAAGAATGGATGAACTATTTTTTATGTAAGTCGTCAACTAGGTGGTAGGTAGGGTTGGGGCCAGCCCAGGCTAGGGCCCGGCTGGCAAACGCCACCTCGACTTTACGGCCAGTCCGACACCGTGTATATATATATATATATATATATATATATATATATATATATAAATATAATTTTAGATTATTATATAGAAAAATATATATCTTCTATAACAATATACTTCAATACATATTTATATATAATAATATATAAATATTTACTTTAAAATTTTCTAATTTTTACAAAACTATATATGATTATTTTTAAATATAAATATTTATATGTAATTATATATAAGTATAAATTTTTAATAATATTTTTTATAGTTTTATATGAGAACCTAAATTATATAAAAAAATACATATTTATATATAATTATTTATAGTTATATATTTATTTATTTTTTTGATAATGGGTGTAGTATATATATATATATATATATTTCTTGGGTAGAGGTTTTGGTAGTACTTAAAAATTTATATTTTATTTTCTTAACGTTTCGCTCATTATACTGAGCTTCCTCAGAAGGATGTATCTTTTTTTATTATCTGACATTAATCTACAATTTATAAAATATGCATGCATAACATATCTTTATAAATATAACCGATGTAACGACACACGTAACATACAATAGTTAAAAGACTAAAAAGTAAAATATTCAAAAACTAAAAATTATATATATATATATATATATATATATATATATATATATATATATATATATATATATATATATATATATATATATATATATATATATTATTTATTTTTTATAACTATATAATTTAATATAATTATATCTAGGTTCTCATATAAAATATTTAGAGTAATATATAATTATTTATAATCATAAATGATTTTGTATAAATTAGAATATTTTAAGTAAATACTTATAGATAATTATATATAAATATGTATTCAAATATATTGTTATATAAGATATACATTGTTCTATATAATAATATATAATTAAATCTGGTTTCTCATGTAAAATTATATATAACCTTATATAATTTTATATAATTATATAAATTTATATATAATTAGATTTATTAATATATTTTCATATAGATTTTTGCATGAAATTTTCGAATTTATTTTATCAAAACTTAATTTTTTTATTCAATAATAATGTTGTGAATTCCGAAACCTAGAACTTTCCTTTAATCAAATTGCCGCCTGAAATCAAAATGGTTCCAGTCCCATGACTACGGACCACTTGGCGCTTTGCCACTGGTCAGTTGTTCGGTAGAACTTGTAGCCCCTTCGCCTTTTAACCCTTACGTTCACTTCTACTTCTGTTTTTCAATTTACAGGTTTTTCTTGTTCTCGGCGTGACCTAAGTTTTCGTGTTCCAAATTCCTTAGTGTTCGAGTTACTTATTTTCTAATATTTCAGATGTTTTTTAGATCTGTACGCCAGATTACACAACTAAACGATGCAACTACTCTAAACCGTTGTCAGTGAAACTATAAGAAACAAAACTAATCTTCAACGAAAAAAATTATAATAACAGTGAATATTAGAAGTTAAGTGAAATAAAAAAGTTGTGTGCAAATATTGTTAAAAAGACATAATTAATAAAGTAAATTCAATGTAAATCTCACAAATTGGTATCATTTTTATAATTTAGATCATTGCTTAAACAAAAATAATGTGTATTTTATAAGATAATAAAGAAGTCCATTTAATTTTCGATTTTTATTTAGTCAGTATATATTATTATGTAAAATTTTATATAATAATATATCATATACAATCCTTAGAAAGAAAACCTTAATTTAATATTATATAAAAAATTGTAGTATTATATATAATCAGATAAAATTACATATGATTATATATAATTTTTTTTCCGGGACTTTACATAGAATATATAGGGTGACCCTTGTTGTTACCTTGTCTCCGGACTGTGTAAATTTTTTAGTGGCCAAATGATAGTCACCCTGCAGCATTAAGCTTTCTGCCAAAGTCTGTAATACATTAATTCTCAATTCTTCTTCAATGCTATCTTTTTCGGGGGTTAATTTTTCTGTTAAATCTTCCGTAAGTTGTACGTGGCGTGTCATGCACAGCTGTATAGCCTCTTGATACTAAAACGGTATTTAATACTTTTTGATAAAAAAAAATATGTACAAATACAAACATTTTTACTATAATTTAGGACTTCAAAAAATGTAAATTAATTCAAATTACCAAAACACTTAAAGGGTGTTTAAATAAAAATATAATCTTGAAAATGGTTATAGAAAAAAAGCATTAAATAAAAATATAAAATTGTATTTAATTACGAGATATGTCTTTATCAGTTTGATGTTCTTCGTTTTTAAAATTTTACAGCTATATCCACTAAAAACATTTATTTAACCTTTAACCTGATCTAGTAGCCATGGAAAAGTTGATCCGTTTTATTTTGCTTATTATATTGTTATAATTTGTATTATATACAAGCAAAGCTTTATATATATATATACAGGGTGTCCAAGATAAGGATCCTAACCATGGGGATCTCGGAAACAGTTGGAGATACGAGGTCGGTTAAATTAGAGAAAAGTTGCGCAATTTAGTGCTAAATTAAACGCAGTTAAAAAAATTTAAAAATTTCAAACACTTTCGGAGATTTCCGGAAAAAAACGAAATTTGGCAAAATCGTTTTTAATTTTTGCAGGCTTTATTTAAAGAGATATCAGAAAATAAAAGGTAGATTCTCATTGCCACTTTTTATTTTTTATAATATGGTCTAAACAAAATTTAAATCCGACGTTTCGTTTCTGAGATACCATCATGAACTTTAATTTTTTATATGGAACAAAAAAAAGTATCCCATGTATTTGATAGCATTTTTTATTACAAATTCAACGATGTATCACCCTTGCATATCGAATACGTAGTTCAAGTACTTTCCATAAGAGCTCCATGAGAGCGAGAGAGAAAGGTATATCAGTTTTATAAAAGCCAATGAACTACACACTTGATATGCAAGTGTGATACACCGTTGAATTTGTAATAAAAAATGCTATCAAATACATGGGATACTTTTTTTTGTTCCATATAAAAAATGAAAGTTCATGATGGTATCTCAGAAACGAAACGTCGGAGTTAAATTTTGTTTAGACCAAATTATAAAAAATAAAAAGTGGCAAGAAGAATCTACCTTTTATTTTTTGATATCTCTTTAAATAAAGCCTACAAAAATTAAAAACGATTTTGCCAAAATTCGGTTTTTTCCGGAAATCTCCGGAAGTATTTTGAATTTTTAAAATTTTTAAATTGCGTTTAATTTAGCACTAAATTGCGCAACTTTTCTCTAATTTAACCGACCTCGTATCTCCAACTGTTTCCGAGATCCCCATGGTTAGGATCCTTATCTTGGACACCCTGTATATATATATATATATATATATATATATATATATATATATATATATATATATATATATATATATATATATATATATATAAATTAAGGATAATAACCTAAAGATAAGGCCTTGAAATGAGTAAGCGAAAGAATTGTTTTTACGAAACTAAACAAAATTTTCCAATACGATTTAACTAATCTTCGAGATTTAAAACGGTTGGTTTATTGTTACATTTGTCAATTTAAACCTCTTTAGATTAGTTTTAATGGTCGATTCATACTTCTAAAAATTAATCACTAACACTAAGAAAACTATATTATTCATACTTCTAGATTTAACATTTAGTTAAAATTAAGGATAACCAATCAAAGGAGGCCACTGATACTCTGAAAGTAAAACGTACATTTTTTCTTTTCAATTTTGGTTGTTTAATTAATTTTATTTTAAAGTGTCTTGACCATTTTATGACACATTTTTATTAAGTTTTATTTGTTTATAATATTATTTTTTCTATTTTGACGTACTTGTTTATTTTTCCTCTGGTCAATAACATCAGAAAGCGAACATGAATTAGGCTGAAATTAAAAATTAAACCAAATGGCTGAATGTTCGTCAACTTCTTAGTTGTCGTTTTTAATTTTTAGTTGAGACCATGAACAGATAAAAGTAAGGTATTTCATTTAACTTGAACGTGAAAATTGTTAAGATAAATTCTTTGTGTTAGGTTTTAATTTCTGCACGTATAAACCGACCATGTTAGTAAATTAATAAATGATGCAGCGGAAATTATAACAATAACACCAAATGGAAGGTCTAACTGCCGTGACAACTAAATGAACTTAGATCTTCCAAGAAAATTGAATTTTTAAGATTGAAATCAATTTATTTGGTAAAATATTTTTTCTGTATCAGATTGTATCCAGAAAAAGGAAGAGATAACTTTTTTTCTTTGTTGATAAAAATTACATATTCTTAGTTTTTTTTTTAATTCTACGCCCATGAGTCATTTCTCACAAACAGACAATTGTCCTTATTTCTAAGAACTACTGTGTGAAAGCAGTTTAAAATATAAAATGACTAATTTCATATTACTAACTTGATTTTTAAATATTTATCCAATAAAAATATTTTTCGGTTAAACCAGTAACACAATAGAACTAAAACCACCAAGAGGTTCACTCCGCTTGGCGACAGCTGAAGTTTCGGTGATCTTGTAAAGGTCTACTCTCAAATCTAGTCCGAGAAACAATTCAATGTTGTAGCGAAGCCGCTTTGTACGGTGATAATATTGTAAATTTTATACTTTTGATCGCTTTGCATATCAAATTAGGGCATAAGACAGTTTTTGCGTATCCGCTAGAGGTTTTTTTTTAACAATATTATATATGAAACTACGGTAATTATTTAGTGTCACATGGTCCATTCCAGAATTAACTATTTTTTTGAACACATATACCATATTTCGAGGCGTAAAATGCTCAAATTAAAACAAAATTTCGCACTAACGTTTAGTTTTTGAGTCATTTGTGCCTAAAATGAACCCATTTCAGAGTTTAGCTCGACAATCGTTTATTTCCTGTTTTCGCTTTTCCACTATTATTGTTTCATTATTGTTTTTCAGTATCAGACAAGAAATATTTCCAAAATAGAAGTAAGGTGATTTTAGCAAACAAATGATAAATATAACATTTAAAAAAGGGAAAATAAAGCAGCGACAACCTAAACTTTAAAGTAGGTATATATTAACAAAA
The DNA here is from genome assembly GCA_034092305.1 of Diaprepes abbreviatus. NCBI lineage: Eukaryota > Metazoa > Arthropoda > Insecta > Coleoptera > Curculionidae > Diaprepes > Diaprepes abbreviatus. The sequence goes on along the minus strand of JASJET010000137.1, from coordinate 10,618,860 downwards.
AATCAACAATTAAATATTTCTGCGAAATCGTCCTCATTTTCCCAATTTACACCTCAAAATACCTTTATTCTAAGAAAATGATTAATTATGGCATGGTGTAAAATAATAAAATAATTAACAAAACTCTTAATTAATATTGTTTTTAAAATAAATAAAAATAGTACGCAATTATGTTAATACTATCCAACAATGCCTAACAAAGAACCCTTGTCTATATGTTATAGTAATTCTCCTTACAATTTGTTCATCACTACGTCGCACTAACGAGCATTTGGCCTCAAAAACCGGACAAAAAGAAAAAATGCAAACTATACAAGTAATCATGGAAATTATTTTTTTTGTATACCTGAGTAACCGTACTTTCATAAAAATATGATAAAGTGGCCTCTCCACGCAGCTACGCTCCGCACAGTTAATTGCAATCTAAGCTTCGTTCAATACGCACGCATTCGTTCTTGATAGATTTTTTTTATACTTGTGTTTGGTGTTTGGTATTTTGTAAAGTGAATATTAAAAAAAAATTTTTGTGATGGAATCTGAAGAACAAATTATGTATTTAATTTTAATATATATTATTTAAAAATATAATGACTGTTTAGTACTTTTATGGACCTAAAACAATATGCAAGAACATTTTTTATTTTTTTGTTTTTCTTTTTAACTAATTAGTGTTTTTGAAAATGTTCCGAGCTAGGTCGGGCTATAATTCTTTTTTTATAATAAACTATAGACATTAGCCATATCATAACAATCAACACATTTTCCACATGTTTCCACTTCTTAAAAAAACCGCTTGAGTTCCACGTTTTTTTTTTTTTTGAAATAATTTTGGTTATTTTTTACTTACATACAAATTTTTTTCCTATAGGTACAAATTTGACATCAAGGTATGTAGTAGGAGGTATATTGTAAAACGATATACATGCTTTTTAATCAAAGCACATCCAGCACACTTGAAGATAAGGTATCATTTATGGAACATAAGCTTTGCGAAATGATGAAATGTCTCCAAAACGAGTGCCATACCTTAAGTCACGATTTAAAACATTTTAATAGTGATTTGAAGAAAAGATGGATATAATCTAACTATATTGAAGAAAGATTTTTGAAAAAAAAAACGAGAAATAGCTTAAAACATCAATACCAGTACATAACTGGGCCACGAATTCTTCGGGACGCCCAAGGAAGCATTTCCAAGAATTACATGATCGTAGTAAACGATGAAATACAAAAGAACTCCGCAAACAGGTACCTGTTGAGGAGTTTACCTATGCAGCCAGCGTAAGTCAACGAATGTCTGGAAATGCCGCGGCCTCTAAACTTATAATAGATGCAACTTCAACACCAACAAGAGCCAAACTTTACAGGAAGGTAATAAATACTGCTCAGAAACCGAAAGTAAAAAATTACACACCTGAACAAGCTTTACAAATTTTGGTTGAAGATGACTTTACAAGGAGGCAGTGGGAGTTATTACACGATTCCAATAAGAGTATATTTCCTTGGTATACTCTACTTAGAGAAGCAAAGAAACTCTGCTATCCAAAACCAGAGTCAATCCGAGTTACGGAGACGAGTGTTGAAGTTGTGCTTCAGGACCTATTTGATCACACAGTAAAGAGACTTTGTTTTTATCTTGAGATAGATTTTTTATGGGAAAACGTACAATTAACCTAAATCAACATATAAAACGATACCTATTACATTTTTTTAATATTACTCCCCTCCCCACCCTAAGTCAGCGCCCCTTCACCCGATTGGTAAAGTAATGCCAGATATGAAATCGGAGCACCTAAAAACATATAAAACGATAACAATTACGTTTTTTTAATATTACTCCCCTCCCCTTCTCCACCCTAAGTCAGCGCCCCTTCACCCGATTGGTAAAGTAATGCCAGATATGAAATCGGAGCACCTAAAAACATATAAAACTATAACAATTACGTTTTTTTAATATTACTCCCCTCCCCCTCCCCACCTTAAGTCAGCCCCCTTTACCCGATTAGTAAAATAATGCCAGAAATCAACTTAGCGCCCTCAAAAATCCCCGGATACTGTTTTTAACACGTCTAGAGTCAAAAACAACGACGTTATTAATTTTGTCCGGTTTTTGAAGCCAAATGCTCGTTAGTGAGTCGGTTAAGAAACAGAGAACCTACCGACTTGATAAGTGAAAACAGCCTACTTGTTATTTTGTTTATACTCTGTCAATAATATTAAGATATATTAAAATGCGACATTCCTTCTAAAACTAAGACAAGGAAGTTATAGTAATTTTCCTTTTATTACATAATAGTTCTTAAAAATTGAAAACCCGGCTTTTTATTTGGCTACATCTCGAAAATAGCTTATTGTTGAAGTAGTATTCGAAATAAAATAAAAAAATGTACAAATATACCTTTTTCTGTTTTACATTTATTGATAGAAAATACCTTCTTTGCGATAGCTAACAGATCCACCGCCTTATCGAACTGTTCGTTATTAACAAAATATTGGGCACATTTATCAATTAAAGCGGGATCGGAATCAGCATCAAGTTGTGTTGCAATTTCTTGTAAAATTTCATATTGTTGGGTCGTAAATGCTAATTCTAAAGCTTTATGTAACATACCACCACGGTGATACAATACTACTGCGTTTTCAAGGTTATTTTGATCTTCGAAATATTTTGCAATTTCAATTTTTTCCCGATTTGACACCACCAAACCTAAAAGATGTAAGTTTTGTTTTAATTCAAAATATCGAGCTGAATTAAATGATTCAATGTTTACTTTCTTGCACCACTTGCACCGAGGAGTGTAATTTTGACAAATGTGTCATCGTCAAAATAGGTTAAAAAAGCTAATGTTTTTAAATATATTTTTCAAGGAGTCCATCCATGACTTTTTGGAAAGTTTATTTTACATTAAACCTTTGTTTCGTATATTTAAGCTAGTATTTATACACGCTTATTTCAGTTATTGGAATTATCAGTTTTGTTTCAGTAAATGATAATTTGAAAAGGCGTAATGGAATAATAGATTTAAGGTGACCTAACGGGGTGAGTAAGAGCAACTTAGATAATAATGTCTCTTTGATAAAGCTTCTTGAGAATTTTATTACTAGTTGTCTATACTTGTATCTAGGCAAAAATTTCTATTTATTCATTTTATATTAAACGTACGTTTATTTATCAGAAATCAAAATTATTTCCTGTAAGCATTGTTTTAAACTTTATGAAAGGTAAATTTCTGACCACAATTGGGCATTTTTAATTGATTCATTTAGATTATTTGAGTTTACAAAATTATTTGCACTGGTTTTAAAAGAAGATATTTGAATAACGAGAGTACATTTTTATTTTGCCTTTAATTCACAATATTTGTGCGGATTACTGTTTTTTTCCCATTTCAATCAGCATAAACTTGTTTTCCATTAATTTTTATGATTTGGATAATAACAAATTTATTAAAAAAATAGCTTTAACTTATTATTGTCGGGTAACCTAAGATGAGGAGTGAGCATGAAAGTATCAAGTATACGTATTTAATATTTACATTGTAAGTTATGCACTCATTTCAGTTCTAGCATATAAATTATTTTTGGAAATTTTACGCCGATATACATTTCGATTAGCGAATTTCGTTAATATCAATATAATTATTATATTATAATGTTTTAATAAATATGCTTATAGACTTTACATTTTTTTCTTGTTATTGTTTTACTTTATACAAACCTAAATTCCAAAGTTCATCAGTTAAATTATTTTCCTTTGCTAATCGTACAGCATTGGCATATGCAGTAGCTTTAGTATAAAAATTTACGGCATCATCAAAGTGTCCAACTGTTTCATAATATCGAGCCATGTGATAAAACGCGGCTTTATCCGAATTAGTTTTAGCTAGTTCAGCAGCTTTCAATTCTTCACCCAAAAAGCATAAAACTCGAACTTGTGAATAAATATCACCGGCGTTGGCGTAAATTTTTAATGCTGCATTTAATTCTCCTTGAGATTCGATGTATTGCCCCCACCACTTTAACATTTCCCTAAAATATTGAATTTTATCTTAACTTCTATGAAATACTACTAAAATTAATCTTTTAAACAACTTAAAGAATTCACAAATCTACATAGAGAAAAACCTTTTTAAAACTTACTTATCTTTGGTTGCTGTCATATATGCTTGTAATTGTTGTGGGTGATCACTTAACATCCTAGGAATATCATAACGATGTGTTCCCGCTTTTTCATACCTGAAATGTTAAAGAAAACGTTTGTTCCATCAAAAATAAATCTGTAAAAATAGGACCCTCAGTCTCATAACTGTTGGGCCATATAAAGTAGTGAGATCCCAGTCTACAACATCGTTATAAAGTCTGACACTTGCATTTATGGACAAATTTCTGTACGTCATCTTAAGTTAAATAATATTAAGTGACTCGGTCGTTACCCGAGACAAGAACGTGACCGCTACTTGTTAAATTGAAAGATACAACAATAGAATGCTAAATTAAGTCTAAAACATTTATGTCCCTTGTAACTGCCTCAGCTTGATACAAATAGGCAACTTGAACACTGAATATTATATTGGAATGCAGTAGGATCCCATTTTAATGAGAAATGTTTTAAATCGCCAACAGAAATGTTTACTGCTCATAATAATAATAATAACAAACTGCTGTCACCAGAAATCAGCTGGAACAAAAGCTCAAAACTGTGGAGGAGTTCTCTGGGGAAAGTCTGTTCGGCCTTGATAAATGCCGAACTTTTGAGATACAGAATAGTTAAACCATTGTGGCAATTGAGGCAAAACAAACCTATAAGTACTGGGACATGGAACAGGCAAAAATAATTGATCAACAAACTATGACGATCGAATTAACCAACTAGTTGATAAGACAGGTGAGGCTGGTATTGCGAACCAACATAAAGAGTAAAAATCTATTTAATGCGCCTATGGATGCTTTGCACCAAGTTATACTTTTAGAATGATCATAGTTTCTATGGAATTGTGAAATGGAGCAAGACAGACATAGAAAGTCTGCAGAGGAATGTTAGAATACTCTTGGCAAAAGCACACAAACATCATCCTCGTAGCGCTACTGAGCGGCCGATGCTACCAAGATACTCAGGAGGAAGAGAATTGGTAGATGTTGGTAAACAGTTGGATCAACAACTAACAAACCTATACTCATATTTACATAGGCTAGCAGAGTCTTCTGTGGTGCATCGGGCAATATGCGAGGCAGATGATTTAACACCGTTGCTGTTGAGGGACCTCATTACTAACTAGGCGAAAAGAAACTTCAAATCTGGTTACAGAAGCCTCTTCATGAACGACGCCCAAAGGAGTTTAACCAAGAAAATATCGAAAAATTAGTGTCGAATTACTGGTCGAGGTCAGGGCAAAAACTGAAGGCATGCTACTATTTATCCAAGATCATCCAACGAGAAACTATCTGTAATACATAATCAGAGACTCCATGATCTGAAACGACAAAAGCCAGTATGGATGTCGATCATCAGACAATCTAGCATATAACAGGATAATGCCAAGCACTGGCGAAGTATAAGGAGAGACACGATTCAGCCGTGAAAGCCATCCACCAAGAGTTGGCAGAGAAATTTTAACTGTTGCAGGTACCGAAAGTGTCATACTATGAATAAAGCACGAAACCTATACTAAAGAACTCTACTGAGATTGAACTTGCTTTCGGATCATACAGCTGCACATAACAAGCTAAACCTCATTTTACTGGATAAAACAACCAAGCGATCTACACTACTAGAAGTCACCATTTCTAAAATAACCCAAACCCAAAGTAAAGACTTATGTATAAGGTGCATAATGTACTATTGTATTTGGTCATATATGAACATGAATTCGCAATTGTCTGCACTGTTCTGAATAACAAGGAAAACGCAAGGTTACCACCTTCTACCTTGAGGAGTATCACTTGCGTCTCGAATAGGTTTAGTGTATGACCCCTGTGTTTCGCATCACGAAAACAATCACAGTGGTAAGTCGAAATAATATTACAAGTGGGATTTTTGAAACAATTTTTAAGATAGAATTGATCAAAAAGGTTTCCTTTTCAGCCTAACGAATAAGAGAAATATGAGAAAATTTTATATGCCTCATATAACATTTTGACGTATATATATAATATATACAGGACTTAAAAAGCTTTTAAATAATATAATAATAAACTGACCCAGTGCGTGTCGGATACTTATTATGTTAGGGTTATGTAGCAGTTATTGGCGTTGTTTGGGTCTTCTGCAATTTGGCTGTACGTCTGTCTTAATTAAAAGCATGCGCCTATAAAATTTTACCACAAAAGATGACCTTTTAAATATAAAAAATTCAAGTTTAAACATTTGTTTTTTCGTAAATGACATTTGAGTTTCGAGCCTGGCTGAGTACAACTCTAGCCTTTAGCAGTTGCACACAACGCTTACATGCTGCTGACTCAACTCTACTGGACATCTCTTTTAAATAATGTACGTGTATTAGGCTTCTTAGCCTATCTAAAGAGTTCTACAAGAACGAAACACAAAATACTGCCCTGGTATTCATCAAAATGCTTCGGGCACCAAAGTACCTCGCGGCCCCCGGCCAATTCGCAGGACCAAAGGTGATGACGACGCGGTTGCGTTGCGCACGGCCTGGACTGTGATTTAACCAAACTTGCTTTTGAGCGTGCAAGTTGTTGATACCTAAAAGTGTACTTACAATCATGAAACAAAAAAAATTCGATATAGAAGACTTTTAAAAAACTAAAAAAAAAGGTTAAATATGTAAAAAGTTTGTGCTCCAAATATATCAAATACAAATTAACTTCTGAATGACATATAAATGTGCGTTTTCATAACTTAAGCTGTATTTTACCTTTCAGCTGCTTCTTTGAAATCTTCATTTTCTTCTAAAACTTTAGCCCATGCATGTTCGGTATTTCTCAAATTAATTCGATCTTTTTTTTCTGCCAAATCGTGAGCGGCTTCCAAGTTATTTCTACATCGAAGAATTTTATTAAGAAGATCGTAACGTTGGCACTGAACGTATAACTGCTCGGCTTCATCCTAACAGACAACACAATATTATGGCAGATATATTGCGTGTTATCGCGGCATAATTCAAGGTTTTTACCCAATAAAAATATTTTAAATTCAAAACCCAGACTTTCGCAAAGATTTTATTTTTCTATTAAGATTTAAATTTTTTAATTAAAATTTAATAGAGTGCACTAAATTATTGCTGCTAATATAAAACAACCTTAACAGTCAGAATACGAAATTATGAAAATTGTAAAATCACCTCAATCTGGTGCTTAGTAGGAGCCCTTCCAGGTGAGTTACATATTCTTCTAGGGCTGGAGTGGTTTATGGCTTCCTTTCCAAAAGGAGAATTTTTTAGAATATTATATATATATATATATATATATATATATATATATATATATATATATATATATATATATTTTGTTGCCGGAACCTCTCTCTTTCATTCGTTTTAAGTATTATTTTTGTCCCTGAAGATGTTTTTCCCGGAACTGAAACGTCGCGTTCTAGTGGCGTTGCGGTCCTGTTAATCGGCGTAGATCCGACTAAGTTTGGAAAAAGTGAACTTTCTAGATTGGTAGACTTTTCGTACGACACAGAAATATGTCCCTGCGTCCTTGCTCCGTGCGCAACAATATTTGTTTCTTGCGGGAACCGGTTAATAATATTAGGGGCGCTCTGGTTTAATCTTAATCGACCTAGTATATAAATATCCCTGTTTCGGTCAATTTGAAAACCCTCCTCAGAGTTAGACACCGATTCAAAGTATTTAATTAAATCTTTCACGGGAGTATATTTTTGTTCCGTCTCGTCTTTAGTTTGTAGGGAGTTTGGGGATTGAGAGTTTGCCGTGTGACGAATTCGGGCGGCAGGTTTCCCCACCGCCGAGGTCCCACCAATTCCACCCGGGAAGTCCACATGACCACCCGCCTCATTAAACACGGACTGATGGGATGTTTCGTGACTGGACATATTTTTAAGAAGAATAATATTAAATTAATATTGGGGCAAAAAATTTATAAAAGATTTAGTCACGATTAATTACTGTCACGGTGGGCTTTTATTTAAATAGTTTTTTTGCGTCAGTTATTATAGCAGAAAATTAATAATGTAGAATGTCTGTTGTTATGTTTCTGTCTGTCCGTGCGCATCTATAGGTCTGTTCTTTATACCTATCGTTGTTGATAATATAGATTAACAATAAAATAAATTTTAACAATTCAAATAAACTTAAAATTCTCAAACAAAAATAACAAAAAGTATTTTCTAGAATAAAAGTAATAAAATCAACTTGTTCCGAGATTTCTATTAAAAGAGAATCTCGTTACAAAAAACAAACAAAACGTAATAACTAAGTATAACAGTTTTAAAGAAAAATAACACAATGAACATTAATAAAATATTAGTGTTTGCAAACGATTAAGATTAAATCAAGTTCAAATTTAATCAGAAATTGTCAGAGTATTCAGATGTCTCGATAAAAGTTTTTTGTACGGCTTTGAGTTGCTAGATCTTCTATCTGCTGACGCAACCTTGCGACGTCGGCCGTCGGCAAGCGGCTTGTTACCGACAAAAACAAAGGGACAAAGACGTCTGGGCGACAGGCGTCTGGGTTTCCCAACTTATAAATTTCACTTAAAATTTGGATTTTTAAACAATGAAATTTAGTTTAATTAGTCCACGATTTTTTACAACGTTAAAGCGCGAATATAATGTTAGCATTTTTAATTGAGTATGCTTGTTTATGCAGTTATTCATTTAAATTGTCACAAACAATAGGTTTAACACAAAAGTCTCAAGTTCTAGTTTTTTCAGTTTCACGCGGGGAAAGTCTTTATGCGGTTGAGAATAATAATAATAAAACAAACTCAAAGCAGAGTTTTTTCGCGAAAATCTATAGCTGGTTTTTCCCGTAGAGCCGAACACTTATCGGACCCTACGGTTAGCCTAGCACGAAGTTTTCTAAAAGAACAAACAAGTAGGACTTAGGCGCACCTTTGGAAAGTGACTTTCAACTTTCCAAACTTACCAAAGTACAACGTTTGGTTGTTCTGCTTGCCTACTTGTTTGTTAAAAACAGAATTACTACCCTATTCGCGAATGGGGCGCAATCAATAATATTTCTTCTGGTAGAGAATCTAGGCATTAATTTCTTGGGAGAAATTAAATACTCTAGAGGCTCTCCTATTGAAGATCCCCGGGAGTTTTCGCTAGCTATGTGCAAATGCTAGGTACTAACTCCTCGGCAGCGATCTCGCGACGCGTGGACAACCCAGCCAAATGCGTGTAGATTGTCTTTCGAAACTGAAGCCCGAATCTTAGCCTGCGGTGTATACTTCTTCTATCCCACGATGTCAGGCAAGAATAAGAGAGTGAATGTAATTTTGGAATGATATTTATACTTTTCTGAGGGTTGATTTGGCAACACGCCCTGAAAGTTCCGCGGAGCCAATCAGGGTGGTGCCGTGTAGGGGTGCGAATCTGCACTTTTTAATATTTAAAATTTACAATAAATTAACGCTGAAATTACAAATGTTGCGTATGTATGTCAGAGACTTTAATTATCCGCGTGATTTAGTATATGTTTTGTCTACGAAAGTTTATCCTTTACTGTCGTTTTTGCCGTTTTAAGATTTCGTATTTATATGAGGCAAACTTCCAACCGCTGCGCCGAGTTTGATCACGTGACTGGGGTGGAGTTTGCTAAGGGAGTCGGGCGTTAGTTATAAGGAAAAATTACAACGCGTTTCGCTTATATTATTTTGGACCATTGACATGTAAAACACGTATATATATATATATATATATATATATATATATATATATATATATATATATATATATATGTGTGTGTGTGTGTGTGTTAAAACTCTTGTAAGTTGCAATATACTTAAAAGTAAAATAGCACAATCCGCGCCTCGAGAAACTAATCCGCCATTTTACCTGGTGTGTATGCCGAGAGACAACGCACACCTCAGTCGATGCCTCCTGATGAAGTTGATTAATCAAGTTCAAAATACTGTAATTGCCAGTAGCACCTTCGATTATATCTGCAGTTAAGAGATCCCGGAATCCTATTAAAAGTTTCCCTTATTTTATAAAAATTGATAATTGAAAGACTAAAAATTTAGACTCACGACGAAAAGCTTTAAAAATTGACATGTCTAATGTTAATCTGGCAATGCTTAAGAAAATCTGTATTCGTTGATTATCCGTACTAGTCTTTGAAACTCCGTCCAATTAAGGACAGATTCGTATACAAAGGGGTACAAGGTTATATATATATATATATATATATATATATATATATATATATATATATATATATATATATATATAAACTCTTGTAAGTTGCAATATACTTAAAAGTAAAATAGCATAATCCGCGCCTCGAGAAACTAATCCGCCATTTTATCTGGTGTGTACGCGAAGAGACAACGCACACCTCAGTCGATGCCTCCTGATGAAGTTGATTAATCAAGTTCAAAATAATGTAATTGCCAGTAGCACCTTGAACTTTACAACCTATTTAAGGGGGAAAAATCCTATCAAAGCTAAATAATATTCTAATTTTTACCCTATGTATAAAAGTATACATACATTACGGTTAAAATTTTAATTTACTTATAAAATAGGGCCAAGTCTAGTGACAACTTAGTCAAAAAAAAAATGAAATCTCATGGGAGCCAAGTCTATATCATCCTTATTGTTAAGTCTAACATATTAATTTAAAGATCTTTACATCTTAAATTAAATAACATTAAGTGGCTTGGCAGTTGCACAGGATAAAAATGTGACAGCTATAATATAAAAAACATAACAATAACAATACCCTCTCTTTCATATTGTGGTACATTATAGAGAAATATACTACAACATAAAAGAAAAGGCGTCATAGGACTACACCTCTATGCTAAAAATGTCTATTATAGAATTCATTACACCATAGGTAAATGACTACACCTCTATACTAAAAATGTCTATTATATAATTCATTACGCCATAGGTAAATAAAACCAAGCTTTATAATACACTTTATCGCTCTCTTTTATGTTGGTAAATGCGGAGACAAAAAAATTCATATAGATGGTTATAGGTAGAAGTAGTAAAGTGCTAAAGGAAAGAATAATTAGGTGTTACCATAGCGGACAATAAATAAAACTACAGGATACTAATTTTTTTCTTCCACCGTTTATATTCATTTTTAATTTACAAAGTCAATATTTTGATAAATCAGACTATATTTTTTTATTTTTATGAGTTTTTATGGATGTGGAACAGTATATCAACAATTTTTTAGATCCAACGAGTGATATACGTAAGTTTATGGGAATGCAATATATAATTTTACTAGATTGGGCGAGACGACTCAACTTCTGAATTGGGGAGAAGAATCTGTCTGGTCTGAGTAGTCTACGGAAAACTGGGACACCTATTCCGGTCAGACATTTCAATAAGCCTTAAACATAATATAGTGTTTAACTAATGTGTTCTCCCAGTGCTGACTCAACACAGCAAGAGGTTTCTGAAAATTATCTCTCTGTAAATAATAATATCCTTCCTGATACTGGTATTTGTATTCTTAAGTTTGCCCCTTTGTCTAAGACACTAAAAAACAATCGATGAGGTTGAAAACCAACTCTTATTACGCCACCAACACGTTCACTCCTCGAAATACTAATTAAAATTGAGCTATCAATCTCCATGGCCGTAAAGAGATTCACCACCTGCATTTTATCATAACTTATTCTCTCGATAGTTACTTTCGATTAAGTTCCTCTACATTTAAACATTATATTTTTAACTCGTAAATTTCTCTCCTGAAATTCATTACACGCTTCAAAATCACACAATTATTCGATGGCAGAAAAAGAAAAAAGGTATTTTTTTGTAATAATTTGGCGCCAACTTCAAAAATGTCAATTACATTTAAAAATCTATGCAGTTATTTTTCAATTTTTAGCTTTTTTTGAACGAGGTTAAAGATATTTGTTCTAATTTTGTTTTTCGATGGATCGCAAAAGTACCCATTTTAGCCAAAACTGTTGTAAACCACACTAAATTGACCAAACAAACATTTTTTGATTCTGGTAATCCTCTAAATGCCAGTTTTGTCTATCACAGTACATTCGCTATTTTTTAGCGTTAAACAATTAATTTCAGATTCATACGCTCTCGAAAACCCCCCAAAATCGATTTTGAAAGAATTTGAGAAGTGTAACTTTTTCAACTCTCCACATTCTATCCTTCCTCTAATATCACTTCACGAAACCAATTTTAAGTTTGTAATTCACGCATCCAAAAACCCTTATATCAATTTTGGACGAAATCGAGGAAATATACAATTTTTAGTCATATTGGATCTGCGATACTTCAATTTAAACATTAATTTTAGATTCATAATCTGCGACCCCGAGGTGTGGACAACATTTTTTTTATCTGCTATATTATAAGCGCCATCTTGGATTTTATTGAACCAATTTCAGCTAAACCTATATGAGACCAGTGGCAGGGCGTAGCGTGCGAAAGCTCTCACTCTGGGTGGCACTTTGCTAGACACGGCAAATTTCCAAAACACTTTTTATTTTGACTAGAATTTCTTTTAATATTTTTTTGTTTTCGATGAATTCCAATCTGTAGATGAGTACGATCGTTTCATTCTTTTATAACCTTGTACCCCTTTGTATACGAATCTGTCCTTAATTGAACGGAGTTTCAAAGAATAGTACGGATAATCAACGAATACAGATTTTCTTAAGCATTGCCAGATTAACATTAGACATGTCAATTTTTAAAGCTTTTCGTAGTGAGTCTAAATTTTTAGTCTTTCAATTATTAATTTTTATAAAATAAGGGAAACTTTTAATAGGATTTCGGGATCTCTTAACTGTAGATATAATCGAAGGGTTGCGAAGAATGTTTTTAAAGGAATTACACTATTTTTTTATACGAAATTAATAATTTTTAAAGTAAATTTAAAAAATAATTTTCTTAATGAAACAAATATTTATTAAATTGTAACATTCAATAGTTTCAATAATATTTTTTATGATTTCTAATTGACAATAGTTTTTTTAAAGAAATAATGCTGCTTGTTATAATTGATTAATATAAAAATACAAAAATACATGGGGGGGGGGGTCAAAAACCTACACTACGCCATAGCGACTTCCTGAATACAAATAATATATCGCAATATATATATATATATATATATATATATATATATATATATATATAAGTCAAATTTAACACTTATTTAAACTCAGTTAAAAAAGTATGTGTTTCAGCTAAAATTATTTTAAAGCAAAATAAATGGGGCAACAAAGAATAGTTTTAGTAATCTTACCCCTCGAAAATCCCCAATATCACTTTTGGATAAAATCAAGAAACGTAAAATTTTGAGTTCGCCATATTTAATTCTTTTAAAATAATTTTAGATTCATAATCTGAGACCCGAAAAATTCTCTCCAATTTCTGACAATAATTTTTTTCGCTATATTATAATCGCCATCTTGCATTTTGCGAATTTCGGCCAAAATAGCACCACTTCAGAAACTTCCTGAGCATAACACAAATTTCATTCGCCATTCCAAAATAACCGATGTTCATATTTTTATAAAAACATATACATATCCTTTTATTAATGCTATTTAATTATTGGCACCGTTGTATGTAATTAAGATATCCATATTCCTTAAGGTTCTCTCTAAACTATATTTTTTTAATTGATCCCTTTTGCATAAAAAATACTTTCAATTTGTGCATCTCTACCCGAAAAAATAATTCCATACTTTACCAAATATTCAAAATTAGTCAAATACAAAATTTTCTGAGATTTTTCACTCATACAGTTCCCTACAACTCTAATTCCATAGCTTACTGAACTTCATTTAAATAATAAATTATTTATGTGACAAGCCAGTTAGAAATTCATCTGTTGCTAAACCAAGCAATTTTGTATGTTCTACCATATTGATATTACTATTTAAGTTATCTTGCGTGGTTTTTAACTGTTGGTAACCTTATACTGATCATAATTGCACAAGTTTTTCCTTGATTTAGAATGACTTAATTTTCAATGAACTATTTATTTACATAACAATGATTTATTGAACTGAGTTTGCAATATTTATATCTAATACTTTATATAATACTATTTCTTAGAACGTCACATTCTTACGTAGCTGCCAAGTAAATAAAACTGTCAAATAATGTACACAAATGAGAGCTCACTAGTTTTTGTAGCCAAATAGAGTCACGAGATTTAATCCCGTTTCTGTAGATAGTCTAAATTTTTTACTTAATTAAACCCGTCAAACAAATAACTAAATCAGTAACAATTAAATTAACTAGCAGTATATGAGCTTATAATAAGATAAAAACAATAGCGGCCGAACCCAAGACGAATTTATGTGAAATATTCAATAATTTATAACAAATGTTAATGCGCTTAAGTAACTTTGGCTGGGCGGGCCACGTAGTATCCGAGCATCTACATACTTATTCCAGGACTCCACACCAAATTTCCAATTTAATTGTGATTAATAGTGAGTGAATAGCGGTAATTTACGATATTGGAGCTCATCAGTTACATTGTACTAGGGCTTTACCAACAATATCAGCAATAAAGTAACATATCTTAAGATCAGATTTTAGAGTATCAAATACACGTAATGAAATCCTATAATGGTTTTCTTCAGAATTCTAATAAAAAATTTCCTACATGTTCCAAACTTTTACCAATCCCGGTAGAAAGGTAGAGAAACTATATATCCGAGCATTATTGCCAACGTAATTTAATAATTCAGATTCTCTCATCATTTAATGCATTTTACGTTAAAATTTCTCACGTAAGAAGAAACATACAACATATATTAACCTGTAAAAAATTATAGTAACAACTACCAACACATTGTAGTAATAATTTTTATCTCCATTTTACCTTACCAATAATCCTAAATGAATCGCCAATACAGCAACTTTAGCTTCCTGAGGCAAACTATCATCATTGATTGCCAATCTAAGTGCTCTAGCAGCCTTTGCATTTCCCATATGTCCCAAACATACGCTAGCGACATCTAATCGCTTTGTTTTAACACACATTCTGGCTAAGCTTGCCCACACTCCTTGACTTTGTACTAATTTTATAGCTTTAAATGCAGCATCCATATTTCCTTAAATTAAAATTTAAATCTAATATAAATTTAGAGTATAACTAAACAGAGCGTACTGCGCATTAGCTACAAAAATTTAATAACAAATATAGTAAAAAATTTATACAATATAAGCAGGAAATATATTTTTTAATTCTTTGTTCTTTTCTGTACAAATTTTGTTAAAACAGTTTATACATGGTTATCATGATCGTAGATCAAAATGACTTTTTAAATAGAAGATCGCTCTCTATTTCTCTCGTTCATTCACATGCGAAAAGTACATGGAGATCGCTCTCTTTTAACCAGGTCTGGGAAATATCGTCCCAATCTACCATCACTATGGTTCATTTTGAAAAAGCATTAATTTTAATTACATTATGCGAAAAGAGGCGTTATTTAAAAAAAATGACCTCTCGATTAGAGTTATTTTAACTCCATTTTATAACGTATTAGTTCGGAAAAATAAATCCCAAAACCAAAAGTCGATATGTCTTTTCGTTTAAAATGCATCGCAAAAATGGTAGGATATTGTTAGAGAGCCTGCATTTATTGTTTACTAAAAAAAAGGTTTGCTGTAAATAGCCCTAAAAATTAAAAAAAAATTACAATCGGCTATTTATGGCATTTTTAAGGTCTTTTTACTAATTAGAGTATTTTTTAAAATTGAATTTAATTATTTACCTAAAAATGCATCATTAATCTAAATATCGCATAGATAAAAAGGAGACTGTATAGGTTTGTTCTTTTGTTTTATTTCGTTATAAATCGTAGTATCCAGATCAATAAATGTACTATTTAAATTTTCGATGCATGTTCTAAGTAAATAACCTTAATTAAATTAAAAAAAGTACTCTAGTTAGTAAAAAAGTTTTAAAATGACTAAATATAGAAAGTTACCAATAATCTTTAATGTTACTTACAGTAAACCTTTTGTAAGTGAAATAAAAAGGCTTCTCTGACAACGTCGTACCATTTTTGCAACAAATATTAAACGACAAGAGATACCGACTTCCGGTTTAGATATATATTTTTGCTAATTAAAGGACTATAAACCAGAGTGAAAACAAGTTTTCTGAATAGAAACGCCTTTCGTTTACTATGCACAACAACTTTAAAATGGTTTATAATAAAAATTATCAGAATAAAAAGCCATAGTTGGCTTAGCAAACCAAAGTATCAACATTTTAAATTGTTAACTTTCACCATGCTCCACAGTAGGACAGAAATTAAAAATCGTAATGATGAAAATATTGCTTTTATTTTCACAGAATGTAATACATCGTTAGATATTAAAATTTGAAAGCTATATTATTTTACAATAGGCCCTTTTTAAAGCTCATAAGTTATTTTTAAAGCTAATTTGATAAGTGATATCATCAGAGTCTTATTCAGAACCAAAAGTAACTTTGTATAGTTTATTATCTGGAACTTCTGAGTTTTCTAAAGACAGGTGTCAGCAGAGAGACTGGTATATAAATTAGCAGATGATACATCTAAATCACCAATAAACAGATCAGAGGATATAGGAAGTATTGGTAATAAAGAACTGGCAATAATGGCTTACCCATGCACTAGAATTCTGTCAACAAATGATGACATATAAAACCAGGAGTAATCCTTTACAAACAACTTGGCAGTTCTACTTTTATTTTATATCGAGAAGCTATAGCTTGCAGAATAATACCAAAACACTTTACTCAATCTTCATGGACTCTTGTTATCTTTGCCGGACCTTTGTAACTTAAAAAAAAAGCGATCGTTGGATGTTTCTGAGCCTCCAGACTGAACACGATCAATTATAAGTCCCATCTCTTCGCCAGTTAATCAATAGTTTATAAATATGTCACTATCACTTCTAAAAATCTTTGTTGGTATTGGCTATAGTCAGTGCTGCCATCGCATCTCAATTTTGAAAATAATACTAGTTCATCAACTTCAGCTTGGTAAATGTTCTTTTTACCTCTTCTTGAATTTTCAGCATTCTAGAAACTGTATGATGTAAAAATACATGCAATTATCATGTACTGTGATATCTGTTGAATAACACGTTAGGTTGACATTTCTAAGTATCTGGTAACTTGAGTATATATTAAGCTTTTCTTAATTTGGCACCTTGCCGAATTTTCAAATATTGATATTCGATTAGTTTAGTTTCTATAAAGACAGACGAGTATAACTGGCATGTACCACCCTATTGCTTTGTCGCGGTATAGGATCTTTTGTGTTCTTTTTTGGATATTTTGAACGTAACTTCATCTCAGCTGCATAAGTTAATACTTCTGTTGCGTAGCTCTAACATAAATCTTTGGTTTTTCTTTTTTTTTGGCTTGTTTGCTACTTTTAGGTGGCGAACACATGAAGTTAATTATGAAACTTCTGGCCCAACAGGAATTAAGGTTGGATACGGGAAATTTTTGTCCAATCATTTCGCGTTTTTCTTAAAAAAAAATCATATTTGCAGCTTTCGGTCCACTTTCTACACTTACTACTTCACAACAAAGTTATTTATTGATAGTATGCCATTACTTCTTTTTGGCTCGCGTATAACGACCCTAACGATTTACAAAATTGGAATCTTAGGTTTCAACTCAACTAATAAAAAATGTATTTTCCCCCCATGATTTAAAAATTTGCACCTTATTTTTAAACATTTTTTTTATCGAAGTATTAGGCCAATTAATTTTGTATAAAATAAATCGGAAGTATGTGGAAGTAAAAAGAGAAGACAAATTGAAAATGAAACGACGCGGAAAAAGCACACCTTTACAAGGGTAATATACGGTTCCATTGTTTCACTATCAACAACTTTTCAAATAACGACAATAACATGAGTAATATAGCTTGTATTAATTTACCCATAATAAATCTGAATTCACTTGCACTAACAATAAATAACTGTTTGAATTTGCTTCACCAACTACAGCATTTACAACTGTAATGAGTAACTAACAAATGTAAAAGTTTATAGACCTAAAAATTATTTTATTGACATAATTATATCATTAACATCAATTTAAAAAAAGACCTGGCTTTCTTTCTGATTTGTAAAGAGTAACGATATATTTTTAATAACCATTTTAATCACGTTTTACGATTTTCGTCCCACTATGCCCTGTTAAAGGTCAAATTCTAGCAGCTGTAGTATTAGTTATAATTGTTACAAATGTTGTCAAGCAAGGCAGAAGAAAACATGTCTCTTATATTTCGATAACATACAGTCCAATAACAATTCCGGTACATGTTGATAAGCTCGGTTACATTCACACTGATCCCTTCCAAAGACGCATTTTACGTACGTGGTCCATTCCATCTCAAG
The DNA here is from genome assembly GCA_034092305.1 of Diaprepes abbreviatus. NCBI lineage: Eukaryota > Metazoa > Arthropoda > Insecta > Coleoptera > Curculionidae > Diaprepes > Diaprepes abbreviatus. Next base: position 10,600,340 of record JASJET010000137.1, on the reverse strand, counting down.
GTAACCAATAAACAATAACGAGCTATTTGTCAATACATCTCCGCTATATGTACTGGTATAGTTTCCTTTAAAAAAAAAAGTCGGTTTGGAATTGGTACACAAACCCGAGCGATATACTTCATATCAGGAAGGCTTGCCGAACAACTTTGCCAGTGGGCATAGTGAAGATGAGGCTTTAGTATGATGTATCTTTAATCTAACCTAACTCCGCTACACCAGCCCCAAGCCTGGGGTCCCATCCAGGGAAGGGAGGAGTAACAACGTCGTAAAAAAACCAGGGTTCAGCTGGCCCGGCTGATAGCACCCTGTGAGGGCTCCTTGGCCAGGATGACGGTCGAAGAGGGAAGACAGGTCTCCTAAAGCCGTAGAGAAGGCAACCCGTCTAGGAGAGAGACACTCCAAAATCAAAGCTCTGGTCCTCCAGGTTAGGGGTTGAGGCATCGGGCTAACCCCTCGGCACTCGTGAAAGACAAAAAAGGATAAAACTTTCAGTAACCAGCCTCGGAATCGGATGAAGAAACGAAGACGACTTACGCTTAGAAAACGGACTATGAATATTGGCACTTGGAACGTCCAAGGCCTATCCCAAAAAATTAACGACATAATTTCAGAAACAAAAAAGGCCAACCTAGACATCCGAGACAAAAAAGAAAGGGCAAGGGTCAGAAAACCTAGGCGAATATGATCATCTCTTTTCCGGAATACTAAAGAATAAAAGAGCCCAACAAGGAGTGTCTATACTTATCCGAAAAAGTCTACGACAAAGCATAACATCTTGGGAACCAACGCATCATAAAAGTAAATCTAAGCTTGCACGGAAATAAAGTCACTATAATGGGAGTATACGGTGTAAACGAAGACGCTGTAGTAAGGGAGAAAGAAGAGTTTTTCGAACAACTATCATATAAAATCTCAAAAATAGGGACCTCCAGAGAGCTACTTTTATTAGGAGACCTAAATGCAATAACTGGAAAAAAAGTGAACGACAAAATAGTAGGACGATTCGGAGAAGATATATTGAACGACAATGGCGACAGACTAATTAATACATGCGACCAAAATGGACTTCGCATCCTAAATGGTTTTTACCAACACCGCGAAATACAATACCTGGATACAACAAACAAGAAATTTGAAATCCGTCATAGATTATGTAATAGCGCGTCAGGATACAAGGCTTAAAATTCAAGATGTACGAGCCTATAGAGGAATCGCGTGTGGAAGTGAACCACCTGGTTAAAGTCAAAATACTGCCCTTCCGCCTAGCCAAAAGTAAAGAAGGCACAGAAGAACAAAAACAAAAAACTCCTGAAATTAAGTACAACTTAGTTAGCTTCAATCACGAAAGCGTTAAAAAACGATACAAAAAGCGACTTGATGATAAACAGGTACGGGAAAACTTTGATAGTGTAGAGCAACAATACGCTTACGTTAAAGAGTGCCTAAGAAGTGCAGCAGAAGAAGCCTTGGGAAAGTACGAAAAGCCCAACAAAAGAAGGCCATACTGGTGGGATGAAGAAATCGAAGATATGATAAATTCTAAACGAGAAAGATAAAGTAAATATTTAAGCTTAAAGACGGATGAAAGTAGAAGTGAATACAAAACGGCCCAAAGAGCAGCGCGAAACGCAATAACCCAAAAGAGAAACAAAACCTGAGAAAGAACATGTACCAGAATAAACGCACATTTGGGGGGTAGCAGAAGTACCGAAAGCTGGAAAATACTGAAATATCTTCGACAAGAAAAATCTAAAGATATCATTTCACCGATTGGTTTATCTCAATGGGATGAACACTTTTCAAAATTGTTAGCAGAAGAAAGAGCAGAATACCAACAAACAGTACAAGCTGATTCCGGCGTGCACGTAGGCACCATAGCATCTCCACTAAGGATAGATTGCAAAGAAGTCGAGCAAATATGCCAAACATTAAAAAACCGAAAATCACCAGGTCCCGGAAATATCCCGCTTGAGCTACTTAAATACGGCACAGAGAAGTTATACAGACAATTGACAAACCTCTACCAAAAATGTATAAACGGAGAAAAGATACTCGAAGAGTGGAAAACATCCTATATTACCACTATACACAAAAAAGGAAGTAAAGACGTCTGTGATAACTATCGAGGAATTGCGGTTCTCTGCACAATCTCGAGAGTGTATGGGAAACTAGTCAAAAAGAGGATTGAGAGCGAATACTCAGATATGGAGGCCGAAGAATAGGGTGGATTTAGACCAGGTAGATCTACTGTTGACCATCTCTTTACAATAACCCAGCTCATTGAGAAAAAATCAGCACGGAACCAAGAAATAGACCTGCTCTACGTGGATCTCAAAAAAGCCTATGACAGCATACCACAACAAAAACTCTGGGAAGCCCTAGAAAAAACAAATATAAATATAATAATTATCAAGGCTGTTCAATAGCTCTATTCAAATAATACAAGCAAAATAAAGAAAGGGCATAATATTTCAAAAGGATTCACGGTTAGCAAAGGGCTCAAGCAGTGATGTTGTTTGTCTCCAACCTTGTTTAAAATCTACTTGGAACAAGCGTTAAAAACATGGAAAAGAAAGTGCGAAAATATGGGCATTCCACTAAACGATTCCATACTATACACATTGTGTTTCGCAGACGACCAAATAGTTCTGGCATAAGATTACGAAGATCTAGAATACATGGCTCGTAAGCTAATAGAAGAATATCAAAAGTGGGGGCTAGAAGTTAACATCAAAAAAACGGAATACATATGTATTGGGGGACAGCAACAAAACTTGATTCTGGAACAACAGCAGCAGGAAATAAATCACTGTGAGAAATACAAGTATCTCGGAATGTATATAACCAACGACGGCAAACTTGACGAAGAAATCAAGCATAGAAACAACCAGGGATGACAAGCTATTAGACAGTTGAACAGCATAAAACAATATCCAAAGAAAACAAACACAAAATCTTTAATAGTATTGTTAAAAGCATTGTCACCTATGGAAGTGAAGTATGGCCACTGAAAGAAAGAACTCTAAGAACACTGGAAGCTACAGAAATGGATTATTGGAGAAGAGCGGTTGGAAAATTCAGAATGGACAGGGTCAGAAATGAAAGGATCCAAGAAATTATGGGTGTTAAGCACAAGATAACAGAAGATAATAAAATCAACCAACTTAGATGGTACGGACATGTTCAACGAATGGACGATACTAGACTTCCAAAAAAAGTTTTAAATTGGGCACCACAGGAAAGAAGAAAGAGAGATAGACCCAGACTAAGTTGGAGAGAAGGAGTGGATAAAGATATAAGAATAAGAGGAATAGATGAAAACCTATGGACAAACCGAGATCAATGGAGACTGGAAATCAGAAGACGGCGTAGAACGTTATAAACTGATGTTTATATATATATATATATATATATATATATATATATATATATATATATATATATATATATATATATATATATATATATTGAAGCCTTATTAACTAATGACTAATTTTAAAGTTTGTGGTAACAAACAGAAAATATCTGAATAAAAAACATAAATAACAAAAAACATCCTCCGTGGGCATTCTCGGTTTAACGTACTGGTGAGGTTTACATGCTTTGATGATACTAAGAACTATCTCAGTTGTAGTTTGACTACTGCCACAACGTAGCGTCTGGTCTGGAGTAGGCGGCTACAAACGGGCGGATTAACCTCAAAACGTAAATAAGGCAATCAATCTAGGGAAGGGCACCCGAAATTTTCTTAAGATAGAGGAACTAAGAGATAGGAATTATTTACCTCAGGTGGGTATCGGTATCGTGGGAGAATCCCACTTCTCTGTCGAGGGCTGCCTCACGGATTCTGGAGGAGACAATATTCCATTTTCAAGAAGCAACAGATTGAAGATGCGAGCTCCTGTCGCACAAGAAGTAATAGCCCAACAACAGCAACAACAACATGAACTATATCAGCACGAGAGCCAAACAACACCAAGACCTTGACCTGCCGACGGTGCTGCGCGCGAACCTCAACCAGCACTCACTCAAGCGGGACGACCAAGACAGAGCATGAAATGGACTGTGTCTATGGATGAAACAATAATGCGCATTTTTTACACAGTAACTCATCTAGAACAAGAGATGATCGGCTATAGACAACTACTTGCCAAATTCTGCAGAGAATACCCACATATATTAATATCCGAAACGCGACTTAATATAATAAAACGGAAATTGAGCGAGAGATCACGGGCACTGACGACAACAATGCACAAACTGCTGTTCCTGAGTCTCAGTCAGAATCCTAGGTCGAGTAACATTAAAACAACGGTGCCAAGCAACATCAATTCGAGGTCGAAGAACAGCCAAACAACGACATTCAAGAGGACACCGTTGACCTCTACCAGAAAATATCTACTGAAATGAGTAAGGCGGTGCTTTAGTATGATAGAACCAATCCATTATGCAGGCCACTACTGCCAAGAGTAAACTAACCTAAAAAACTCGATATTATAATGGATACTATAAAGAACAGAGTTTTGCCAGTTTATGTTTCAAAGGCTCACACGTTAGAACATTTACATATGCTGATAAACTGCGCCGCAACTGCAGTAGCTAGAACTATGTGAATTAGGATCACCATGAGGTAGCGAAAAGACCACTCAAGCCCACAACCTAGGATCCTTCAATAGGAGAAAAGACTTAACAAAAAGGTCGAAGCATTTACATGTGTTGATCAACTGCGCCGCAACTGCAGTAGCTAGAACTATGGAAATTACGATCACCATGAGGCAGCGAAAAGATTACACAAGCCCACAACCTAAAATCCTGCAATAGGAGAAAAGACTTAACAAAAAGGTCGAAAGTCTTCGGAAAGACATCGGGCAGCTTACAGAGTATATTAGAAATGTTAGAACGAGTACAATTTTGAATCGGGTTCAATACCTCTGGAAACATGACCTAATAAACCGCGCTGCCCAACAGTACCTCGCCTTCATAATTGGAAAGTGCCAGGTTCTTATCATGTCCAGAATTAATGGCTACAAAAGCCCCTTCATAGACGACAGCCAAATGAGGTTAATCAGGAAAATGTCAACAAATTAGTGTCGAACTATTGGTTGACGCCAGAGCAAATGTTCCCTGAAATCGAGGGCATCCCAACTATCTAAACCACATAATCAGAGACTCCACTATCTAGAACGACCAATGCAGATATAGATGTCGAACATCAGAGACAATCTGGCACATAAAAGGATGATGCCAAGCATTTGCCGCGTCGGAGTAGAAGGAAAGACACGATTCAGCCGCCAAGATCATCCATCAAGAATTGGCAGAGAAATTGAAACTGTTCCAGGTAGAGAAAGTGCCATACTATAAATACACCTCGGAGTCTATACTGGAGAACAACGAGTTGAAGCTGTACTGAGATCGAACTGTGCTTACAGGCCATACAGTTACACATAACAGACCAGATCTCATTTTAGTAGATAAAACATCCAAGCGAGCAATACTAATGAAAGTCGCTATCCCTAGCAACAATTCAAAAAAAAAAAAAAAAAGCATAATGAGAAGATCGCCAAATACAGAGACCTAGGGGTACAAATACGTAGACAGTGAGGAACGAGTAGCGTCCGGACAATTCCCATAATTCTATCAACAACCGGCGTAGTAACGAAGAATATTTTACTTAACATGAAAGGATTGGGCCTTAGTGAACACGTGCAAAAGGCAGTGCTACTTAGGACCGCTCAAACTGCCCGGAAGTTAATAAGAAATATAGGGGACCGTTAACTTATTATAGGTTTAGTCTCTAGTTGGTATTAAAGAATACTGTTGTTTTAACTAATTTAAAATGTATGATATTGGGCATTTTCTCGGTATATGTATATTTGTTTGTTTTTTTTAAACAACTAATGATGACACACTGTTTCTTTATGGCTACCTACATAACATAGAAAATGATGTTTAAAAAATACAAGATTCCCAATTTTACTCTCGCTCGAACCAGCCGTCTTGCGGACATTAATTAATTTATCTCAAAAATTACTCGTCAACGTTTTACAAAGGAACTTTAATAACGATTGTGTAACTCGTTCTAAGCAGTTTGTGCTAAGTGACAGGAAGAAAGAAGATTGCCATAAAGAAGAAACTGAGTTTGGGCAAGCCATCTTTATAAATCTTATGTCAGCATCGTTCATTAATTGTTCGTAAAGCAATATATACAGTTCATTGCAACTGTATAAATAGATTCTCATACATTATATGTACAGAGAGTAATCATCAAAAAGAAAGTAAGAAAAAAAATATCTTTAAATTTATTTTAGTATTACAGCTTTACTTGTTCTAATAAAAAATGGATAAAAAAGTTAAATTTCCTAAAATATATGTCATAATATACAATTTTAAATCTGCAGGGTAATAATATTATAATAAATATTTACTTTAAATTTATCCCGGATAATGAGCCAATTATTTGACTTACTAAGAAAAATAAAATTAAATAAAACATTTATTTAGGATATACCTTTATTAATTCAAATACCAAATTTCATTTTTAACTCGTTGAACTTTAAACTATTAATAACTTATTTCACTGCTTTTTTTTTTTAACCCAAAACCTCTTCTGTATTTCCTTTATCTAAAACGTAATTCTATTCCCTAATAAACTTAGTAAATATAAAATTTTGTATTATTAAGTTGATTAGAATAAATCATTAATAAAATTTTATAGGCGTATTAAATTGAAAACACAGCAATGAGGGCTACCGTTGTAAGGCTCACTAGATGTCGCCACCTGGGTACCTATCAAAAGTTTTTATTACAATTATTTACACTAAATAATGATACTAACTAAGCCCTAAAGTTGCGGAGCCCCATTTTGTTCCGAAACAAAAGGCGGACATAAGGTGTCAAGTGACCCGCCTTACAAAGTTGTTGGTGGTGATTCTCAGGGACAACTAAATCCCATTCAAAACTGTCGCGTGCTTGTAAAAACACATTTCTATTCTGACGACTAAGAACTATGTTAAAGACAATCGTAATTAATTATTACGCACATACGTTTTTTCTCATATTTGACACCTATCTATAATCTATTTCCAACGAAATTATTATTTCTCTCTTAATCTTGCAGCCTGTAAACACAAATACAGAGATTCGAACTTCTGATTAATGCATATTTTAGAAGGAAAAAAAACAACTGTCGTAATATACACACTTACTATATTAGGTGTTCTATAGTCCCGCCTAATTTTTCAAAATTGACTCAAGTTACAACGAAAGTAAGAAAAAAACGCAAAAATAAATCCATACACAAAACTTGTTCATTTATTGGGTAATTTCGACACCTTACTGCCTGATTTTAAAATTATGCGCGATAACCCTTATTGTTTCGTAGTTACATTTGCCCTTTTCTCACTCAACAAATTATTTACATCGGTACAATTTACAAGTTAGAATTTAAGTAACAAAAAATATAAAAGTTATTGCAAAAAAATAAATAAATCGAGAACCCCACCAATACTATGCGATGATTTTAGCAGGCATTGCAAATTAAGGTTTAGCGAAACAAAGTGACCGTCCGCATAAGTGTAATTAATTGAGAGAAGAGAATTAAAATAATAAAAGAATATATATCTTTACCCACCAACTTACCTAGGCTTAAATTGTAGCTAAAATCGATAACGGCTTCTTTAGTATTTTTATCACAATCTTCCAACCCATTAAAATCATTCATAACATCTCGAACAATGCTTAATTTTTGCAAAGTTATAATATACGGTATGGATAAGCCCAACAATCTTGTATCTGATTCCGCTGCTTTTACGTCGTGTATTTTTAGGCCATTTTCAGATAATATAAACATAGTCACAATTATTTGGTCTTCGTCCTTTAGTGATTTTATTTTACCTAGAATATGTAACTAATTTAAGACCTTACTTTATAGTTATTTTGTGGCCAAAATATGTAATGCCAAAAATAGAAAATAAAAATCATCCAAATGCGTGTTGAATACCCGTTACGTTAGAGTTCCGTAGCAGTTGACTTTTCCTTTTTCTTATTATCTCCATATTATTTTATTGTTTCATCCAAAATAATAATTTACTAGGATCTTTTTTTATTGGAAAGCATAATGAAATACCAAAAAATTAAATTATAAATAGTTTTTTTGTATATCATAATTAAGATTAGGTAGTTCATCGGCTAACCGACTTTCTATATATTTTCTTGAAAGATGGGAACGCCCAGGCATTCAGTTGTAATGTAAATTTCGTTATATAATATTTTGAGCGGTCGTCGCGTGGAGCTCATACTGGAATGGAGGAAGGGCACTGTAACGCAAAATTGCATTTTTACCGGCTTTTACACATTGCATTTAGGATCTACGCACGTCTGTGGTACCACGGCATACGATATTAGATCAAAATAAAGGTTAAACAAAGATCAAATAAAGTTAGTAGGTTATTATTGTTTATTGAGCCTACGTAGTATAAGCAGTGTTGCCGAGTCATCGCCTCGTTATCCATACACGATTCGCTCTCTGAGACCGTATAGAGAATTGAATCACGAGTGATACTTTTGGCTACGATCTGCCTTAACGTAACTTAACAGTACTAATTTTCGACTATATAAAAAAAATGTTATTTGACATATATAACTGCATTTCTGAAGATTTATTTAAGAGTATCCCACTCGATTGGTGTAAGTAAAAAAAATTCATCTCAACTTCTTTGTTACGGGGAGGAACCTTAATAATTTTGCTTTACGTCTGTCTTTAAGTTAATTAAAAGCGAGTGCCTACAAAATTTCATCATAATAAAAGGAAACATGACGAAGATACAAAGTTATAACAGCTTTGTCAGCTGTGACGGATGAACATGATCCGAGTAGCTACAAAATTCTAAAAATATCCGCCCCTAAGTTTAACAAAAATAACTTTCCTAAGTTAAAAGAAAAGTGTAAATGACAGTAGCCGTTGATATTTTGGGAATAGCAACCAAAAACAAAGATTTATCGTTGAAAATAATTTTTCAAAATATTCTCCAAGATTACTCGTATCAATACACTTTTGCGTGCGTTTGAATCAATCTGAATCATTTTTGCCACTCTGAAAACGGAAAACTTTTTTTGAGCGATTGTCAAACTATGTGGGATCCAATGCGAATAAAGTTTCTTCGCGACCAATTGTTCATGCAATATATTTTATACGTTGGTTTTAATAAGCTCCAGGGATCTCTCTATCTCACGCTATGTCACACGACGATCTTGCATTATCAGTTCCAGGTCATTATTGAATTCATTAAACCAGCAACATACAGTGGTTTTGTTGGAGATTTATCGTTAATTTAAAGAATTACGTTCATTGATGCTTTTTTGATGAGATATACCACATCGAAAGTTGTGAAAATTATCACACGAAAGTGTTCACGAATTAATGTCTTTTTTTTAAAGATGAAATTTTGAAGTTACTATATGCAACATAGATGGCGTCCGTAATTCAAAACGTTCTGAGTACGTATACCGTCTAAAAGTCAAACTTTTCAATGAATATGTCAAATAGTACTTAGCAACGACAATGTTGCCAGTTTCCGAGGTATAAACAGCTACTCTGGTACTAAGGCAGCGGTAAACAAAAAATTATCCAAATTAAACTTGAATTTATTTGCATAACTTACCCTTTTTTATTACAGGTTCAAATCCTTTCTTTGAAGTAGATCCTTTTATTTTTCTAGCATTGCAAACTAATAACCTGGGATCGTCTTCACACCAGTAAATAGATAAAGGAATTCTCCCTTTACATACTTGATCAAAAGAAATATCAGATTCAATCTCATCTCTACTCTGTTCATATTCTTTTCGTGAGTCTGTTTCAAAATATTCATTCAAAGAAACATTTTCGATGTCATTATACTTTCGAAAATCATAGAATGTTATTTCATCACTCTCAATATCCCAAATATACAATTTACCGTCTGGAACTAAATTTGAAGCTGCAAGAGTCATTGCAACCTTATTGCCTGAAAAATCATGTTTGGTTAGAAGAATAATATGGTCAAATACACAGTTAACTATGAGACATTTATTGTAAAACATACTAAAGTTGGCAGGGGATGAAATGTTTCTGAAAAAAACATTAAGGCAATGCTTTTTCTTGAAGGCTAATTGATATTTGATAATAGTGTACATTTGGTATCTTACCAACTCTGCAGTGTTTTTTTGTCAATTAATAGTTATTTCTTTAAATTAAAAGACAAAGATTTAAAATCAATACCTTTTGAATTAGTTTTCGCCTCAATTATTTCTCCAAAATCCTCAATTATATCACATAAATTTTTGACTGGAGTCACTAACTTCGGTTGACTTTCTAGTAAATCATATATTTTTAAATATCCTTCCATCGTCGATATGGTAAGATAATTACTGGTTACGTCTATACCAATGGGTTCCCCTTCGTTAAGATTTGTCATAATCTGTGAAATAATACTTCCACTAGAAGTAAAAAGGCTTACCCTTTGCGGATGTAAGGCTATTATTGTTTTATGATATATTATAATACCATCATTTTCACATTGAAAATTTGTGTTGTAAGTTACAGAAAAGTAGTTCTCCTCTAAAATATCAAAATAATTTTTATACATTTAAAAACTTTACTCAACATGGAAAATCTACTAATTAAATGTTAAATGTTGTTTAAACTCCATTCTGATTTCAATATATTTTTTACATTCTACGAATATGTTAACTAGAAACAGAGTGACCATATTTCTCCCGAACGAAATTTCTCCGACTTTTACCTGTTTCTCAACTATTTTTATAGTTTAACCATCACTTAAACTAATACAAGAGCAACTATATAAGCAAGTTTTTTAGCAATCAATACACCTTAACACCAACTTACCGTACTACTTCATCAATACAAATGTCCGTGAATAAGAGAGTACAAAGAAAACACAAAATCTAATATAGTTTAAATTTTATTGAATAATAATTTATTTTGGGAGTATACGCATGAAAGCCCTATCAAAAGTTATGAGCGAAAAACCAACATTTTTTTTAATTTCTAGCCCCTTTCCAATAAGCCTACTGTGAAAATATTTTTATAGAACCCCATTGGGAGTTTTGCCTTTAACATGTTGAAAACCAAATCAAAATATCTCATCCCTATCAAAAGTTACGTGCAAAAAAGTTTACTTCTCTATAAATGCCCACGGAAATATTGTTACAGGATCCTCCTGGGAGGATCCTCTATAATATATTGAAAATATCTCGCTACTATCAAAAGTTATTCATGAACAAAAACAAAGAATAATTAAATCTTGTGTGAGAACAATCCTAAATTTGTATACCTCAGGTAAATAAACTGATTAGACTTCATAAACATGATAAAATATCTATGAATTTTACCTCTAATAAAAAAATGAAACATATCAGACCATAGCTTAATTAAATCAATAATAAATTCTTTTAAATAATTTTATCCAATGAACTTCTTTAATCTTACCTCTATCATTCTCATCTGCTCTCCAAATAATATTATAAACAGTTATAATCCTTCCATTAGAAAAAACAATAAAATCTTCAGATATGGTCATATCACTAACTTGGGATTCGAGGTCCAACAGACGATTACTTTTTCCGCTCTCAATCCAGATTTGATTTGCTGTTTTTTGCGTGGCCCAAATTTTATCAGAAAAGGTACTGCAAACACTTTGTTCTTTCATAATGTAGATCGAGGTTACACAATTGACGCTAAGTAAAGGTAACCGCATCATGACAGAACCCCATATCAGTTGCTTTATGGTACCACTTATATTGTTGATATTACTTAATTCCCAAGCATCTTCAGCATTTTCGAAATCTTCTTTTTGGTTTTTTATCCAGAAATAAATACGACCTGTTAACAAAATTATATTTGTCTACTACAAAAAACTTAGGAAGTCTTATAGGCGGTCGACTGCCTATATTTTTACTTTATATATATATATATATATATATATATATATATATATATATATATATATATATATATATATATATATATATATATATATAGGGTAACAGAGAAAAGATGGACAATCTCTCGGCGGCGTGTAGGGTTTCAAAAAACGTCCCCATGCCAAGATATTCTCAAAATAAATTTTTTCCGCTTGATAAAATGTAATCAAATTTTGGCCAAAGTAACAAATGAGCACCCTTGGAATGGTTTAATAATTTTTATTATTACGCGTCAGGTGCGCAGGGGGCACTGTAGCCTTTTCATTGTATTTTTCACTAAATTTCGAAAGCCGTTAGATTTTATAAATTTTACATATATTTTTTAATGATTTATTCTTTTCTTAGAAGAAAGATACTCCTTTAGTTCACTGCATTCAGTTTGATTGTAGTTTCTTAATAAGAATATCTGTTATTTTACTACAAGCACTGTAAATTAAAATAAGTGATACCAACTTTAATAAGTAAATCATATTTTTTTAGAAATATATCACAGTTCTGGTGAATATTCTAATATACATTTAATATACGAATTAGCTTTGTCTAATGCATCGGACGCTGGGAGACTCTATTCTGAGTGATAATCTAAATAATATTAATACAATTTATATAAATATGTTATGTTTTAGACAGCTTTAAGCCAAATACGACTAACCGTGGAGTCCAGAGAACGGCCCGAACTCTTGAGTTACCAGAAAATGTTCTAGCTGCCGCTGCTGAATATCCATCCACAACTACCGAAATACTGTCATATCGATTTCATTATTGTCAATCAACATCATGAAGAGTTATTCAAAAGCAACTTTTCTATCCTTTCCATATTTACTCAAGGTTCACGCTTTAAGTTCAATCCCTATTATTACTTAAAAGTAAGTGTCATTTCTACTTTGGTTTCTCGCCGGCAATCTGCGCTTCCTTCTAATTCAGCTGTCACTTGATATAGAGATGACCCTATTAAGGAGAGTAATACAAGGTCTGCTATGTTTGCCCTTGGAGCAAGCAACGCCAGTCGCAATGACAGCGGGTTAAAAGCACTAATTGGGCAACTGCAAGATGAGATAAAAGCAATGGGAAGGTCTTTAGATTTTTTTAGTGAGAAATATAAAGAAGATTCAAGGCATAGAAAAGTATTATCTGAAATGGTATAGGAGATTTCGCAAGATAATCAAGATCTAGAAAAGAGGTTCAGAAGCTAAAAGGGGCCTTAAATGTTCAGAAAAATCTTAAGCTGCAAAATAACATATATACTTCAGGTCTTTTTAATACCCAGCAGAGCCAGAGGAGAGAAAGGTGGCGCAACTAGTCCAGATTCGAGGGTATTAGGCATAATGAAGTGAATAATGACATCAAATCCATTGTTACGCTGAAATCCGATGAAACAAAACAGAGTATTCCGAGAGCAAAAGCCAGGAAAGGCAAGATTACATTTCGAAATACTGGAAAGGGCGAATAAATAACACCAGTTTTTGTTAAGGAAAAGATGAGTAAGGGAACGTATGTTCTGTACAAGAGGGCTAAGCAACCGCTTAAGTAGAAGAACCATAAGAATGTATGGCGCAGATATGGAAAGATCTTGACACGCAAGGATGATGGAAAGAGATATGTGGCATAAGGGATAAAATAGACCTGAACGGGCTCATGTAACATATTGCTTTTGTTCCTTCTTCCTTCTTTTTGAACATATAGTTTACATTTCTTTTTTATCTTTATGTGTACTAGTAAGACTCAATTGTAATTTTTTGTTGTTTATTATTGCAATGGTTATTTTAAACAGAAAGGTTGATAGGATGAGGATAGGTCATGTGAATATATATTCGCTACTGCCAAGTATTGAATATGTGGAGAGTGTTCTAGCTGAGTTGGAGCTGGACGTTTTAGGAATCTCAGAGAGTTGGCTAATATTTCTAATTTGCAGGTCGTCGTTGAGGATTCCAGTTTTTACAGAGTGGATCGAGCTGGGCGGGAAGGGGGGGGGGTATATATAACACATGATTTTGAAGTAAATTTGCTTGATATTAGAGTTCAGAATGAGGTGGTAGAACAAATTTGAGCTACAATAAAAACAAACTCTGAGGTCTGGGATATGATGAATATTTTACATTGAAATGCTCTGAAAGCTTTAGATGCTCTGGAGAGTTCCATGTCGGACGTGATGCATCTTTAATGAGATATTGATAATGGATGATTTGAACATTGACTTATTAAGGCACAATAATTTCACCGGAGGTTTTAATCAGTTTCTGAGCACTTTTGACTTTGACATAATAATATTAAATCTAACATGTTTCTCAGGTAATAGAACTAGTCTTTTAATATAATGTTTTTTGCAACTTAAATATAACGGTTGCAAAACTATCTCCTAAAGTGATATGTTTCGGGGATTTTAGACATTTTGACAAAGATTGATTGGACTTGGGTTTGCAAAGTATTCACTGGGATAACTTGTTTAATTAAAATCAAGAAAACTAAAGATCTGCAACATTAGGATAATTATAGAGTGGTAAAGAATTTATTCACGTCGTCAGTACGAAATGAGAAGGGAGCGTATTTGGACTATGTATAAAAAACGCAAGACAAAAAGAAGGTATGGGGTGTGCTAAATGAAATGAATATCCATAAACGGAAACAGGACAGAGTGGAAGTTCCTGCTAATGTGAAGAATCCCGACAAGATAAATAGTTTTTTTTTATAAAATTGGTTTTGAATATATCTCTTCGGTGAACGAACATACCATAGATCTTCATAGAAGTGAGAAAACCATTCCCAACAGTTTTCAGTTTCCCATGCTTAACGAAAATGATATCCTCAAAGCCATTCAGAAGATAAAATCTAATGCATCAGGCTCAGATGCAAGCCTGGAGAAGATAAAGTTGTGTGGTCCTTTGTCATCCCTTTTCTCCTTCACGTTTATAACTGTTGTATTGAGGACTGTGTTTTCTCATCGCAGTGGAAGAGCCCTGTTGTGCTGCAATATCCAAAATTAAACAATCTCCGGTGTTTATCGGAAGTGAGGCCTATTAGTCTCCTTTCGGTACTTTCTACAATATTCACAAGAGTTCTTCATTCCCAGATTGTGTCTTACTTGAATAAAAATGGTCTGAATTCTGCAAGGAGCTGGTCTAATACTACTGGACTTCAGTGAGGCATTCGACGTCCTTGATTGCTCTAAGTTGTCTTATTGTGGAGTTCCTGGAAAAACTTTTTATTTTTCTGATAATTATTTGTCTGGTAGAATACAAATTGTCCAAGAGGATGATAGGTTTACCAAGGTTCCGACAATAGGTAAAGGCGTTCCTCAGGGTTCTATACTGCACCCGCTTCTCTTTGTGATATTTACGATGGATTTGTTCAAATCGGTAAATGGTGGTGGAGTGTATCAATATGCAGACGACATGCAGATATACACCAGCTGTGACAAAGAAATTCCCGCTGAATCAAAAACCAAAATTGATGGTTGGTTAGAACCAATTTTTACCTACTCTTTAAACAAAGGATTAAAAATTAACTCCAACAAATCTGTGGTCATATATTTCGAGATTAATTGCAGATAGATGGCAGAAATAATGCATGTGCATACTTTACCATTTTAGAACTCAAATAAACAGGATTGTTCAAAGGTGTTAGATTTCATTAATAAACTTGTACAAAAACGGACACCTTCTAAATGGAGTTACTAAAAAAACAATTTTGTGAATCTTTGGTTCTTTCTAGCTGCAAATATTGCAACTTTATATTTATGCCGTTCTTAGATCTCGCTTGTAAGCATAAGCTACAGAAAATTCAGATCTCGTGTATAAGGTTTATTTTCGGATTGAGAATGGAGGATTATGTTAGTCGTAGGCTTTCTGAGCTGGAATGGCTGAACGTGTTCGATCGGTTTAAATTTCACTTTGCTTGTTTTTTGCTAAATGTATTGCAGAGAGGTAGGCAATAGTATATAAAAGATAAATTAATAGTTCGCTGTATGATTCACCATCAGCCTACGCGATACAGGCAACGCTTTGACATCTCAAAGCACCGAATAGCATTATTTCAACGTTCATTTTCATATCTGGCTCCGAAGTTACTAAACTCTGAAATTTGCGGGATATATAAAGCTACAGCAGTGGCAAAGTTCAAATGAAAGTATAAAGCTTCCTTGCTAAATATTAGTTCATATATTTGTTAAATATTTTAATAATGTAATTAAATTTGTTTTCAGTCACTCATTCTCACTGTATATTACTTTCATCAGCACAATTTTATCTGCACTTTTAATTTGTTAACATTTATGTAATTCAATTAAGTGAAGTGAATTTTCGATTAAGTAAACAGCATTGCTGCCCTTCGCCGAGCTTAAAATAAAGGCTGTTTATTATTATTATGATTTACAAGCCAAACGGCTTCGCACTGCCTCCAGGGATTATTCACTTATACCAGGCATACAAAGACACCAAAAGTATGAAGCTCTGTGGGAACCCTTTCCATGTTATCGGGTCCTAGGTGACGTTTTCTGCTGTATTTCCTACGAACTTTCGGACGGTTCGCGCGGTTGCTAGGAGAATTGCTTTCTGCATCAGCTTATATAGATGCTCACTAAGGCCCAGTCCCTTGATGTTCTGCAGGAGGTTCTTTGGTATCACTCCAGTTGTTGATAGTATTATGGGAATCGTTTGGACGCTGTTCATTGCCCATTGTCTTTGGGTTTGGACCTCCAGATCTCTGTATTTGGCGATCTTCTCGTTGTATTTTGGCCATAGATTGTTGCTGTTAGGTACCGCAATGTCGATTAGTGTAGTTCGCCTAGAAATTTTATCTATTAGTTTTACAAGCCAAACGGCTTCGCACTCCCTCCAGGGATTATTCACTCATACCAGGTATACAAAGACACCAAAATTATGAAGCTCTGTGGGAACCCTTTCCATGTTATCGGGTCCTAGGTGGCGTGGTCTTCTGCACTTCCTACAAACTTTCGGACGGTTCGAGCGGTTGCAAGGAGAACCGCTTTCTGAATCGGCTTATACAGATGTTCACTAAGGCCCAGTCCCTTGATGTTCTGCAGGAGGTTCTTTGGTATCACTCCAGTTGTTGACAGTATTATAGGAATCGTGTGGACGCTGTTCATTGCCCACTGTCTGCGGATTTGCACCTCCAGATCTCTGAATTTGGCGATCTTCTCGTTGTATTTTGACCTTAGGTTGTTGTTGTTCGGTACAGCGATGTCGATTAGTGTAGTTCGCCTAGAAATTTTATCTGTTAGTATAATGTCTGGCCTGTTATGAGCAACTGTTTGATCTGTTAGGACCGTTCGATCCGAGTATAACTTGAACTCGTTGTTTTCAAGAATAGGCTCTGGATTATATTTGTAGTAAGGTACCTTTCCTACCTGCAATAGTTTTAACTTATCTCCTAACTCTTGATGGAGTATCTTAGCGGCTGAATCGTGTCTTTCCTTATACTCGGCTGCGGCAAACGCTTGGCATCCTCCAGTTATGTGCTGGATCGTCTCTGATGTTCGACAGCCATATCTAAATTGGTCATTTTCTATTGAAGGATCTATGATAATGAATTTCCGATAGTTCTTCGTCGGAATAACCTGGTCTTGAATAGCTAACAAGAAGCCCTCCGTTTCCGAAAACATCTGTCCTGAAATCAACCAGTAGTTCGACGCTAAGTTGTCGACATTGTCCTGGTTGACCTCATTTGGATGCCGTCCATGAAGTGGCTTCTGTAGCCAGGCTTGTAACTTCTCTTGGTCTGTTCGGTGGTGAGAAGCAATATCCCGTTCCCTCAGCAGTAGCGGCATCGAATCGTCTGCCTCGCATATTGCTCGATGTAGTGTGGAAGAGGCCGCTAACCTGTGGAAATATGAACGTAAGTTTTTTATTTGTTGGTCGAGCTGCTTACCAATATCCACCAATCCTCTTCCTCCTTGGTGTCTTGGAAGCATTGTACGTTCAATAGCACTCCGAGGGTGGTGTTTGTGTGCTTTTGTTAGGAGTGTTCTTATTTTTCTTTGCAGGCCTTCGATGTCCGTCCTGCTCCATTTTACTATTCCAAAAGAGTAGCTAAGCGCAGAGCATGCGTACGTGTTGAGCGCCTTAAACAAATTTCTACTATTTAGACTAGTTCGTAACACCCGTCTTACCCTCCTGACAAATTCGGTTGTCAATTCGGCCTTCATAGTGCGATGGTCAATTCGTTTAGCTTGTTTCATACCTAGGTATTTGTATGTTTGTTCTGCTTCCATTGCAGCAATGGTTTCACCGTTCTGCATCTCAAATGCTCCCGGTTGTATCTTTCCTTTAACGATGTTCAAAATGCGGCACTTGTCAAGTTCAAACTGCATTCCGATATCCCCGGAGAACTCCTCGACAATTTTGAGCATTTGCTCCAGCTGGTTTTTGGTAGCAGCCATCAGTTTAAGATCATCCATGTATAGAAGATGATTCAATCTTGCTACCTCTTCGTTGTTTTTTCTAATACTAAAGCCATATTTGGTGGAGTTCAAACGGCGTGACAGAGGGTTCATTGCAAGGCAGAACCACAATGGGCTTAGTGAATCGCACTGAAATGTTCCTCTTCGTATTGGGATTGTAGTAGTTTCGATGGTATCGCTGGATGGAACTTGCAGTTGCATCCTAGTTCTCCAGGTTGACATGATGCGTTCTAAAAAGGAAACAAAATGATCATCGACTCTGTACATTCTCAGTATAGTTTTGAGCCGTTCATGTGGTACTGAGTCGAAGGCCTTCTTATAATCCACATAGGCAGCAAAGAGGTTTCTTCGGTTGGTACAGGCCTGGTTACATATGACAGAGTCAACAATCAATTGTTCCTTGCATCCCATTGCTCCGCTGGTGCATCCTCTCTGTTGAGTTGCGATGATGTTATTTTTTTCACAATGTGCATTGATGCGTTGGGTCAAGCAAGAGGTGATTACCTTATACAGTGTGGGAAGGCAGGTGATCGGCCTATACCTAGCTGGGTCATGTGTGTTATGTTGGTCCTTTGGTAAGAGATACGTAATGCCTTCTGTCAGAAACAATTATCTATCTATTAGTTATTATTATTATTATTATTACTTACCTTAATTTACACTGCTGGTATACAATATATCAGGTATTTTTTATTATGAAACTGCATTCAAATCGGATGCAGTGAAATATTCAAATGAATTTATTTCGAAATAGGTTCATTTTTTCGCAATCAAAGAAGAGTAGCTTTTTTTCTAAGACAAGAACAAATAATTAAAAAATGTCAATTATATTTAAAAAATGTAACGAGTTTACGGAAAATAATGCACGGTGGTACAGTACCCCCGCTCATCTGACATGTGATAAAAAAAATTGTTGAACTGTTTCAAAGGGCAACATGAACATACTGCAGGAAGCCCTAACAAAGAACGGTTATAAAAAAGAACATATAGACAAGGTTCTAAAAAACAAACACTTGGTCCCAAAAAATCGCGAAAACCAAGAGAATAGGCTTTTGTTCCTTATGTAAGAGGCACCACAGACAAGATCGCAAGAATTCTCAGGAGACACAACATTGAAACCATTTTCACCACAGACCGTAAAGTAAAAGATCTCTTGCCAACACCTAAAGAAAGAATCCCTCTAGAAAACCAGGGAGTGTACGAAATTCCATGCGGAGAGTGCAGCTCATCTTACGTAGGCCAAACCAACCGTAAAATAAGCGCCAGAAGAGACGAACATATGAACACAGTCAAGCAAAAAACAACTTCTTCTGCTCTGGCCCAACACTGGTTAAACACAGGACATAAGATAAATTTCTCGGGAACAAAAATGCTATCGAGATGTGAAAACCTGTCCACAAGGGTTATAAGGGAGGCTATTGAAATTGCAAAGAGGCCCAACAACTTAAATAGCAGAGATGATAGCCAATGTGTGCCTAATACTTGGAAAAATCTGCTTACAAAACATCAACCAGTGCCACTTAGTAACGAAAGAGATTACAACTCGGCAACGCAAACACAAACTGGCAACAGGGCCGATGACGCGCAGCAGGTCACGCCACCTGGTTCGGAACCATTCGGAAAACGAACACGTCCGACGCGCACACGGTACCGACAACACCGGAGTCGCAGGCGTCAGTTCGCTCGTAGACGCCATACAGTGAGCTTTGAAAATGGTGAATGAGATTTCACCGAAACGTCAGCTGCCTTACAGTCCTGAGAGGGACTTAGCACATACACGGGATGCCTGAAAACCTTCGATTACACATCACACCCGTGAGAATATCCGACATAACACACACATATATATATATATATATATATATATATATATATATATATATATATATATATATATATATATATATATATATATATATATTTATATGTGTATGTCACTCTGTCCGATATTGCTCTATATTTTGTTACCTCGTAAGGGAACATTCCTCTCTGATAACCAATTAATAGAGGATAAGTGTGTAGATATGCGCGACTGATATAAATTCTGATTGTTTTCTGTCACTGTGGTTTTAAAACTACGGAAAATAATGCACGATGGTACAGTACCCCCGGCTCATCTGACATGTAATAAAAAAAATTGTTGAACTGTTCCAAGGGTGTTTATTTATTGTAAGTTTGACCAAAATTTTATTATATTTTATCAAGCGAACCAAAAGTGAACTATGAACCACGCATTTTTATTTGGTAGTCTGTTAGTTTAGTGGAAATTCTTAGTGGTAGTTGATAATTTTTAGAAATATGAATCAATCATTATTAAATTTTACTGATTATAGTTATAATATTGAGGTTGGACAGAATAAAAAAATTTGAATAAAATGAAGAACGGTGTGTATCATATACCATGTGAATGTGGCAACTCCAACGTTGGTGAAACAAAGGGATCCCTTGATGTAAATATCAAAGAACACCAAAATATACATATCTCGAGGAGAAACAGAAAGATCTGGTGCCGTCAACAACACCTGGACTCATGGACACCACATAAAATGGTCTGAAGCTAAAATTCTACACCGAGAACAACATTAGAGAAAACGGAAATTCAAAGAAGCCGCGGTTATACATCAGAACCCGAGTTGCTTTAGTAAAACATTTTTAGATATAAGAGAAGTATGGATCTTGGCGTAGCACGCATGACTGCACCCATCTCAGTCACACTCCACTACATTTACTTTTAGTATAAATAGTTGTGTAGCTTAAGAATAAATTTAGTTTCACTTGAAAACGGCTAGAGATTATTAGCCAAAACGTCGTGATATTTAACAAAAAAATAGAGACATTGAAGTCCAACAGATATCTACTACTTCGCAGGAAACGTAGATGTTTATGACCTTCACACAAACATTATTTTTCAATTTGTAATACATCATATAGAAAATGGACCTTTGGTCCATGTTACATTATTTATTACTATGTGTACTCGTATAGTGGAAACATTTTTCTCGATTTCTTGATTTATTATATTTAAAACTTATTTTCTGTTCACTGATTTTAGGTGCGTGATATTATTTTTGAAGATAAATAAATTCATTTAGAACAATCACCATGTGCTATACTATTGACTCATCGATATAGATGTATAGTTTTCAATGATGTGATATTCACGATGCTAATTGTCTTTCTTAAAATATACTACAAACTGTCACTAACTTTAATCATATTAAATGGTATTATTAAAAAAAGAATTAATATTCGTTAAAAACTTGAAAATGTGTTCTCGAGACCTTCCCAAACAGCTTTATAGAGCAAATTTTAATCATCGTGCAATCGACAGTAATAATTTCCTGTGAATTTTACCGACTTTTGACCTTTACGGGCGCCATATTGGATCCACCATTTTAACATCCAATGATTTGATTCTAGAATATTGATCAGCGGTCTCAAAAATTCAGTAGTAAGCCATGTTGAGCGAAATTCAATCCTTATGCGAGCAATAGTATTTCCTACCAATTTTAGCCATTTTTGACACTTATAGGCGCTATATCGAATCTCCTATCTTGAATTGAAAATAAACAAACATGTATTGTCATTCGGTACGCAGTTGTTGTGGTAGAAACGTACTGGATAAAAAGAAATCAAGTGAAACAGGCCCGCACTAAAAATATTTTATAGCTTTTCAAGTATTTCCAAATGATTTTTTGTTTTAGAACAAACTAGTAGTTACAATAAATGACAGTTTATCTTTATTAATTATAGATTTCCCAAAGATCCCGCATAATGTGAAGCTTGGGTGGGATTTGTAAAGCGAAAAGGTTGGCAATCTACAAAATACAGCGTGCCTTGTTTTAAACATTTTGCTGAAAACTGTTTTAATAGAATATCCATATATTATGCCCGCTTGAGAAAAATTGTTGTTCCTAGTCAAACCCGGTACAAATTATTTGTTATTTTTAAATATTTTTAATTATAAATTATTTAAGTATTTTTATTTAAAATAACAAGAAATAATAATTCATTTATTTCTGACAGGGTGCATTGCCAATATCTCCCAAAATGCAAGTTTTATCGGACTGATAAAATCTGCATCAAATATCACTGATCCAGTTGCCGACACATATGCATCAGTATTTTCTTAGGAAGTTTGGCCAACAATCTCAATTTGTATGTCAAGCTTTTTAATAAGCCGTACTTCTAGTAGAAGTGTTGAATTACCTACCAGAAAAAGAAAATTATTTGATATGCTTAATCTCACCAAAGCTGTAAGTGACACTAGAAAAAAATTACTACTGTTACAAACAAAAATTACACGCAAAGAAAAATTAATTTCAAGCATAGAAATTGTAATTAATGAATAAAAAAATATTGATGATGAGAATCTAGGCATGTTAAGGAGGCTTGAAGTACCACAGAAATTATACTATAGATAGTGAAAAAAAGCCCAAAAGTTTACCAAGAAAATATTGTTTGAATTTAAGGTATTTGCTTTGACATTATATTTTTATTCACTAGCTGTATATAAATATGTAGGAAGAACATTTCAAACTTGTTTGCCTCATCCTAGGAGACCATGGTACCAAAGTATAGATGGTTTACCAGTGAGGCTTGTGAGGTCATACGACTGAAAGTATATACTTCAAGTGAGAATATAATATGTTCTTTTATTATGGATGAAATGGCTGTCCGGCAACATGAAGAATGGGTACCAAATCACGGCAAATCTTTTGGCTATATAGACATAGGAGCGGGCTCAAGAGAAAATGCTCTTGCAAAGAAGTCTTTAATGTATAAAGGTTATTAATGAAAACTGCAAAATTCTTGTTGGATATTTTTTCATGGATGTCTTAGAATGCCTAAAAAATGTCATAAAGCAGGAATAAAAGTTGTTAACTTAACATTGAATGGAGCCCCTGCAAACTTGATCATGGCTAATCGCTTGGGCTGCAATTTAAATCATACAGCTTCAAAAATCACTTTTAACCATCCATAATGTAAAGAGGAAGTTGTTTTCCTCA
Source organism: Diaprepes abbreviatus (assembly GCA_034092305.1). Taxonomy (NCBI): domain Eukaryota; kingdom Metazoa; phylum Arthropoda; class Insecta; order Coleoptera; family Curculionidae; genus Diaprepes; species Diaprepes abbreviatus. The sequence continues at coordinate 10,576,937 of JASJET010000137.1, read as the reverse complement.
ACCTTTTCGGTTAGGAAATTTTTTGAAAATGTAGATGCATTTATAAGCAGATTAAATTACAAGATAATGGTTGTTTGTTGTTAGACACTGATAGGCATACAGGATTTTTAGTTTGTATTTCTAGTACAAAAGTTTTATCTGACCATTTAGTTGATAAAAAAGAATGATTAACATTTTTACCAATGTATAAACGTTTGCAAGATAATTTAGAACTTTTTTCTTTTTTTTTTTATTAGGTCTCCTGATGGTTAGAATAATAATTCCACCGCAGAACTTCAGTCAGTGTATAAAAAATAGTTGTTCATGTAAAGTTGCGTGAAAGTTTTCGAGGGAACTGTATTCCCTTGGAATGCAACAAAATGTATCAAATAAACGTAAACTCAAAAGAATAGTTAACTTATTACATTGATGTAAAACTAGAAAGTAAAAATTAATTCCATGTAAATGAAAATAATCATGATTATTTGTTTAACACAATTTCACCATATTTCAAAAATATTATTACACATATTACAGGTAATATTTGCAACAGAAAATAATATGTAAAGACAGTGTACAAACCCTAGGTGGTCATATACGAGATTTTTTTATATTCTTTTATAGACTTAAAAAATGAAAATGGCCTGCAATATTCATCAATAGATGCCATATCGATTTGATTCAAGTGTGAAAATTTTAAAAAATAAAATAACGTTCCTGGCTTTAATTTAATTTCCATTAATACTATAAAAATTTAATTTCGAAAGAATTTATTTGTTTAGTGTTGTTTTCAAACTTTGTTGTACATAATTTTCATCAGTGTGTGCTTGATAATGACAATTATACAATGCGCATTATATTTTGTGGTGACGCAAGGATGTTAATCCCATGGCGGGGAATTTGTTGCCTACTTTCATTACGAGTAGAGGAAATCAGCGGGATTCTTTTGAGGCTAGGTGCCAAATAAGACAAAGGCCCAGAAACTCCAAGATATCATGGTCGAATTCCCACATGTCCACACACTCTTTAAAAGAGCGCTAAAATATCGAATTGAACAAAACTTGGAAGAATATAAAACTGTCTAGAGGGAATATAAAAAACTAGTAAGGGACTCATGGAGGAAATATTGCGAGTATAGAAATTATGCCCTCGGTATCTCGCCTCTGCAAGATACTATCTAGAAATCCTGGTGTCCCGATTGGAGTACTGACTCTCCCTGAGGAGACTCTAGGGGAGCTATTGAGAGTGCACTTTTCAGGCTCAAATCAATATGAAGGTAAATACGCAGACCAACAGCAATTCACTTCAGAACATAATAACTACAACATATCCAAAACAATATCATATATGATAGGGTAAAATGGTCAGTAGAAACAACCCTTTAAGTCGCCTGGTAATGGTTACTACAAAATTCCTCCGATATTATAACAAACCATTTGATGAGATTATTCAGCTCGTGTCTGAGTCTGGGAGATATACCAGTGACGAGGAGAGCGACAAAAGTAGTCTTTATTCCTAAGGTAGGAAGAACAGACTACACAAACCCTAAATCTTTCCGCCCTATCATTCCATCCTATCAGCCCGACTAGTTTCTTACTAAAGACATTGGAAAGGTTGGTGGATCAACATATCGAAGAGGGAGTAATGGTACATAGTTCTTTGCATCTCTTACAATTTGCTTACCAAGCAAAAGAATCCACAGACGCGGCACTACATCAACTCGTTACAAGTGTCGAAAACGCGCTGTCGGGTAGTCGATCTGCTCTAGGCACCTTTATCGATATCGAGGAGGCGTTCGAGAATAGGTGCCACGATTCGATATGCAATGCTCTTTAACTGTTACAGCACTGTCCAGCAGGGGCTGTCCTCAGAGGAGTGTTTTATCACCCTTGCTGTGGAGCTTGGTAGTGGACAATCTCTTAAATGAGTTAAACGAAGTTGGCTTATATACACAGGCCTATGCTGTCGAGCTGGTCATCCTGTGTCCTGTCCAGGATCGGAATGATGGTGCAGGCAGCTCGAAATAAATCCGGGCAAGGCGGACGTTGTACTCTTCACAAAAAAGAGGAAAATGGGGAAACTATCCACAGTAACGCCGTCAGGGAGGACCTTTTTAAATACCCGAGAGTAATTTTAGACTCACGATTGAGCTGGACTGATCATATTGAGGCTCGAGCGAAGAAGGCCATATGTGCGTTCTGGGTTTGAAAACGAGCCTTTGGATGCACATGTAGCCTGACACCAAAAATGACATTCTGGATATATACCATGGTGATCAATCCTATGATTACTTTCACAGCTATTGTATGGTAGCCTAGTACAACCAAGCGCAAACACCACCTTCAACTTGACAAAGTTCAAGGAATGGCTTATGTAGCAATGTGTATGCAATGAGAACTGTCCCCACTAGGGTGCTGGAGATTCCAGTGAATCTTCCTCCTCTCCATTTATTTGTAGAAAATGGGGCCTTGAAGGCAGTTTATCGTTTTAGTTGACAGCACGCAACAGTCTTTCTGCAATGTGTCTGTCTCTGTAAGAGGGACATAAACAGAAATAGGATTAACAACATATGCTTGGACAGTAGAGCCACAATATTGGCCCTGGAGTCCCAATATAGTAGCTTCACGACTGGTGTCTGAATGCATAGAGGTACTAAGAAAAAACGTGCAGGCCCCGGGTCACTTAGGTATACAGGGAAACGAGGAAGCCGACCATCTGATAAAGAGGGGATCCGCGGTTAAACCATACGGCCCCCAACCAATTATACTTGTCTCAATTACTTTTAGTGAGGGAGAATTGAAACTATTGCTGGAAAGTAAATTTATTGACTGCTGGAGAAAAGAACATACACGGCTTACTAGGAAGCTTCTTTTCCTGAAGAGGACATATATTTGATCAAAGAGAATGGCCTCGCTAAGTTTTTTAATATTGTTTCCGGATACTCTATAAGCGCATAATAGGCAGCAAAGTTTTACGACAATAACGTGCATTTTCTGATCTGATAAAATTAAATAAAGTTTTAAGTTATGCAAGCATAGGGATACCATAGCGGAAACCTGAGCATATGTGATATCTACGAATTATGTATTTTTACCTATATTTGTGCCTGCACACAAAGTCTGGTTAAGCTTGCAATATGTAACACAGGTAAATATTTCACTGACAGAAGTAGACTTTTCTTCATTGACATACAGCTTCATTGTGGTCGGCAGAACATAATTATCATTAGTATCCAAATCCCAAATTCTAACAGTAAGATCACCTACAATGGATAATTTTACCATAAAAATCCGAAATATTAAAATTTAACATAGTCAATTCAAATCTTTGTAGGCAGATGTAATATATTAAATTGAAAAGGTAAATAGTAGATCATGAAGGCACATTGGTTAATTCATAAATAATATTTTTTTATCATATATGTTATTGTACAATAAAAAAATTATTATATTATGAAAATGAAGCATTGCCCGATTCATGTTCTTTCTCCCTTATTTTCACGGTGGTGAAATTCAAGAATTATTTAGTGACACACAGTATTAATGTTATGATCATATTTAATTTATGCACCTGTTAAAATTGCTAAACTAGAGTTTCCTGCCCATGTTAAGCCTTGACTTCCCACAGAACGTGTCTGCATACGACCACTTAATTTCACCTTAGCCATTTCGGTAAGATGACCTTGCCTGTTAACTGAGAAATATCCAACTGTTAGCCCTTCCATCATTAATATTATGGCATCTTTCGTAGGGTGAAAAATTACATATGACAAGGCTGTTCCTTCAGTATTTAAAACTTCTGAGCACGAAGCACTTAAACAATAAAAAAAAGTTGTAACTTGCAACTAATAATAATGAACTAACCGTTAAATAACGATACGAAATATAAAAAAATAATAAAATTTTGATGGGTATGTCAGGTTTTTAAGTCACTATTTGCTATGAACACTGGAAACTTTTGAAGTTCCTGTTGTCTTTGCAGAAGGATTCCCCTAATATTGCTTTTTTAAACCTTATATGGAGAGGGAATACTTTTTGTTAAGAGACGAGTTGACTAGCTGTATCTAATCATACAAATATCTGTACTATCCTATACAGCTTAAATTTTAAATTTCAGAGTTTTATAGATTTCGAACTAAACTATGATCGGCAAAAAACTGAATAACCTTATAAAAGTGTTGTGTTTTTTTAGGTATGGAATCTAGTCCAATAAAAATTTTTTAAAGATTTTACCTAGAGTTTACATAATAAATTGATCCCACTTGTGTAGCAATAAAAAATGATAAATTATCAGACCCATCTTGAACACGGAACTTTTTTGCTGTTGTTTTGGGTCTCCAGTTGCTAAACATATCTAATGCTTGTTCATCACCTAAAATATTGGAAAAATATGATTAGTCTATTAAGTTTAAGTCAAAATAACAGTTACCTAGTGCCCAAACATTTTTTTTACCTGTTAGAAACCAAAGTTTTTAATATACAGAGTGTTCCGAATTCGATACTTGACATTGGTAACAAAGTTTTGAATGGTATAAGGAGTCTAAAAAATTTTGTATATGCGAAGACATCATAAAAACAGGTTTTAGCCTTTTCTGTTTTATTGTTTGTGGGTTTATTTTGAAAGATATTAGATATACAAATAAAACAATACACCCGAGAGACATTTCTTTAAGCTGAATAGAATCGAAATGCTAGTCCAATGCGAGATTACATTTTGGACATATACTGAGAATATCATTCTAAAATTTCCCCGAATTACGTCTTTAAGAAAATATTTACCAAAAAAATGTTCCAAACTAAAGTTTGTAGGATTACATGGGAGCATCTGAACGTAACCTTTACTTTTGACCTTGAGGTCAGTTTTAGCCGTTATTCAAGGTCAAATGGATAGTGGAAACCTGTATTTTTGACTTTGAAAATAAATAGAACGGAAAACTTTGTCAGAACATATTGTCATGTTATGGGGTCAAAGCAGTCATTTGGAGGTCAATACAATAACTGTTGAGAATAAAATTTTCCAAATAAAAATCGTAGAGACAATCACCGTAAGGTAACTCCAAAACTTTTATCTAGAAAACTTTTTCATGTATTCCATCACCACTTGCAGTGTTGATTTACTTGACCTCCAAATGACCCCTAAGGATCTTTTTAATTCCATAACATAACAGGTTCAAACGAAAAGGTTTTCGTTTTTTTTTCTGAGTCAGAAATAGAAGTTTTCATTCAAAAAAACGTGGACGTACAGCGGAAATTTAAAGTCAAAATCACCTTTAAGTTTTCTCTTCTGACCCCCAACACCTTTTGCTTGGAGCATTGGAAACTTTAAAATGGGCCATCCAGTATGGCAACAGATCAACATTATTTAATAATCACTTATTTTTAGGGTTCCTATCCACTAGAAACCATTATAATTCCGTCATGTTCGTCCCTTTGTCCTGTATGCACAACCTTGTAACTTCATCATTTTTCCTCCTTTTACGATGAAATTTTGCATACATGAGCTTTCAATTATCCCAAAGTTTTGAAGAAAAATTTCAAAAAAAAATTAGAGTACCTCTTCTATTTGAAAAGAAGGAATGAACATGTTTTTAAAAATAGAATAAATTTTTTTATATAAAATGTTAATTTAGTCGCCACATCCACCAAAATATGCTAGAATCTAACAATCTGAAACTTTTATCGAAAATTGGCACGTTCGCTAATTTAAGAAACACAAAAAAATTGTTCAATATTTAATCTCAGATGTTTCAATACGCTTTTGGGTAAAAGAAATAATAAAAAAATCACGTTTAAATCATTACTTTGGATACAAGAAAAAAATAATATGGGAAAAATAAAACACAAAAGAAAAATCAACTGCTACGGGACGTAAATTAGTGTCCGACACACACTTGGTCACTTTTTACTCTTGTTTTAAAAACATCTTCCAAACATAAATTCAGCTGTAATACATTTAATATTACTAAAGGTTTATATAGGGCTAATTCCAAACTATTACGAATCGAACATTATTCGGATTATAACTTGTTCAGGATGTGTATACAGACTGAAAAAATTTTTGTAAAAAATGACTGCAACTGATTTTTGTACTTCTTGATAGTACGTTTAATTAGATAGTCGCATCCTTAACCAAAGATTTTTGATATATTTTCAATTTTACCTTCGTTTTCAAAATGAATCCAATTTTATTAACTCTGATAAAAATCAAAGCTCAGATTAATCCACGAAAACTAAATATATTATGAAGTGAGACAAAATGGAAGAGAAGCAGTAAGAATTTATCATGAAAAAATCAAAACATGTGTAACGTTTGGGCAACAATTCGTCCTTTAAAAAATATAATCTGGGGGTATAAATAATAATTTTGTCAGTAGTTACTAAGTTCGAAACCGATCAACATTTCTCTCGAAGGAGCATTCATAAGAAAGAGAATAATAAATTTACATGAATAGCATACTTCCTCTGTATTCTTTAAGGGTCTAAACAGTTTTAATCAATTGCCCACAAATATTAAATGTTTAAAATCTCTAAATAAGTTTAAGCGGTGTCTGAAGCAGTATTTTTTTAATAGGGTCTATCCTTGAGACATGAACTTTCTTTGTTTTTTTTTTAGATTTGTGTCAGTTTAGTTTAGTATGTCATTGTTCTGCAAAGCTTGACGATGTTTGATTGTTGTTTTTAATTTTAAAATTAGTTGTTAAGATTTGTGTATAATTATATTAGTCTTGACTGAATAAAAGATATTTATATATATATATATATATATATATATATATATATATATATGTATATATATATATATATATATATATATATATATATATATATATATATATATATATATATGTATGTATATATATATATATATATATATATATATATATATATATATATATATGTATGTATATATATATATATATATATATATATATATATATATATATATATATATATATATATATATATATATATATATATATAAGGAAATTCCCGTTCATTTAGAGTAGCAAACCTACAGTATTAGTTTTCGATAATATTTGAGCTGGTATAAATGGAAAAGAAATAATTAATCCTGTGTTTTAGACAAACAAACTATATACATTTTTTTCGAAAATTAATTTGGAGCTTGTCCGTAAGTCGTTATCTAAAATAAATATTATTTGAAGTACTTTTCCCAACCTAAATTTTAGTCAAATAAATAAAATTAACAACCTGAATCTGAAATGAAAGAAGAACGGACCCATGGAAACACAGACTATTTGTTTTGTGTTTGGGTGAGAAATCTAACGATCGCGCATTTTTTTAACATCCTGTATTTTAAGCTAAATACCCTTTTACAATTTTAAATATCTTTGAGATTTTAATGAAATTTACGGCGGACAGTCGCCCGATTAATTGATAACAAAAAATAATCAGTGTCGACCAAAAAAATCATACTGATTCACCTTTAGGTATAAACCTCAGATCTAGCAACATGGGATGTCGCCCAAAACTAGAAATTGAAGCCGAAATCAAATCATGTTTTATTTTCTTTCCTTGTTGTTTACATCCGCCTCTTCAAATATTTGGAGGCTATGGATAAATTTAATATATTTCATGCTTATTTAAACAAAAAAAATCGTATTGTTACGAACAACTAAAACTTATTGATATGCCTTCGTATATACAAATATTCCGACGTGATGGGTCATCTTTATGATAAGGCGCCGAAAGGAGTAGTGTCTCAATGACTCATCTTTCTAGATAGATCTCAAAGTTTATGCTCTAGATTTATTTAGGACCTTCCATAGGTATATAAATAAAGGTAGAATAAGCGTAGATAGTTGGAAGTTAGTCGTATAGTGGTATCGTTAGGAGTTCAATAGTTGTATTTTAATAGTGGAAATAATTAGTTAGTTGTGATGTTAATGTAAATGTGTTGTTAATATAAGTATTGGAAGTTATTTAATGCAAACTGTTGTGTTTTTATTCTGTAAACCCAGTGATCGATTTTCAAGAGACAAAATCGTAATAATTGGTGTCAGAAGTGAGGATTGGTGTCAAAAGTGAGGATTATCACCGGGTGTCCAGAAAATTCTATTAGAAATTAGAGGAGATAGAGAAAAACGGATTTAGACCTTGGATTTGTTATCAACTTAGAACCGAATTTTCGATAAAGTTCTAGAAAATTCTATTTGGAAACTAAAGAAGTTATTGAAAAACAGACTTCACCATCGGATTTCTCATTAGTAAACAACCTTAGAATCGAATTTTCGACAGAGTTTTAGAAAATTCTATTTGGAAACTAAAGGAGATAGAGAAAAACGGACTTCACCATCGGATTTGTCATTAAGAAAGAAGTCTAGAACCGAATTTTCGCCCTAACTCTAGAAAATTCTATCCGGAAACTACAAGAGAGCGAAAAACCGACTTCACTATCGGATTTGTCATTAATAAAAACCTTAGAATCGAATTTTCGGCAAAATTCTAGAAAATTTTATTTAAAAACTAAAAGAAATAGCGAAAAACTGATTTCATGAAAGGATTTGTCATTAAGAAAAAAGGCTAGAACCGAATTTTCGACAACATTCTAGATGATTCTATGGTAAATACTAGACAGCAAACAGCCGAAATGGAGCAAACATTAGCCGATTTTATGGAACGTATAGAACAACGTCGCCTCCAAGACAGACAAGAAGATGAAGAACGTCGCCAAATAGAAGAAGCGCGTCGCCAACAGGAAGAACAGGATGAAGAAGCGCATCGTCAACAAGAAAAACAGGAAGAGAAAGAACGTCGCCTAAAAGAAGAACAATGTCGTCTAAAAGAAAAGCAGGAAGAAAAGGACCGTCGCCTAAAAGAAAAGCAGGAAGAAAAGGACCGTCGCCTAAAAGAAGAACAATGTCATCTAAAAAACAAACAGGAAGAAGAAGTACGTCGCTAAAAAGAAGAACAACGTCGTCTTAAAGAAAAACAGGAAAAAAAGGACCGACGACTAAAAGAAGAACAGTGTCGTCTAAAAAATAGGAAGAAGCACGTCGCCAAAAAAAAACGAGAAGAAGAAGAAAGTCGTGTTCAGAGTGAAGATAAACTTTACAAATGGATACATGAAGTCATGGTACAAGAACAGCAAAAATTTGATCAAATTCTACGGGGGGAAACGCAAAAGTTGGAAGAAGAGATAGGAAAAGTGCGACAAAACATTGGAGAAGTGCAACAAAACGTAGGAGATGTGCAACAAGAAATGAAAGAAATCGTAGACGAGATAGAAGTAAAAGTACTTCAAGAAGTAAATATTATAGAATCGACCGTGCGACGGAGAAAGATTACAAGAATATGAAACTGATATCCGACGCCTTGTGCATCTGGCTTACCCAGAGCTACGGAAGAATTCCGAGAAGAGCTTACGATCCAATATTTTATTGATGGGATCAGGGATCACGAAATACAGCTTATGTTGCGCATAAGCAAATTTAATTATTGCAGTGAAGCATTGGATAGGGCTCTGGAAATAGAAGCAGCTTATAATGTGTCAAGACCTAAAATAAGAGCCGTTACTATAGAGGAAAACAAGGATTCACCGATCCAAGCAATAGAGACAATGTTTTCTGAAATTCTTAAGAAAGTAAACATGAGAAGTGACACTTCACGTTATGGAAGAAACCAGGAAGAACTAAACACCAGAGGTGATACTGCGCGTTATAGAGTGTTACAGATGTGGACGGACTGGACACATGAAGATGGAACTGTCATGTGCAATTAAGGTCTAGCTCACCATCCAGAGACCGCATAGAAAAGAGCCAGGAAAAACTGTAACAGTTCAATTCTAAAATCAAATGTAGAATGAGTGTTTCAGGTAATGGCCGAACCCAGATCGAATGCTACAAATGTGGACAAACTGGACACATGAATAGGGACTATCGGGTGCAATTAAGAGACCACATAAAGTGCTAGATGTGGACGAAATAGACACATGAGAAGGGACTGTCAGGTAGAATTAAGAAGGAACATAAAGTGCTACAGATGTGGACAAACTGGACATATGAGATGGGACTGTCAGGTGCACTTAGGGTCTAGTTCACCGTCCAAAGATCGCACAGAAAAGAACAAGGAAAAATTGCAACAGTCCAATTTTAACATCAAATATAGACCAGAAAGACTGAATCACAAGACAAATATCATTTCAAGGCGACCACGTAACGAAGAATACAAGCACTGCAGCAAAATAGAGGAAAGAGAAGAGTTTCCTATTCGGAGAGTCAGTTGTAATGTCAATTCAAAGTGGAGTGCAGCTCAGATACGAGATGATCAACTTCAACTTAAGGGAAAAGTGAACAGGTATTATAACTGTTGATACTGATGCTGCAGTATCCCTGATAAAGTCAAGCCTTGTTGATAAATCTAGAATTCTACTATTGTCCAGAAAAGTAATGTTGAGAACTGTAACTGGAGAAGCAGCTGATATGGCTGGAGAAATGCGAGTTGAGCTTCAACTTGGAAGTCTTAAATTAAACCATTTTGTGTTAGTTGCCAACATAAAAGATGAGTTTTTACTGAGAATGGACCTGATTCGTCAACATGGATTCTCCTTAGATGACAATCTTAACATTCTAAAGCTTGGCACCGAAGAGTTTATTCTGTCCCAGAACGGTGATTATGAACGAATCAGAGGCATTGCAGAAGAAACAATCAGGATAAGGAGAAGTACGGAGAAAATCATTTACGGAAAACCGGACGAGCGTCCTATTTGCCACGACTGATTAGTTCAACAAAGTTCCAACCAAAATGAAAATAGTACATCTACAAAGATTGAAGCCATATCACGGAGATATGGAAGCTGGTCGAGACGATCAGAATTAAGAGGGGGCAGTGTTACGAACGACTAAAACTTATTGATATGCCCTCGTATATACAAATAATCCGACGCGAACGTGTCATCTTTATTATAAGGCGCCGAAAGGAGTAGTGTCTCAATGACTCATCTTTCTAGATAGATCTCAACGTTTATGCTCTAGATTTATTTAGGACCTTCCATAGGTAGAATAAGCGTAGGTTGAAAGTTAGTGGTATCGTTAATAGTTGTATTGTAATAGTGGAAATAATTAGTTAGTTGTGATGTTAATGTAAATATGTTGTTAATATAAGTATTGGAAGTTATTAATGAAAACTAGTGTGTTCTTATTTTGCAAACCCGGTGATCGATTTTCAAGAGACAAAATCGTAACAGTATGAACCTTTCTTATTGTTAAGTATTTTTTAATAAATTAAAAATATTCCCTCTTATAGTACTGTAAAATTTTACCTAAAAATGGACAAAAATCTTATTTACCTAATAATACATTTTCTACTTGTTATTTATACTTGATTTTAAATACTTAGGACAATGTTAGAAAAGCCAGATCGACAAGATCAAAATAATATATCAATGGAAATAGACTCAGATAGGGGAACATTTACATTATTAGGGGTTTATTTACTAACTTTGCCGTCTCACTTCTTTCGTCAAAATACTCTAATATAGTTTTGGCTTTAGGTCGTTTTGGTGGGCTTACATGAGATGTATCATGTAATGTTGCCGGACCTTTAGCATTATGAATAGGTATATAATAATTTACCATTAACAGCTGCTTTAGCTAGTCCTTCAACGTCAAAATCTGGATTACTTTTCACAGTTAATCTAAATGTCAGGTGAGTTATGGCTTCTTTTAAGTCAAGATGAAATACCATATTAGTTTCTCCTTTGCTATCTACTTTCCAGCCAACAACAGATCCTGTCTGAAAATATGTATATACTAAATTATTGGATACATGATTATATGATGATTATTTTATGTTTATTTAAAATCAATCTTTCACCTTTATAACAATACACTAATAAAAACAGAACATGGAGGAATAAAATATTCCACGGCTATAAGTAGGTTTGTCATTTATCCTTTTTTCAAAAGACAATAAACAGTTGTTTTGCCAAGGAAATTTACAGGTGTCAGTTACTTGCATTAGTAATTGTATGAAAGTTGGATTTTTATATACAGGGAGATTTTAGGGTTATTCTTTCTACCTTTCTGACCTGGACGCTACTTTGGAAAATTAATTTCATAAACCGAGTTTTTCCTCTTATCTTCCTTATTCTAGGTTTTAACAATAAAAATAATTTTTAGTGGCGAAAACAAAAAAGAGACAATGTACTACAAAAAAGTTTTACCCTAACGTTTTGTCGACTCAACAGTGAGCTCTAAATTAGAATATTGCAATGTTAACGTCAAATTAATAGTTGTAGCAATCAACTTTACATATGTAATAATTTGCCGTTTTTTTGGCGAATGCAAGAACATAAAAAATCATTACTATTATATTGTGTTTCGTTCATTAGAAATTGTTAGAATATAAAGTAGTAGAGAAGCAAATAAGATGTTGCCAAACTGAACAGTGAGTCTATTCCATGGATATGGTATTTTTTTGTTTTGTTCAATTATATTAATTTTAATTTACAAAGAATATATGTTAATGAATTCGAAGATTATTATTATAGTCTACATATATTATTTTGGAACGGGGAACTACGATTTTACTAATTATTTTTTTGTTCCAAAGTGAAAATACACTATGACGATTTCAATAATTGATTTTAATCTATGTTAGAACCTAGAAGCAGTGCGGCATTCTGAGCAGTACCTTATAGATCTGAAATTTTTTTTATTAATTTGATAGTCAATTAAGCTCAGTTTTTATATCCTAATCAAAATGATGACGTGCTTATTTTGACGCTACTAGTGTTGCCTGGCTCTTGACCATACGAAGACTACCAACGTGTGTTTGTTTTAGTATTTGTAGTGCTGTGAGTTTATTCTTTGGTTGAAGCTAAATGGTGAATTTGAGGTTGTAGTTAATCTGACACAAATACAGACCCAAGAAATTGTGGAAGGATTTTTTCCACAAATCTAAGGTTACATAAATGGTTAGTTGAGCCTATTCATAATTTAATTTTATTTGTATTGAGAAATTTCATAATCCGCTTGATTATATCTTCGTTTAAATTGGATAAAATTGCAAAAATTGTGATTGGAGTACTGAAGTTCTAGTGAATTTTTTGTACAGGTCTATATTCTAATTGGAGTTGAAGAAAAGAAAATATGGTTATATCGTCTGTTGTTCCGCACTCAGAAAGCGGATCATTTTTTGGTATCATTTTGAAAAGATTTTCTTTAGTTAGACAGTGGCCAGTACGCATTCTAATGATAGTGGTAATATGTCTTTTATTCTTGTAGGGATAAGACAAGTACCATGTTTTCGAACGAAACACCGATTGTATCTTGTTATACTGGTATTTCTTGTTCGATACTAATGATTTCAATTATTTTAGAACTGATTACATATGTTCTCTATGATGGCATCGTACATTTCTCTGGTATCTATTTTTATTGCTTTTGGGATATTCAAGTTTTTACCTATGTTTGCTAGGGTATCTGTTTCTGTATTACCTGTAATATTTGCATGTTCTGGGATCCAAGCTAAAAGTATTTCAAATCCATTATCGTTTGCTAATAAAACTAGTCTCTTTGTTCTGAGCGTCCAGTAACCTGCAGATGCAGATAGAAATTTCTTATTTATTTTTGTAATAGCACTTTTGGAATCGCTAAAAATGATTGCTTTTGAAATTTGCTTACTAATGGCTATCTTTATTGCTTCATGAATAGCGACGATCTCTGCTTTACATGTGCATAGATATTATAGAAGTATGAGGGAATATTTATAATTCAGATCTGGGATACTTATACCATATCCCGTCGTCTTTCCTAGAGCCATCGGAATAGATATCTTTATAGGCTTTCACCGCTAACAAAATTTTTTTCTTAATCAAAAGTTTTTTTTTTAAGTATACAGTCTAGTACTTTAAATGAATTATTTTCGCAACAATTTTAGAGCAGAAAAGATTCGGACTATGGCTTATTATATTCATAGTCGGCATTAAGAATTGTAATGCTAATATCAGATATGGTACCATTATTATGTTTCTTGGAACCTGGTTTTGTCATTAATTTATTGAGAATTTTGAGCAGTATGTTTACTAAAGATCGATTTTGAATAGCAACTATTTCTGACATAAATTTAATAGCTAAAGTTTTCCTTCTTTGGTCTAAATCTAATGTAACCTTCTCTGCTAGAAGTGCTACTCCGAGAGTATACACACAGCTTAAATATATCCTAAAACCATCAAAGAAGACTATGTCTAATTTGTTAAGACTTTGCTGCCTAGCAAGTTTTACGAAAAAGGATTCAGAATCCAGGTGTGATCTGACAAGTCCATAAAAAATATTTAACCTGACAGTGGGGTCGGCTCCCCATCATGCTCTGCAAATGGCTTTCAAGACACTGAGGGCCTTTCTCGCTTTGTTGGTGGCATATTCTATATGCATATCCCACTTTAAATTTTCTTGAAGAATAATACTTAAATATTTGATATGTCTTTTATATGAAATGGTTTGTGATTCGATTTTAAGGGTAGTTCGTCTGTCTTGTCTTAGTATATTATAGGCAATGGAGCCATAAAACGTTAAATTTTCAAGAGCCATTAGTTCTTTTAGGTTTTTTTTTTGCCTGCTATATTCAAGGCATTTTTTGATATAGTTTCATGACTGCCTTTACAAAATTAACATTGGGTATAACAAGTAAAATCTTCTCCTTCTTTCTCATCTATCTTGAGCATATTCTTTTGATGGTGTTGCAATTGTGTTTTGTATGTCTATAGATAGATAGACAGATAGATAGCATTGATTAATTTCAAATAACAAATAATGTTATTATATACAAGACCCCAGAAGGGGGTGGAAGCATGCATACAGGTTATATATTGTCTAATTACTATTCTTATCTTCCTTCATTATCGAAAAATTCACCTACTGTGTAACACGATTTTGTTAACACATATCTTTTATCAAATTTCTTTAGGTCGTTTTCTGAAATCACCCTAACTGTTTCAGGAAATGAATTGAATATTTTTATTACTGAAAATTTAACATTTTTTTTTTGTATATACAAAAAATTCCACTTTTTACAACACAGCTTTATTTCTAGGATAATGGTCATGACTAAGATTACATTCAGCAAATAAATCCGACCTAATCCAGAATATAAAGATTTATTACACTTAAATTTTTGTTATCAATAAACACTGTCGATAGCTTGACGGCTTAGGAGATGCAGCTATTCAAGTGCCGACGCTCATTTTTTGGAATGAATAAGATGTACTTGAGCGCATTAAAAGACTTACCTGTGGTGGATTTTATTGCATGTACTACCTATTTACACAACTTATGCATTTTCATATTTCCAATTTTGCACGACTTTTCGGCTACTGTGGGGCGGCTCGAATTTTGTCTATGGGCTCTAGAAGAGTTAGAAAACTTCCTTGTTGTCGTGCTTTTTTTGGATGAATCCACCTTCCATAATAAGGGATTAGTTAACTTGATTTCCATTAGTACAGTGATGAAAATTACAATTTATTTAGAACTATCAATCATCAACACAGATGCTCTATCAATGTGTGGGGTGAAATAATTGGAATGCCTCTAGTAGATTATTACTTTTTGATCATTACTTAAAAGGAGCCATCTTTCTTGGAATTATAAGATAATTTACCTACAGTTTTAGAACATATTCCACTGAATATTCGAGAAAGAATGTGGCTGGTTTTACTCACAAGTTAACGTCAGAAATGAGTTAGATACTCAATATCCCAATAATTACATACGACGTAGAGGTTCACAGAACTAGCCAGAAAGGTCTTTGGATCTAATGAGTCCTGATTTTTTTCTTATGGGGACGTATCAAAAATATTGTTTATGGTATATCGTCAACGCCACCCGACAATATGAAAGAACGAATAAGAACAACGTTTCGCTTTATAACAGTAAATATATTAATTAGAGTTAAACAGTCACTTCAGAAACGAGTTCGTTTATGCGTTGACAGAGATGGTCATGAGTTCGAGCACTTGTTAAAACATAGTTTTTTTCAAAATTTTAAATTAAATTTGTTGTCTGTTAATAAAGTATGTATTTGCTATTAACCTAGTTATGACTATTTTGTTGCATCACAAAAAAACAATTAAACGATTAAGCTGATTGATGATATATCGTCAAAATAAATTGTCTAAAATGTCTATGTTTAAAACTGAACATGCTAATTTAATAAAAAACTGTAAAACATGGTAAAGAAAATCTTAATACAATTTTAAAATTCGTTAAAAATAGAAGAGTTAATTTCAATTTTAGTTTATGGTTTTTATCAAAATTTTTTTACATAAAAAAAAGGCCAAAGAAGCATGAAACAATGTCAAACAAAGGTGTGTCCTAAGGTTAATCATTATATAAACATAAAACTACCCATTAGAAAAGATATTAATACGTTTTGAGCCTATCTATATCTGGATCGCTAAGAAAAGTCTCAACACTAAAAATAACTATATTACAGCAACCTGGTATATATTCAAATATATTAATAAAAAAAAAACGAATGAAATATGCGTCTAAAATCTTTTTTGTAAAACAAATATTCTGTTAATATGAACAGACTGCCCCCAGAAAATAAGGCAATATGAAATCTTTGAGTGAACATAACTGTGGTATGCAGCAAATATTGCATCACTGCTTTCGTTTCAAGATATTACCCTTAGGACATAACAAAATTTGGAAATACAACATACCAATTCTTGAACATGCTCCTTCCAGTCTAGCCGTCTATCAATATTAAATCCCTAAAAATTTTATGTTTTCTACCGAGTTAATTTAATTTTCTTCAAAAATAAAGTTAATTAAATTGCATGGACTATTGCCAAACAATATGCACTGAGTTTTTAATATATTGAAAAATAAATCACTGGATGAGAAATACACATTGAGTTTATCAACAGCTCTTTCTACACTTTTCAAAAGAAGGTTTCTATCTGATTGGCCAAAAATAAGAATTTTATCATCTGCATATAGAGTTTGCTCGCCATTTACATCCGAAATTTCATTTGTGTATAGGATATACAGCAAAGCATCAAGGGCAGATCCCTGAGGAACATCCCGTCCTACAGTTGCCTTTTCTGACTCCATCATGTTCCTTTATTTTGAGTGTCAAAAAAACCTCTTATACCGGCACTTCTCCATTCTTTTACAAAATAAAACTTGATTAACACTATCAAAAGATTTTGATAGGTCCATATTGGAAGCATTAATTATATTGACAATTGCTTTATATGTTGCTCTTATTGTTCACTTACAGTACAGGAAATTATTCTGATTATTACTGATAACAGAGTATCTTTCCAAAAAATCTATATCTACTATAAATTATTTTTTCAAATATTTTACTTCAGTTAGAAAGTATTGAGATAGGTTTATAATTACTCTCGTCTTTTTCATCCTTTTTATAGATTGCTTTTATATTAGCAATTTTTAATTTGTATGGAAATATTCCGGTTAAAAACATAC
This sequence comes from Diaprepes abbreviatus, assembly GCA_034092305.1. Taxonomy (NCBI): domain Eukaryota; kingdom Metazoa; phylum Arthropoda; class Insecta; order Coleoptera; family Curculionidae; genus Diaprepes; species Diaprepes abbreviatus. Next base: position 10,559,503 of record JASJET010000137.1, on the reverse strand, counting down.
AAATTAATTACATGAGCTACAGGACTTGATATTAAAGTAAAAACTTTTTTAATCAATGATACAGGTATCCCATCATGACCGACCAATCATTTATTACTCAACTGATTGATCACCTCTATTTCAATCTGTTTTTTTTTTGGTTCCAAAAAATTGATTTTGTAAACCTATTTAATTTTATACTATTTGCTTGGTTTTGTTTAGGTAAGACAGGACAAGCATTTATAATATACTTGTCTAAATTGTTTAAAAGTCAATTGTACAATATATTTAAAACTATTTTTTTTCCTTTATGGTTTTCACAAGATATCATATAGGCTTCGTCTTATTTTCTGCACTTGTGATAAAATCCTTATTTTTAATTTTTTGGCTGAATTTATGATGGTTTTAATACTGTACAATATTGGTTAAAACAGTTACAAGTTATAAGATCTTAAATTTATTTGTAAAACAGAACATGTTTTTGTTGCAAGAGGTTGTGACAACTGTGGTTATCCACAAAATATTTTTTTGTTTTACAGAGAACTTTTTTTATACAAAAATTGTATTCACAATGGAAATAAAATTATAAATAAAATTATTGTAGTTTTGAGATCAATTGAGTCAACTTTGTATATATATGTCCGATCAATAGAAGCATTTGTTGTTAAAATTATTGAAGGATATTTTTTTAAAAGATTGTCTTTAGAACAAGTGTAGAATTTTTTTTTTAAATATTTAGTTCTAAACATGAGATCTGTGCATGATAATCTGATAAGTCTGAGTTTAGCACAATATAAATTCACCAATAAATTCAGTGAAAAGTAAGTTTTTATCAACCCCGTATAATTTTTAGAAATAAGTTTTATTATGCAATTACTTGTAATGCTTTTACTAAAAAACCGACATAATTTAAAGCATCTACCTTGAATAGGAAAAGCTGATGCCTTTAAAATTTTAATCTACAATAACAAGAATGGTTAAATATATCAAAGGCGACACGTTTTAGGTATATGAAATAAAACAGTAACAGTATAAACCGATGAAAATGTAATTGCGCCACTCTGTATAGATATGTTAAATAAACTCTAGACATAAAACTCTAAATTTACTTCCTTAGCAAAGTTTTGTAAGAACTTGGTCACTTTTAGATCTAACCACTTTTCACAGCTAACATTTTAACTAAGAACATGGCCAATTTTTATAGTAATGGTTTTGGTAGGATATGTTACGGCATTTCAGCGAAATTTAAAAAATAGCATAAATTTGTGTTAAGTTGAGCATATTTTCAGATGTTTCAGGCTTTTAGTCAGAATAATAAAAAAGTGTTGTAACAGTCAGATAGGTCTAACGTCGATAAAAAAAATAGCAATTGATAATCTACTGATCACTCAGACAACTGTTAAAATTGATTAAGGTCTGAACACTTAGCAGTGTAAATGTACTTACTGAATCACAAGAAACTAATCGACCACCCTTTTCACTAAAATCCAGAAATGTTATTGGTGCTTTATGTGGCCCAACAACACTAATAAATTCCTTATCTGATCCATTCCATACTTTAAGATCACCATTTTCCCAACCACTTAGTAAGACTGTGCGTTCAGGATGCCATGATAAAGCAGTTACTTGATAACTTCTGTGAAAAGGATAGTTAACATCTTTGATAGCTTCACCCTACAAGTAATACTAATTTGTTTTCAAAATTTATATGAGGAAAACTTTTGAACTTTCAGGTCATCAATTATTCTCAAAATTGCTATAGAGATAGATCGCTTTCAAGCACTTGCTACCTAAATCACTTTAAAAATAACATCAAAATTTAGTGCAAACCAATATAGGTAAGCAGCATGTTCCTAAATATTATTAAAATATTTTAGGAAAATCCAGTACAGCTCAAAATGAGCAAAAAGTTATGTTTTCGATAATGCAAGTTGATCAAAGTAATAATCACTTTAAACACCCCAGTTCTCCAAAATAAAGCATTTCTGGTTGTATATTTAGGTGTAAGAACTATTTTACTTGTTATGAGCTTGAGAAACTGTTCTTAAAATTATTTAACAATTTTTAATAACATTCTGTAGGCACAGCCAAAACTAATAAATTAATAAAAAAATATTTAGGTGAAAGAAAGTTTACTTTATTTGTTAACAAGGAATTAAATCAAAGATATTTTATTTAACACGAATCGCAAAAACAAAAGGTGAAAATTTACTGGTCTAATTAAGCTTAAATTATAAAGTCTGCATTATAAGTTTCCTTTTATTTTTTTTTAATGCGCAAGATATAGTGTATCTAAAGAACAATTCTTTTTCCTTTAAAAATTGTAGAGTAGAAAATTGGAGTTTGGCCTATTCATTAAAATCACAGAAACAAGCAATATTTTTCACTTTTAATATACTGTTTTTTTTTAAAGCACAAGGCAGAAACAAAATAATTTTTGTATATGTGATCACCTAAAACAAAACCCATATAAAAATAATTGCTTTTGTAAATTCAGTAAATAAAAGGCTATTTTTGTGATTTTTTTTCCTATAAAGATAATTAAAAAAAATTTTTTTTACAAATTCAAGCTTTTAAACTCCAAAAATTAGTTATCACCTTACTATCGTAGTAAAATTTTTTTTTAATTTTTAAAAAGAAGCAATAGTTTTAATAAATGAATACCAAGACCAAAATCCCACAATCCATTGGTTATATCTGACATTCATTGATTTCGGGACATTTTACCCTCCATCACCGGGTCAAAAGAAGTTTAATAATATTATTGTAAATTACATCCAACAATTTGTCCGTTAACTTTAAGAATTAGAAACTTTTTACAAAAAATCTTCAACCACTAGGCAATGGATTACAAAATTTATAACATGGAGTAGTCTTCAAGCTTTCAATTACTTTTTCTAGATAAATGTCACTATATTACTCGTCTAATAAATTAATTTTTATTGAGGCATAATTCAAAATTGCTATTAAAAAATATGTAGGTAGATATATACTAGAGTATTATTAGTTAAGTAGTTAGACATTAGAAATATATTAAAGCATAGTTCCAACTTACAAAAATTAAACATCACTTACCAATTCATCAAAAATAATCACAAATCCTCCTTTTTCCTGTGAAAAACTAGCCACGGCCAAAAGTGCCACATTCTGATGCCATACTGCATTAACAGAAATTGACCCACTTTCAGGAAATCTCACAGGATTTTCAATATAAAGACTCATTGTCTTTGCATATTTTTCTCGTTATGTTGCGTAGCTTTAGAAAATTAAGAACAGAACTGTTGACAAACAAGTCGTTGTCCCTAGCAACCAGGTCGATAAACATAACCTATATAATTTTTGAGTTCCTCTTCTTTTCCGATTTTGGAGCTGGCTCCCACTGTTTTAGTTTCAGCGCCGTGCTCCAGCACAATTTGTGAGGATTCTTGGGTAATCGGGTCTGAACCTCCGAAAATCCCTGAATTTCCCCAAAAAATACTTGTCACTTATGTAACGATAATTACACAAAATTTAAAAACTTAATGGCAAGATTGGAGTATATGGAGTTCCCTTCATCACACTTTCCCGCCACTTCCCCCTCCGCAACAAATAAGGCCATACATGCTTTCCTACCCCGAAAGAAAAAGTAATACGAACAGGGATTTTGGGCCTCATCCTTGGATTCTGTAGAGCTCCCCCCAGCCGACTAGCGGAATTTACTCCTAATAAATTTAGCGGTCAAATCTTCGAGCATACCCTACTAAAGGTAGCATCGGAATAGTCCGCGGCTTTGAACGGCAAAGAGAGAGAGGGGTGAACATGGAGAAATGCTATCTCTGTTGCTCCTATAATTTCGAAGCGCGCGCCGACGACTTGCGTTTCGGAATAAGAGAGATAGCACTTCCTCATATTCGCCCCCCTTTCTCTTTGTCGTGTAACGCACTCGGACCAATGCAAGCTGTCTCTAATAGATTATTATCAAAGGGTCAAATCCCTCGAACATACCTCTATAGAATTAGCATAACGTCAGAACTAGGACCCGGTTGTTTAAACGCTAAATAACGTAATAATATTTTTATTTATATTTGAAAAAGTGTTGATAAACAGTAGATATTTTACTGCTTGGTACACACATACGGATTTTATGCTATCCTTTTCTAATTGCATTATTTAAACGAGTATTATATGATAATCGGTATGTCAATTCCAGAATATGATTTTATGGTTGCCTAAATTATTATTATTGTTATTTTCAATATGTAAACAATTTCTAATAATATTTATCAACAAAAATAAGTTTTTAAATCCTCTTTTTGTTAATATTAATTGCAAACTTCGCATTTATAATAATTTTTAACACTTAAAAACACTGAAAAAAGTCACGAAAAGCAATTAAACTCCAAGAAAAGATAAGTAAATATGTTTATGTCTGTCACACATCAAAAAAGCCTCTCCCCCACCGACCATAAACAGCCTTCAAACAAATCTATTGTTGTTTAAATCTATAGGGTATGATCGAAGGTCAAACCAAAAATGACTACAGTATACTTGTCGTCATAATGGATAAACTAGTTCTGCCCACAATGAAATTTTAATTATATACACTCAAATCTTAAAATAATATAGATTGATCACTTAATAATCTGAAAATCTAACTTTCTTGTTCTTAACTGGAAATTACTGCAATGTGCATGAGTGCAGCACTCATGGCACAATAAATTTCACTGTCGGCAATATGAAAATAATATACGCGGTATAATAATCGGTTGTCTTTGAATTAATTAATAGTTAAATAATATAACGTATTGTAATTTCTACTATATTACATTAACCATAACAATTGTTTCAACACACAGTGTCTTCGTCAGATGGTAGATAACACATGTTATCTACCATTGTTATGGTTAATGTAATATAGTGGAAGTTATAATACGTTGTATTATTTAACTATTTTATAATGGATTTCCATCAAGTAATGATAACCTAATACAAAATAACAATAATTTGTTTTAAATTGACCCGACTAATCCAATTCGTGTCAATTGATTATAATCTCTGGAATCTAAAACGAAAAGAATTTATATCAATTGTAATTAATTTTTGCCTAAAAATTAAAATTTACATAACTTTCAAGAGTACATCTTTTTCGAACTGGAAACATAACCGGTAGCGAAAAGTAAAACTACATGGATAAATTATTAAACAATTTCATATCATTGCTCACTCTGCCCCCTTTTACTTACTATTTCTAGCCCTTCTATCATTCTAGGTTGGTACGAGGTCTTCAGCTTTCCGATGGCTGTAGATTGCACTATTCACTCGTTTGTTATAATTGTTAGAATATTGCAGCATTTTGAGAGCTAATTTATCTATAAAGGAAGCATAATTATCAACTTGGAGTTGATAAAATTTATGTTATCTATTTATTTTGTTTTCAAAATAATCAAACTCAAAATTAACATAGCACGATTCATTTTCATTACTTAAGATGCCACCTTTTCTACAAAGATATACTTTTTCCAAAATTAAAAGATTTTACATATTTTATACTGCGAACTCACTCATTTTCTCTTTTTTTACTTTTTAGCAACGGTCTAAAACCGTTTTCTAACTTTCTAGAACTGCGCGGTGCATAAAAGACTTAAAATCCGTTAGCGCTACTTTCAAATCACACACACAACCGTATTGACCCACCACACCGAAATCTAGGATTAACTCTAAGCTACTAACTAACTCGACTAAGGACAACTCTATACTGATAATTATACTTACATAGATTAAATCTATACTGACTAACTCACTAAACTAAGATAAAATCTATACTAGTTTTTTGCAACAAACTCGAGATGTATTTATATCATCTAGGGATAATCTGGGAGACTTTTTGGTCTACGTACCTTGGGTTAATGAACTTTACGAAAAACACATCTATATTATTATTTTTAATGAAGATACTGACAGGGATTTTACCAGCTAAAGAATTTGGTGAAGGAATACATAAACAAGTTGGTTTATAGGAAAAGATGACTTTTGGCTTGAAAACTCACGAAAAACAACCATAAAAAATATTATTTAATTAAAGATACGGACAGGAGTTTTTGACCGCTAGAAAGTTTCTTGGAGGAACAAGTTGACAGCCTACCATGGTAATTTGTGGCGTATTAGTTGCGATAGTACCAATATATTTAAACAACTACACGTTTGTTTGAAGGCTGTTTTTAGTTGGTGGAGGAGAGACTTTTTTGATGTTTGACAGACATAAATATGTTGACTTATTTTTGCTTTCAGTTTTATTGATTGTCATGGCTTTTTTCAGTGTTTTTATGTGTTAGAAATTATTATTACTGCAAAGTTTGCAATTAATATCAATAAAAAGAAGATTTAAAAACTTATCGTTATTAGTAAATATTATTAGATATTGTTTACATATTGAAAATAATAATAATAATTTAGGTAATCACAAATTCATACTTTTATGTATTCTAGAATTGACGTATTGATTATCATATTACACTCCTTTAAATAATGCACTTAGAAAAGGATAGCATAAAATCGGTCTATGTACCAAGAAATAAAAAAAATCTACTGTTTATCAACACTTCTCCAAATATAAATAAAAATAGCAGCATTCAGCATTCAAACACTCGTGCCTTAGTTCGGACGATATGATAAATCTACAGTGGTATGTTCTAAGTGTACTAGAATCACGAGAAAGAAAACGTAAACAAAAAATTCCTGCAAAGCACGCCTATTCTATTGATGACAAAAGTATGAAATTGATAAAAATTCCGTGCCGATAATTCTAGGTTCCTTTATTTGACAAATTTTGTTATTCGTGGTAGGTCGTCATCTGTTGTTAAAAAAAATTTGCAACTTAGAAAATTTTTCAATATAATTTCAGACGGTGATAATAAAAGAGTTTTATTTAATTCGATTGGGGATTTGTACACTGCGACCTAATAGATCTATTGTGTTTCCCTACTGCTGCTAGGAGATACCTTTCCGTCTAAAGCAGATCCTCTAGTCCTAGTTCCTTCAGGAACCTTAGGATGTTTTATGGCTTTAAATTGGATAGTTCCTCTTCTTCTATTTGGTGTGCTCCTAAGAACCACATTTTAGGGTTTTCTAAAGTACTGACTGCACTCTGAAAGAATGTGAATAGAGGTTTGGTCCTCCTCCTCGCAAAATCTGCACTCTTTTCTTTCTGCCAATCCGAGTTTCTTGAGGTGTCCCTTAAGGTGGCAATGTTCCGTCAGAACTCTGAGTTGGTCTTTACATAGGCTTATGCATTACTCTTGAATCTCCTCTGGTCGTAGTTCTTAAGAAAAATCTTAGCTTGTCTCAATCTTTACAGATCCGTCCAGTAATTGGATCTCCCGTTTTCTTCCTCCCTTTTTAGTTTTTCCAGCATTACACTGCTACTGATTCCACAGCTCGGGCCCCAGAAGTGGTGTCTCAGCTCCTTTTCTCGCGAGCTTATCTACTGTTTCATTCCCCTCTATCCCGATGTGTCCCGGCACCCATATGAGCGTGATCTTATTATTCTTACTCAATTCATTTAATTCCTCTAGACATTCCTAGACCATCTTGAAGCTAATTACTTGAGAGCTCAGGGCCTTGATGGCTGCTCGACCATCCGACACGATGATAATCTCCTATCCGCGATAGTTTTTGTCTTTGCTGAAGTGAATACATTTCCTAATGGCATATATATTTGCCTGGAAAATGCTTGGTATCTTACTTAAGCTTTCATGGTGCCTGGTAATGGGTCCTTATACCCCTATTCTAGTTCCCTCCGTTGTTTTGGAGCCATTTGATGGATTTCTTGTTAAGTCTTTTAATAGTGTTTTTGCCCCATTCACTTATGCGACTCAACTTCGTTTTGAAGGTTTTCACAAAGTTGAACTTCTTTTTCATTTCATCTTGGGACATATCCTAGATTTGTTGATATCTGGATGAGGGGTCTTCCGTTTACGACCTCATCTCTCATTATCCTATAAATTGCCTTCTGCGCCATACTCTCTACAAGTATATGTAGAGGTGTAAGGGTTAAGATTACTTGCATGGTGGCCGTTAGGCAGGTTTTCACTACTCCAGTTATACACCCACATGCCAGTCTTTGAACTTTCGAGAGGTTGGCTCTCGTATTAGCCAGACTGGTTTTTTTACTCCAGATCACTGGCGCATATGGATGATTCGTCTCACTGTTATTGTGTGTGTACATGCATTGCAGGATTTTTGGGTTTGTGCCCAGCTTTTTCCCGCAAAATTTCTACAGACTTTTGTAGCCTTCTTGATTACTTCTTTTTCGTGCTTGTTCCAGAGGAGTTTATTATATAGGGCCAGGCCGAGATATTTAACCTCTGACTTCCACTCAATAACGTTCCCATTCATTTTAATGCTTTTCAGATTGAGGTTTCTTTTCCTTGTAAAGGCTACTAAAGTGGTTTTGTGGAGTTGATATTTAGTCCCATAATCTGGCACCATTCTTTAGTGTGTTCAAGCCCTCTCTGAACTATGTCACAGAGGGCATTGTCGAATTTACCACTCGTGATCACGACTACGTCATCGACATAGCCCTGACAAGATATGTCGAATTCAGTCAGATCACAGAGGAGTCGATCTACAATTAAGCTCTATATAAGTAGAAAAGCTACTAGTACAGAGGGCGATAGTGTCTTGTCCTATATATGTCTCGGTAATTCTAGTTGAGAGAAGTCGTTCCATCCACTCTCGTGTTATCAAGTATTCTTCTGACTGCCTCGTGTGGAGTGTTGTCAAAAGTCACTTTTGTATCAAGAAAAAAAAATTACGATTTGCTTACTGTTCAGTGTATCTTGATGCCGTTTCCATAGACCTACCCGCTGGATATGCATGTTAATGAGGGTGCAGTGGCGCCTATTCAAGAATTTCTATCCTAATATTCTTATCTACCGATTTCTCCATCGTTTTTGAAATAAATGATGTGAAACTAGTGGGTCGCAGGGATTTAGGGTGTGTAGTGTCGTTTTTATCCACTTTTGGAATGAAGTTTACTCTGGTCCTTCTTCATATTTCTGGTATGTAGCCCAATTCCAGGTTACTTTAGCTGATGCTTACTATGTGTGAAAAAATCTCTTCCTGCCCTCGGTGGAGCAGGGCTGGGATTATTCCTTCAATTCCTGGGGTTTTAAACGGTCGGAAGTTGTTATTAACCATTTAAGGCGACCGCTACTGTACATGTGACTGGCCATTGCTAGAGCTTCGCTGGTAGGCCTTTCGTGTGATATTTTATTGCATCATTTGCGGTGCTAGGCTTGCTCTCCGGAAAGTGAGTGTTGAGTAAGGGTAATGCTCTTTCCTCCTAGCTCTCCGTGAAGCTACCGTCTGGCTTTCTGAGTGTCATTGCTGTGTCGACCCTACCCTTCGCCATGACTTTATGTGGTGTAGCTGCAGCAGGGGTAGATTGAATGTTTTCACAGAATTTCTTGAAGCTGTTTCTTTTAGCTTCCCTAATTTTTTTATTGTAGGTTGTAAGTTTCTCAGTGTAGGTCTGCCAGAATTCTTCGTCACGCTTAGCCCTACTAAAGAGTTTGCATGTTTCGGATCTCTGACAGATGATCATTCCACCAAGGTGCTTCCCTACAATTTTTGCTTGTTTGTAAGGGGCCGCTCGATTCGTATGCTCCGAGTATTGCCATATTGCCTCATTTACTTCTTTCAGGTCAGCTGCAGATTGTGCTTAGCGCGTCCTCTGGTCTGTGCTAAGTTTGTTTTCAGATTGGTGTTGTATTTTTTTTAATCTGTTTTTCTAGGTTCCTTCTGAGGACTGGCTCAGGAAGATCGGTTTCTAAACTCATTGCTGATTATTCTGTGATCTGAAAAAGAAGGTTCATTCAGTACCCTCCAGTTTCCTACCAGGTCTGATATGCTTAGTGTGATATCTAATACTTCTTCCCTTAGCGTTGTTACAAATGTAGGGGTATTTCCTATATTGTTTATGGTAAGATTACATTTGAAGATGTATTCTAGAAGTTGCTCACCTCTTTGATTGGTGTCTTTGCTGCTCCAAATTGTATTGTAGACGTTGGCATTACACCCCAATAGTAGTTGCCGTTTCTTCTCCTGGCAGTACTCTACCAGTGGTACAGGTTCATCTCCGGCGAAGTAGCCTGAGGCTATTATGATCTCAAGCTTCTTCTTCTTCAGTTCGAGGTATGCTCGAATAGGAACGAGGTACTCGTTAAGAATTCTGAAAGGCAAAAATAATTTATATTTTTTCTTACCATGGTACATGTTATAAGTATATCATTACTAACATGATATATTAGGCGCCCTTAGCATGGTAGACGTTCACTAGGGCAATATTAATGCCTGCCATTTTTCTGTTATTAGGAGAGGGAGTCGTTCACTTCTATGAGAGTGATATCCACTCTATCATTTTCTTCTTCAATTTCTTGGACCTCTGTTGTTGTTTCATCGGATGATGGTACTCCGATATAAAGGTGCGAAATATGGAGACCCTACGCGCTCTATATTGTCGTCTTTAGAAGTAATAGTCACAGAGTCACTTCACCCATTTCCTTCTTGTCATTCTTTAAGTCGTGCACGGGGATTTCCCCAAACCGATAGTAGGCAGGATAGGTCGTCGATTCCTGGCCTCAGTGTTTGGCCTTTACCTTCGTCTGTTAGGTTAAAAAGCTTCCATTGTGATGTTCTGTTCCCATCGTTTTGGGCTTCTATTAACTGTAGAAGCTTTTCTGCTGCTGTTTCTTAGCTTCTGGGAGAAAGGTTGTCACTTTTGTGAGCTTTTGGTATGTAATATCCCTCGCACACCTTCAGTTCTGCTCCCTTCCAGCCTTTCAGCTTGGGTACCTTCGCCCGGAGCCATTTTGCCGAAGGTGGTGTTTAACAGTTGATCAGGATTATACCTGGACGAAAATGGATGCTTCCGAACTGAATTTTATGCTCCCAACCTTCGTAAATCTCTTCCATTAATACCTCCTTCAATAGAGTCTGCTCGTTCACACTGAGGGTAGTCTTAGGGAAAGTTTTGGGGAAGATGGCAGTCTTAATTAGTTTCAGAGCAGCTGTATAGCTCCCATCAGTAGAGTAGGTGGCGATGGCCTCGCCCGTTCTTCTCCTCTTTGATTCTGGTTTTTACAGTGTAGTTACAGCTGCCTTCTCCCGCTAACGTTTCAGTTTATTCTTTTGGTCTGAGGTAGCTATATGTTCTGCCGCCATATTCCTGGCTTCCTCTGGTGTTATTCCTTCATTGAGGTAGCGCAGATACCACTTAGTTCTCGCGTCAGAGGATCGTCCCTACCTCCCTGTTTTCCCAGTTCAGGTAGTGGAGGCAAGATTTTCTTCTTCATTTTTCGATAGGGGCTTCCCGTTGCATTAAGGAGGTGAGGTGTAGAGAGAGCAGTTTTGCTCTCTGCCTCCTTGATTATTTCTTTGTCATTTTCTCCACTCGTTCTTTTTTTGTGAGGCTGGCTCACTCGAGGGGGCAAGTGAGTTTTCTGAGTTGTCCTGATTCCGTTTTTTGTTTTTTAAATTCCTTATCCATGGTTGGTCCCACGAGTAGCTAGGAAGGTACACTCATGCAGAGCCCCGCATACAGGAGCAAGGGTTATCAAATTCGACGTCCCCAGGTGTCCAGATTCGCATATTAAAGACAAGGCTCGCTACCCTCGGCATGTGCTATTTCACGTTGGCTTAGAGGGAGTTTCTTAGCTTCCATCTACTTGGCCGCCCAAGTAAAACAAGCCCCCATCTTGCAGACACGTCCCTTATGACCACCGGCGCGACACGGTGTATACCAGGCAAACTTCCGCGAAAGCGGACACCCACCCTACGCCCCGTAGCCCCAGAGGTGCCACGACACATGGGAGAGAGGACCTCCTTCTCAACGCCGTTACTCCTAGTATGTCAGAAATAAGTAAAAGTTTTGTCTCGTTCGTCTCTTTGTGTGTGCATCCTGTAAGTCACAGTCCCGCTCCTTCTTTAGTGAACTTGGAACCAGCTAGAGCCCACAACAGCCACCAACAATCCTTAAAACCAAACTCCTGGCGACTTTTAGTGCGGACACTAGACTGAAATAAGTTTACATTTTATTTATTTTGATATTTTAGAGTTATTTATTATTAACTACTTCTGAAAGAAGGAGGTTCGCAATTCCACCGCTATGTATTTTTTATTTATCCGATTACTCCGGAACCGTAGAACCGATTTGAATGAATTTTTTTACCTTATATTCAGGAAGTTGCTACGGTAGTCCCATATTATTTTGGATCAAATTGGAGTAGTAAAATCCAAGATGGCGCTGATAATATGGTGGACAAAAAAATTAATTTTGTTCAATTTTCTTTAAAATCGGTATGGAGGAGTTTTCGGGGTTGCCCATAACGAATCTGATATTAAAACAAATTCAATATGGCGAATCAAAAGAAAAAAACATTTTTTCCGAATTTTCCCTGAGGTAGGTACGGTGGAGTTTTCGGAGTCGCAGAATACGAATCTGAAATTATTTTTAAAAAATTCATTTCGGCGGATCCAATACGGCAGATAAAAAAATAAGATTTTCCGATTTTCTCCAAAATAGATATTGGAAAGTTTTCGGGATCGCACAGAACGAATCCGAAATTATTTTTAAAAAAATTCAATACGGCGGATTCAATTTGGCGAACAAAAAAATAATTTTTTCCGATTTTCTCCAAAATTGGGATGAGTTTTCGGGAACGCACATAACGAATTTGAATTTATAAAAAAAAATTAAATATGGCGGATCCAATATTGCGGATTAAACATTTGTCGATTTTGTCCAAAATCAATACAGGGAGGTTTTTGGATGGGCTTGTTAGAAAATTAAAATCATTTTTTTAAAATTCAAATGACAGATTCAATTCCAAAACATTTTACATATTTCTATTTCCTCAAAAATTGTTATAGGGACGTTCTTAGTGTGTAAATTAGGAATTTAAATTTTTTTTAAAGACCCAATACGCGAATCCAATATGGCGGACTAAAAATTTTAAATTTTCCGATTTTATTCAAAATTATTACTGAGGACAAAATTTCTGAGGGTGTAAGGCGGATTTAAAATTATTTTAGGAAAATCTAATATGTCTAAAAATTGGTATTAGGGGATTTTCGTGGGTGTAGATTCATATTAGATTAATAGTTAATTTTTTTTATTTTATCGCCGGATTCAATATGGTGGGCTGAACATTTTACGTTATTCATATTTTTTTTTAAATTTGGTATTAGGGGATTTTCGGGGTCGTAGGTTCCGAATCTGAAGTTAATTTTTTAGCTTAATATGACAGATACAGTATGGAGGACTAAAAATTTTACATATTTCCGATTTTGTCAAAAATTAAAATTTGAGGTTTTTTGGGGCGTATACAAACTCAATATACAGGACAAAATATGTAGGACTAAACAATTTAAGTTTCAAGAGTAGGGGTAATTGGACAGTTCTGGGACCGCCGGATTGGTGAAACACCAAGAAGCCACACACGTGGCCTATGCTATTTTTTAAATTAATTAACGAAAATCGACCTAACCTTACCCCGTTTTCCCCTTAAAATAATCCGTTAAAGGGTTATTTCTATTGTTTTTAATTAATTTACCTAATTAATTACTCTATATTAATTAAATAATCATAATAAACCAAGAATCTCCACCGAGTGATTTTTCGGTGGACTTTTTAGGTGACGTCATACAAGCTATCGATCGCCAGATGCCTCACCACCTGCCGTCCTTTATTGAGGCGAAGGGTTCTATTGTATTTTCGGACCTTATTGTACCTGCTTTTGACCGCCCGACAGATGCCTACCTTTTGAATTAGGTCACAAGTATTGTTAGAATTTTAAAAGAGATAAAGTATTTGTAATGACTTTGGGTTCTATATGTTCCTTTATTGAATTCTTTTTGTTCTGATTTTATTTTATCTCGTTTAAAGTATTATTTCGAATATTGTGGATATTAAGTTTAGAATTTAACAAAACAGGTAATGTTAAAACTGCTTTATTCACATTAGCCATACCTTGCATTTAAAATAGTCTTTTGTATTCGAATTTCTGGATGGACCAAGACTTGTCCTTGCCTGTATGCTACCGCCGCTCGTTAAAAGAATTTTTAGAATTTCAAAAGGGATAAAACATACCTATTATTTTCGCTTTTAAGTTTTGGGTTCTATTGTCATTTCCGCAATATATTGTATTTTCGGACCTTATTGTACTTGCTTTTGACCCCCCGACAGATGCCTACCTTTTGAATTAGGTCACAAGTATTGTTAGAATTTTAAAAGAGATAAAGTATTTGTAATGACTTTGGGTTCTATATGTTCCTTTATTGAATTCTTTTTGTTCTGATTTTATTTTATCTCGTTAAAAGTATTATTTCGAATATTGTGGATATTAAGTTTAGAATTTAACAAAACAGGTAATGTTAAAACTGCTTTATTCACATTAGTCATACCTTGCATTTAAAATAGTTTTTTTATATTCGAATTTCTGGATGGACCAAGACTTGTCCTTGCCTGTATGCTACCGCCACTCGTTAAAAGAATTTTTAGAATTTCAAAAGGGATAAAACATACCTATTATTTTCGCTTTTAAGTTTGGGTTCTATTGTCATTTCCGCAATATATTTACCTATTGTTTTACGTTCGTTTTAAATGGACTTTTGTAATCTTTAAGCTATTCCCAGATGCATATTTTTCTAAAAACACATGTTATCGCGAGGACTTTGATTGCGTCACATGAAAAGTTAAGTTCGAGATACAGAGACAGAAGATTTTTAAAAGCATACAAAGATCTTATTGTAGATAATACAAAAACTTTTTGTAATTAAAAAGGTTTTGACGTATTTAAAAATATGAGAATAGTTTTAGATATACAGGCATTTAAGGATGAGTACAGCAAGTTTATTCCTAAAGAACTCGCAGTTTTTGATGGGTATAAAATCAGTCATTATGTTTTTAAATCACCCTACCCTCTACAAATGCTTCCAACAGAAATATGCAAGCAAGTTCAGTGGTTAATGAAATCCTACCATTGTATTCATTGGAATGCAGGATTTAATCCTCTTCATAATTTTCCCTCTATAATCAAGAACCTAAAGGAGAAAGCGCAATTTGTTTATGTTAAAGGAAAAGAGAAAACCAATTATATCAGAGAATACTGCCACAAACCTGTAATTGAATTAAATGAGCAACCAGTTTTGGTTAAAACAACTCCTAAATGTTTTTATTATTCAAAGTCACCTTCTATGTGCGCACTTTCTAATGTATTGTATATGTACAAAATTTTTTTCAGGAATGAATAAAACAATTTTTTAATTAAAATATTTTTTATTTATTGAATAAACAAATGAAAGCCTTATATGTATATTGGTGTATGTTTTTGTCTGGTTATAATAAACCAAACAAAATTAAATAAATATTTTATTCCTAGATAAACATAAATAAATGCCTATTTCAAATATTTTAACAATATCACTAATCTAATTTACATTAATGAGGATTATTCATAAAAAAAATTAACTTATTCTGATACCTTTACATTTAAAATTATTACAGTACATATATATGAAATACTTAACCTAAGAAACTAATACTACTTTTATAAATATTAAAGAATATAAATCACCGTCTAAGTTAACTAAATTAGGACTTGGGTTATATTTATTGATATTCATTTCCAAAAATAAAAGCTTAACTAAAGACCACCCACTATCTTTTTCCATAAAACAACCAGATTTTGCTATTAAAATTTCCATAAATTGGTTATAAAGTTTTTGAAGATCTGTGCTTGGTGTAATAATAACATATCGTGAATTAAATGATTTTATGTCTTGCTTTTCTTGATCTGCCATAATATATGATCCATATAATTCCATATTTACTTTTACAGAATTATGGGAATATAAACTCATTTGTAATAAACTAATAATTTTTGGTCTAATTTCTTCCAAAAACAAATCAGCTGAAGTAAAATATTTTTTTGCTAAAATTCGGTAGATAATTAAACGAGCTCTAAAAGCTGTTTTCACAATTTGTACTCCAGGTTCTACTTCGGTACAGCATTTATTTTTATGTTTATGAGTAAGTCTATGTGAGGCAGATAAAATATTTTCATCACAGTCTTTACGAAGCAGAGTCATATTTTCAAATAAATTCCTCTTAAAAGAACCCGTTTATATAAAATAACTGATCAAGACATAAAATCACCAAGTCTTACTGCGCCGTTCAAAGCATTGTATGTAAGAAAAGCATCATGCAATATTAAAGCATATACTTTTGTGTCTTTAGCAAACTTTTTTCAACCTTCAAATTCAAGTTTAATATCAACCGTGGAGTTTTTAATACCTTCTGGTTGATTAGAACAATTTATGACAAATACTGGATTATTGGAAAATTCTTCAAAATCCATCAAAGGGTCATTAATTTCTTTGCCGTAATAACTGCGTTGAAAATTTTCATAGGTGTAATAAGCTGGGCCAATAAGCTTCTTATCAAAATTCAAATTCCAGCGCTCATATGGATACACGTCTGAATTTAAATAAAGTCGAATATCCCGAATACTACTATCGATAAATTTGTTCTTCTTCTCTCTCCCTGTTATTAGACTGTTCTAGTTTCTGGAAACAAACAATTAAATAGAGAGGTTTTTCCAGAGCAGATGCCGTTTTCAAAGTCCAAATATCTGATGGAGTATCTCTCAGAGAGGGTAATTCGTAAAGATCCCACTTTTTAAATGCTACCCTAATTTGTGCATTTTTATCAGACCCATTAAGACGTGATAATAATTTTAATTTTTCCCCATCATCTGGAACAATATGACGAATTTTCCACTCAATTTTTTGAATTTCAATCGATGCTTCAACTTCACCAATATAACAATTATCAAATGTGCGAGCAATTATTAAAATTAACTCTTGTTTAACATTCAAAATTCTTTTGGGATAGTCTTCTGCAAAACCGAGAAAATATTTCAATGGTAGCTTTCCAGAGAATATATGACTAGGTTTATCTAATATATCTTGGCGAGACTCACTACGACCCCAACCTAAACTTATCATACGCTTTGACTGCATTTCTCCAATTGACACCAGTGTTTTTAAAGTGGTAACGATTCCAGGCTTACGTACTATGGCTATTTGCTCACCACCCATTTCATATCGAATTTCATCGAAAAGGAATGCCAAAGCATTATTGGAGAGATAACATTTCTTATTTGGATCTTTAGGAGTAAATTTTCCTTCAATATAGAGATAACTATCATTGATGTCTAGAATAAGATCTTGAAAATTAACAGGAATCCGTACTTCATCAGAGTTTTTGTACGCTGGAGATCCATATGGTTTATAGGTATATATATGATTGCTAGAGATGCATCATATATAGGTGTCCCAAAAATTTGCAACTTTTCACCCATTTTACACAATTATGCACTTCGTAATTTGAGGCCTATGGATTCAAGAAACTGTTTCTTTCTTTGACTAAGTTTTAAACATGTTCTCCTTTGAAGACTTTTACTTAAACTAATACTTTTTCGCCTTTGTTTGGTGTTTAGAAGTTTTTACAAATACTCATTAGTATAAACATCCCCCAACTGTGGTTTGTCAAACCGGAAACCCATGATTTTTCTAATAAAGTTTCTTTAATTCCAATTTAACTATAACTTTTTCACCTTGAAAGTTTACCAAATCACCATTATCATCCAATATTCTTATAGTAATGTTATCGATAAACTGGCGCCCTTCCGGTTTAATAGGCATATATATAATATTTTGTGGCTCCTTCGTGAGCTTATATCCGGGAGCAACATCAATATCAAACTCAAAAATAGTGTGTGATTCTATAGAGTTTAAATAGGCGCCAGAAGTTATATTACAGTCTATTCGGATCATGCGGACTTTCATAATGCTAACTGGATTTATCGATTGATGTAAAATATCCGCTCAAAACCTAACATAGTTCCAATGGATGTTTTCGGTGAAAAATCTATTTCATATTTTGATTTTAGCTCACATTTAAGTGTGTTATTATTAGCAACCAAATAAAAGATTTCATTCTTATTGTCCTCTGTTATCTGGTGAATATTAGCTTGTTTAATACCTATCAATATTTCTTTATGAATTTCTTCAATCTCATATGCTCCATGATTTATTCTAATAAACGTTGTTTCAGTTTGACCTGGAGTTTCAAATCCAATCAAGTTAGAAGTTTCATCCACATTAAATATAGAATTATATGCATAAAATCCAAGTAATCCTAAACCCTAGCGCGAGTGTTTGTCTAATTCCAAAGTTGGGAAGAAGTCTGCGCTTAAGACGCTTGAATGATCTGATAAAGTGAACGTATAGGCCATGACTGTTTTAAATCCCCATCATCAAGCTTACTTATATAATACAACAACTACCACTTCTTTCAGTAGAATTCGACATTTTTACTCTGTTATCAGATCCTATAGATACTTCTTTAATATTGCAGTAACAGCAAAATATTTTTCTAGGCGTAGGACCATCCATTACAATACCCTCTTGATTATTGTAATGTTCTATGCAGAACAAAGATTTTTTTATTTCAGAGTTTTGTTGTAGTGTTTCTGAGAGTTTATGATAAACCAAAACTATCTCATCGCTACAAGCGATAATTATTTCTTTAGGTAATCCAGCAAGTTCTTCTCTAGTCATATCATTCAAGCATTTTTTCTTAGCAAAGGCTTTCACTGAATTTATGATCACTTCCATATTTTCAAAATGTGTAACTACAATTTTTCACTTAGAAATTTTAGACACAGATGACCGCAAAGTACTGAATTAAAAGACTGTTCCCTTTTGTAATTATACAAGATTTTCATGGTTGGGTTTGCACCTGCGTAAAGGTATCCCATTATCTCCATAGGTGGGGGCAAGTCACCAAAACTGTCATAATAATGAGTGATAGATCCATGCTTTTTAAATGCTACCCAGTGTGTCCCTACCCCATTATTACTAGCTAAATTTACTATAACTCTCTCATATTGGCGAGGTCCTGATAGAGGTAAAGTATCCCTCATGTAAACTCCTCTAAAATTTGGTATTTTCATACGTAAACTATATTTCACTAAATCAAAATTTGTTAGAGGTCTTTGAGGTAGGGATAAAATCAGTTTCTTGATTTACTTTCTTGCAAATATAGTTCTAATCCATTGCGGTATGATTTCAAAAACAAACCGTTCCCTTGTTTACCAAGTGCTATACTTTCCATTGTTTTATTATGCCTTTTAGATTCGGCTAGAAGTAGTGAACATAAGCTAATCCTCTTCATCCCCCCACTCCTCGACCTTGACCTTGACCTTGCCCCACCCCTCTTTGGCCCCGCCCACACGTCCTTGTCATTGACCTTGAAAGTGCACGTGTGCTTTGGCCTTGACCTTGTATTCAAGGTTGTGTGTGCGATCTTGACCTTGACCTTGGTCGAGACGACCTTGACTTTGTTGGAGGTCATCTTGGGTGTGTGACCTTGAAGATATGTTACGTGGTTTGGGGTGACCTTGAATGGTTTTATATAAGGTATGGGGCAGTTTCATTCATCAGTTGGCTCTGACTTGTATAGGTAGTACATGTGTTAATATTTGACAAATCATGGCATATGTTTGTGAAAATTGCGGTTCTAAGTTTACTAATAGTTATAATATGAGACGTCATAAAAGAGAATCGTGTGCGGCGAGATTTAATGAACTGCCTGGAGGAAAACGGCTCCGAATTGAAGAGTATACATCGACGATTCCGGTAATTAATTGCCCTACATGTAATATAGATGTTCCAATAAATCATATGTCAGCGCATAAACGAACACAACAACATAAAAATAATTCATGTTTGCCGGTATGTCATGGTGTGCAACTCGTTGAATGTGCCTTCAAAAGGAGAATTGCAACCTATCGGGTTAGCAGTGATATGGAGCATTCCGATTACGTAATGTTCTTTGCAGACATTAAATCCAAGGTGGTGGAACTTGTTAATAATTTATTGCGTGTGCATCATGCTTTAAAAGTAAACATGACAGCTGTTGGCGAGTACATGCTTCCATCACAAGAAATATTCAGTGAAAAATCCTTCAACACTGCTAATCAAATAATTAGTGTAGAAAGTGATTTGGATGCCGTTTACCATTCTTTCACCGAATTAATAAAAACGCAGGCGACAGAGTTCCAGGAGAAAGATTCAGGTATGGAAAAATCAAAACCCGATATATTAAACTGATTTTTATATATTATTTTTCTTGTTATAGGATGGGCTCTTGTGCGAATTTTATACTTGGAAGTTAGTATCAACAAGTATATGCCTATGGGTGGCTCATCATACATCAAGTTGCCGTGTTCTATTGAAAAGAAAGGAGCTGTCGTCAATGTGATTAACCAGGACGAATTTTGCTTTGCGTGGGCTGTAACATCAGCATTGTTTCCTCCAACGGCAGCGCCTTCACAGAAGACATCCTACCCCCATTTTTCTAGAGTGCTAAATTTAACAGGTATAGATTTTCCAGTAAAATTACGTGACATTAAAAAATTTGAGGAAATGAACAACATATCAATTAACGTATACGGTCTGGAATCTAAATATGAAAATAATGAAGTAATACATGAAGTTATTGATCCACTGAGGTATGCGTCAAAAAAGTTGGATAGACATGTAAATTTATTGTTAATTACAAAAGATTGTAGTAGTAAAGATGGCGGTGAACATTTTTGTGATACGACTTGTTCAAAGAGTCATTATTGTTGGATTCGGGATTTATCACGTTTAGTTTCAAGTCAAATTAGTTGTCAACAACATAAAATATATTTCTGTGATGGTTGCCTCATTTATTTTAGTACACCGTCAGCTTTAACTTTACATCAAAGCTACGATTGTAACCACATTTTCACGCAAACACCCTCAGTGGATTTAAAAATCGATAAATTTGGAAAGAGTGTGCCGGAAAATATTTTAAAATTCGAGGGTATAGAAAAGCAAATGCGCGTTCCATTCGTGCTTTATGCAGATTTCGAATCTGTTTTAAAACCCGTTGAAACGGTACAACCAAACCCACAAAATTCTTACACTGTAAAAAGTTTTAAACATGAACCATATTCTTTTGCTTATTTAATTAAATACTCTTTTGACGACTCACTTTAGAAATTTGAGCTATTTCGCGGTAATAATGCAGCTCAAGTCTTTGTGGATCGTATCGAGTGTGATTTAAGGGCTCTATACAACACATATTTAAAAGACATTAAGCCTATGAAACCGTTAACGCCTGAAGAAAAAAGGGAGTTTAATGATGCTAAAATATGTGGTATATGTGAAGGCCCTTTTGAAGAGGGTGAGATTAAAGTACGAGACCACTGCCACATAACTGGTGCAAAAAGATTTGGTGCTGCACATTCCGTTTGTAATTTAAATTATAAATTACCCTCTTTTATCCCTATCATATTTCATAACTTAAGCGGCTACGACAGCCATTTATTCATAAAAGAGTTATGTAAATATGGGGATAAAATTGGTGTTTTGGCTCGAAGTAAGGAAAAGTACATATCATTTACCAAAAGCATTTATGTGCACGATTATTTTGATAGTAAATGTGGAAAAGTCAAGAGGAAATATTTTAAGTTGCGATTTATTGACAGTTTTAAATTTCTGTCAACGTCTTTGGAAAATTTAGGCAGCGGTTTAAACGACGACGATTTTATTGAAACGCGGAAACATTTTTCAAATATCAACCAATTTAATTTGATGCGTCAAAAGGGTGTTTTTCCCTATAGCTTTATTGACTATATAGAAAAAATGGAAAATACATGTCTTCCAAGTAAAGATGAATTTTATGATAATTTACGGGAAGAACATATTAGCGATGAAAGCTATAGAAGAGCAAAAGAAGTATGGCGCTTGTTTGGGTGTAAAACTTTGGGGGACTATTCGGACGTGTATTTAAAATCAGATGTGTTGCTATTGTGTGATGTTTTTGAGCAATTTCGGAATAATTGTTTAAAATTCGATAAACTTGATCCAGCACATTACTATACCCTTCCAAGTTTATCATTTGATTGTATGCTACGTATGACTAAGGTAGAGTTAGAGCTCTTAACTGATATAGACATGATACATTTTTTTAAGAAAGGTATACGCGGCGACATAAGCCAGTGTACAGAAAGGAAGCACATCGCTAATAATATTTTTTTACCAGACTATGACCCAACAAAACCTTCTTCATTTATAACATACCTTGATGCTACAAATCTATATGGTCATAGTATGTCACAAGCATTACCATATGGTGGTTTTCGATGGTTAAGCGAGCGCGAAATTCTGGATTTAAATATTATGGCTGTTGGTGATGATAGTTTACATGGCTACGTTTTGGAAGTGGATGTGCATTATCCGACTGAGTTGCATGATGCACATTCTGATATTCCATTTCTAGTAGAAAATATCATACAGCCAACAGAAAACGCTAAATTACCGAAATTAATTCCTACTTTACAAGATAAAAAAAAATACATTGGACACTATAGAACTTTAAAACAAGCCATCGCCAACAGCTTAGTGGTAATGCAAACCCATCGAGTATTACAGTTTAAGCAATCAAAATGGCTAAAATCGTATATTGATTTTAATACCAATTTACGTAACAAGGCCACCACAAAATTTGCGAAGGACACTTTTAAATTAAAAAATAACGCGATATTTGGTAAAATTATGGAAAATGTGGAAAATCGAAAGGATATAAAATTAGTAACACATTGGGATAACAGTGTAGGCAGAAATGGAGCTAGAGCACTAATATCCCGCCCCAATTTCAATAGTAGCTCGATATTTACCGAGAACTTTGTTTCTATACATATGAATAAAGTTAAAATATTGTACAATAAACCAATTTATATCGGTTTTTCCATATTAGATATATCAAAGACTGTAATATACGATTTTTATTATAATTTTATTAAATCCAAGTTTGGCGATGATGCTTCGTTACTTTACACCGATACTGATTCGCTTATATTAAAAGTGTATACGGAAAACTTTTATCAAACTATATCAGAAAACCCCGAAAAATTTGATACATCAAATTACCCCCATATTAATAATTTCAACATAATTAAAAGTAATTCTGTAGTTGGTAGAATGAAAGATGAGTTTCCTGGTGATCCGATAATAAGTTTTTATGGTACCGGCGCGAAGGCTTATTATGTAAAGTCCATTAATAATGAATTAAAAAAAGCCAAAGGTATCAAAAAATGTGTTATCGAGAAAGACCTTCATCAGGAAGACTACCAAAGAATTGTTGAACGGGGTGGTTTGATATTAAGAAAGATGAAGACATTTAGAAGTGAATTACATAACATTTATACCAACATAATAAATAAAGTAGCATTGTCACATAGCGATGATAAACGTTATGTAATTTCCAGTTCAACCAAAACTCTACCTTGGGGGCATGCAGACATAGATTTTTACAAAACAGACCCGGAAGAAAACTTAGCAAATTTAGTCACTGTGTTGGAATCATTTCTAAGTCAGGACAGCACGTAATCTGGAAAATCCATATTTCATTATTTGTATTGTTTTTATTATTTCTATTAAACATACAACATTAATATGTAACGATAGTATTGTATTTTTTTTTTTTTTTTTTTTTTTAAATAAAAAACATGTATTCATTACTTGATTGCTTTTTTATTGAACCTTTATTTTAAAATTATAAATATAATGAAGTGTCGACAAATAACAAACTGTAAAAGTTATTGTTGAAAAATTTGTCTAATAGTAAATTAAACGCACAAGTCTACGAGTAAATGTTTAATGTGAAACAGGTTTGCTGACAAGATCCTCCATAGTCTTTTCAATTTTCAACATTCTAGAGTTAAGTTCATCACGCAGTTCGTCTTGCCTAAGTTCATATATTGCAATAACAGTATCATCAATGTATCCTCTAAGTTCTTGACCGGTTTCAATTAATTTCTTGCGTACGTAACCTTCAAGTTGGTTTCTGAATATATCTTTAATAACAATTGTTGAGTCATGTAAAGCTTTCTGCGTATCTTGCACACACTGAGCAAGGTTATTATCAACATAATTTCGTGTGGTCGCATCGTCTCCTTCAAGAGGTTCTGCTAAATAGCACAATCTTTTGCTTCCCATGTCGTAATCTCCATTAGGTGTAAGTTTAAAACCTATTCCTGAAGGACCTCGCATAAAGTTAAAATCCTTAAATTTTCTTTTGCGACCGAACTTATCAATAGTGTTTACTTCTGACATTGTTATGTGAGACTGATTTGAAACCATTAGATTTCACCCTAATATATGGTTCTATTTCATTAATAAACGGACTCTGCAGAAAAATATGGATTGCAAAACGTATTTTAGGTGATGTTTAATAAATATACGTACAGATTCATTTTACTATTGTTTTATTGAAAAAAAAATTAAAATATAACAAAAGATTGAGTTTACTTTTTATTATTAAAAAATAAAAAATATAACAAACAAAAAAATTAAAAATTAAGAAATAAAATACATGTTAATTTCTTCTGTACAGGTAAGCTTCTTCTATGACCCAATTTCTTCTCTGGATGGCACGTTCATTAATGTCCTTGAACTGGTAGTAAACTAGTCCACAAAAGCCGCATTGTACAAATTTAACCCTGAAAAGGTCAATGTAGTTGAAGTCGTACGTAAGATCATTTCGCCAGCAGATACCTAGTCTTTTACAATGATGCCAAGTTAAATAAAAAGCTTTTGGTATATGACTGTATGTTTGGCTGCTTCACTAGGTTGTTCATCAGTTGGCAACATGATGTTTGAATATGTTGTACTTTTCAATCGCTGTACTCT
Source organism: Diaprepes abbreviatus (assembly GCA_034092305.1). NCBI lineage: Eukaryota > Metazoa > Arthropoda > Insecta > Coleoptera > Curculionidae > Diaprepes > Diaprepes abbreviatus. Next base: position 10,534,696 of record JASJET010000137.1, on the reverse strand, counting down.
ATTTATGTATTACTTTTTAAAATAATAACCTTGACAGGACCAAAAAAAAAAATCCTTGAAAATTACAACCTCGAAAACGACCCTGACATTGACGGGTACTTTGACCTTGGCCTTGGCCTCGCATCTGACAAGTTTAGTACTATATTTATATGTTTCTTTAAAATAACCTTGACAGGGACAAAAAAAAAATCCATGAAAATTACAACCTTGAAAACGACCCTGGTATTGCCGGTTACGTCGGCCTTGGTCTTGGCCTTGCATCTGACAAGTTTAAATATTATACTTAATGCATCGAACAAAAGGAATAAAGGTGGTGTAGTGGGGGAAATGGGCATAAAAGCAGACTTGCTGGCTCGAGCTCTTCACAGTTCGTCAGAACACCAAACAGTACAGTACTAAGATAAAGTTATAGAGTGAGTTTTAATATCGAAGATGTCGAGTGTAAGGTCTCTTTTAGATGCTCTTGACGTGAGCTGCGGTTCGCAACAAGGCATGTTGGATAACATTAGTGGCTTGGAAGTGTTAGTCCGGGGGTATTCGAGAATTGGAATGGCAGGGAGCAAGAAGATGCCGAAGACAGAGCCCTGAATGATGGTCGCGACGAAGAGTTGGTTCAGTCGGCTGCGCAATTCCTCGAATGTTGGACGGAGGAGAAGGAGCCGAAGATCAACGTGATAAGTGATGTGGTTGTGCGAAAAGCATCGCGGCCTAACAGGGAATCTTCTCCGAAAGCTTCTAAATTAAAAAAGCTTTTGACTATGCGGAAGTCGGAAATCGCCGATAAAAAAACATTTTATTCGGCGATTAAAGGTGTGGGACAAGGAAAGAAGAAGAAGTTTAACTTTAAGCATCCCTCCACCCCTGTTCCATTACCCGACTTCCTGAAAACAGCACCACAAGAGCCATTGTCGGTAGAAGTGCAAGTGATAGAAGGCACCGATGGACCAACACCACCAACGCCACCAACACCGGCCAGCGTAGAGCAGGAAATAGTGTCGGAGGTAAAGTCTTCCCCAGCGCCACTGTCGCCGATATTGGGGTGCCGGAAACCTATGAAGAAGCGGTTTAAGCGGTGTTTTGAAGGCGATGAAGTTTCCGCTGCTTCGTCGTCGTCGTCGTCGTCGTCGTCATCGTCGTCTTCACCAAACGAAACCGCTTCTTCTTCTTTAATATATTCCGAGCCATCGCAACCGGAGTGGGTTGAAGACTTCACCAACTCTCAGAAGAGCAAGTTAACAGACATTTATCGAATGAAAAAACACTTAGTGAAAAAAGTGAGTGCATGTGACAGTGACATTTTAGAACTTGAAAGACAATTAGAGTTAAAAAAGATGGAATCTGCGCGGTTAAAAAGACAATTAGAGGACTTTAATAAATTATGTAGTAGGTGTTAGGTAGTTGTAGGTATTAGCTTTTAATTTATAGTATTAAGTTTGTAAATATATATATATATATATATATATATATATATATATATATATATATATATATATATATATATATATATAATATATATATATATATATATATATATATATATATATATATATATATATATATATATATATATATATTGTAGTTAATAAAAAAAGTCTTTGATCAGATTTTTATATTTTATAAAGAGAATAAAAATGACTTGAAAATTTATTTTTATGTGTTATTTCATATAGGCCCTGTCCCACATAATATTAGGTAATAAAAAAAATAGTGAATAATCCACTAAAACTACGCAATAGCAATATTTGTAAATATTTTTTGATAATATTTACAAGTATGCTAAAACATGTTTCGGTTTAAGAAGTTAAGGTTCTGTCGCCAGAACTTCTAATACTTTGTATCTCAATATTGTATGTTTTTATGAAAAAAACATAAAATATTGTTTACAAAGTATTATAACCAACTAAAACTACGATCAAATTATTTTGTGGTCCTGAAAAGGACCGTTTGGTTGTAAAACATGCGACTCTTTATTGTGTTGTGGAGTCGCACGGCCCGTCATCATCAACGGGGGTGGTGGCGGTGCTGTCCTCTGCATATTCGATGATGAACCGCCAAAGTTCATCCCATCTGGGATCGTCCGACTCCCACTCGAGACAATTCTCTGTGGTAGAATCTACCACAGGGCATTGGATGGGTTGTTGTTGTTCACTCGCAGACATGTTGAACTAAAATGATTGTAATAAGTATTGGTGGTCGTATATATAGAGACAAATTAATGGTGGGGGGTGAAAACAAATGTCGTATTACGTATTGAGACCAAAAGTTGTTTGTGCTCTCAAATACGAACGAACGATTTAGCTGGGTTCCACCAGCACCTAAACTTTTAATACTTTGTATCTAATATTGTATATTCTATACATACAATATTAGTAACAAAGTACTAATATGTACTAAAACTACGATCAAAGTATTTTGTGGTCCTGAAAAGGACCGTTGTTGTGTGCCCTTAAAAAGGGTCAGGGAGAGTGTGGGGCTTATGGTGCCCCATCCTCGCTGGTCGACCACCAGCTTGACGAATCGCAGGGGCCCTGCGGATCGTCGGGTGTTGGTGATGCTGGAATTTCCAGCACCGCATCTTCCGTCGAGTCCGGCTCTGGCTGCGGCGACGGAGTTTCGAGTCTTTGTAAGACCCAATCGCCCGCATCGTTTAATTCCACTAGACCCGGATCGTGGTCATACACTAGCGGAATCGGCTCATCCAAGTCGTCCCAACGTAGGACGTCAATTTCAAAATCCACCTCTTCGTCGTCGTCGAAGACTTGCAGGTCTCCAACGTTGTCGGCGACGGTGTCATCACTAAAGATGGATGAGCCTCTGCTGGCGGGTCTTTCTTCCTCCATGTTCATCGTATGAGGGTTGATGAATATATGACTGTGTAACTGGCCCAGTCTCATATATATAGAACTACCCCCACCCCACCAACGGATTCTAAATGTTGTGTATTGGTGAGAGCTTATAGAATTATTGATTTTTTCAAAAACTTTAAATAAGGAATTAGATTTGTTTTTTTTTTTTTTTTGTTTAGACAATAAGACTTATTCTTAATATTTTGTGAAGAATATATTACAAAAAAAAAATAATAGAAACCTTGTTTGGACTGTTAACATTTTCATAGGTTCTCAAGCATATAACTTGGCACTTAAGCTACGAGACAAATCGTCGTTAAACGAATATCTCGCCCCATAAGTGACGATTACTAAACTACGATCAAAATATAATGTGGTCCTGAAAAGGACCGTTTTTGTGGCCCTAAAAGGGCCTGGGGGGAGGGTGGGGTGCCTACCGTGGAGTAATACCCAACGATATTAACACCGACCTAGGTGCAGCCCTTGGTCTTCTCATTGGCGGCACCGTCGCCGTCGCTGGTGGTGTCGGTGTTGCAGGCGGTGCCGAAGGTGCCGCTCCTGGTGCGGTACCCCCGCACTCCTCACACTTGCATATTTTGCCGGGCACGAATGGCCTGACAATGCCAATGATCTTCTTTGGTGTATCTTCCATCTTGACGATCGAATGTGTAATGATGAAATAATTCTAATACCGGCCTCTATATACATTCAAAAAGTTGGAGGGGGTAAGGTGGAGTGCATATATGCTTTATATATGAGTTTGAGAATAATATGATTTTATAACTCACCGTATCTCTGTTATGGACACAAACTACCCCCCTACACTTTTCTAGCATATAGTACTAGATTTTCTCTACATTTTTTTCAAATAATTTTTTTTGATATTTCTAACCATTACTTTGCTACATATTTACAAAAAATGCAAATTATGCATATATTTTAATTATTTTCAGCCAAGGTAAGGAAAATTTTGAAAATGTTTTGACGGAATCGTAATAAGGAAGAGTTGAAGTATATCACACTATTTTTCCCGATTCGCTAATATAAAAAAAAATTTCATCTCATTTTGGATGGGCTCTGGCGTCGTAACGGTTGACGATAAAAAATTGGAAAAATACATATATTGTGGGAAATTTTCTCTAGAATCCAAAAAAAAAAATTCCGAACTTCTGTCACCGCAAATAAAAAAAATCGATATATCAAAATTGCGAAAAAATGGTGAAGGAGTCGCGCAATCGCTCTGAAACTATGAAAAATGAACTTTCCCGCCCTGCGCTGGGTGGACAGGGGGGGGTGGAGGAGGTGTGTGGTGCGTAGCGCGTTAGCGCGAAAGCACCACACTAAAAAAAAAAAAAAAAAAAAAAGAAAACCCTAATGACCTCCCCTACAACTTCCACATACTCCCGTTCGGCGCTCTAGCCTCCTAACTCGAGAATTTCAGTTTTTTCATCTAAATTTTTTTCATGTTTAAGATTTTTCAAATTTTTTTTCACCATTGTATTCTACTCAAGATTCTAGGTAATTAAAGTGCTTTTATTTTTTTTCTATCTTGAACGGTTCCCGAGCTACAGCGCTTTAAAAAATCCAAATTACTAACTTACTATAACCCTTTTTTTGAAATTTCATCTTTCCGAATTTTGAAAAGTACTACTATTTGTAGAAAAAAATTCTCTTTCTAATTTCATTTTGCTCCAAAACTTCAACTTTGGCGCGCATCCACCATTTTTCAATTTTTTTTTGAAAAAATTTTTTTTTACGTTTTTACTATCGAGAAAAATGCTTGCTTATAGTACTCGATTTCCTCTATAATTTTTTCTTATAACTTTTTTCCCTATTCCTAACTGTTACTTTCCTACAAATTTTCTAAATCGTTGTTTTCATATTTTGCCTTAAAAATTTTTTCTTGTGTTATTTAAGCTCTTTTTTTCCACTTAATAAACCACCATTATCTAAACTCCCGTACTCCTTTCTTAAAGAGCGGGCTTTTCCGTCCCCTTTTTTTTTTGTTGGGTTTCAAATAAATATAAAACTACTACTTCACTCATTACAAATTTATTGATTCAAGTACCTTATTTTAACATTATTTTGTGTTACATATAATAGATACATTAAAATATAGATTTATTGGTCACCGAACCGTTTAATACATTATAACTAAAAAATGAGTCGTGAATAACTAATGCGTACACTTTAGTGTCTTTGGGGAATTTATTCTTTCTCGTTTGGAACTCCAATTTCACATCCACTGTCGATGAGTTAATCGCCTCTGGTTGATGACTGCAATTGATAATAAAAACGGGGTTTTTCATATATTCCGCGAACGTTATCATCGGATCGTTTATTTCGCGCCCGTAGTAGCTGCTTTGGAAGTTTTCGTAATTGTAATAGGCTGCTGCGTACAGTTTTTTGGCGAAATCTAAATTCCATCTTTCGTATGGATAAACGGTTGAATTCAGATACAGTCTAATGTCGCATACGTCGGCGTGGGTAAACTGGGTTGCGTTTTTTTCTTTCTTGTCGCAATTATTGCTGTCTTGAAACCCAACGATTATATAGCGCGGTCTTTCCAGACTTGTACTCGTTCTCAAGGCCCACACGTCGGAAGATGTTTGCCTTAAAGCTGGTAATTCGTACAGATCCCATTTACGATATGCCATTTGAATACTGGCATTGTTTCCTCCTTTATTAATGCGAGACAGTATTTTCAATTTTTGCTTGTCGTCTGGAATGATATGACGAATTTTCCATTCGATTTTGTCGATACTAATTTCTGCCTCTACTTCGCCGACGTAACAATTGGTAAAAGTGCGAGCTATAATCATAATAAGCTCTTGTTTTACGTTGAAAACACCTTTTGCGTAATCTTCGGCGAATCCCATAAGATATTTTAAGGGTAATTTCCCGGAGAATACATTACTTGCCGTGTCTACGATATCTTGGTTTGCTTCGTCGAGACCCCATCCGCACGTCATGAGAGATCTTTGTTGCAAACTTCCGAATGAAACCATGGTTATTAATGTCGTCGTAACTCCAGGTTTACGAACCACGGCGACCTGCTCACCTCCCATCTCGTAGCGAATTTCATCGAACAAAAATGCGAGGGCATTATTTGATAAAAAACATCTTTTCGTTGCGTCTATGGGTTTAAATTTTCCTTCGATATATATGTAACTTTCGGCGATATCCAGTATAATATCTTGAAAATTAATGGGGATACGGACTTCATCCGAATTGTTGAATGATGGAGATCCGTATGGTTTATACGTATGCTCTTCTAGACTAATAATGGAATTGTCCAAGATGGGCTCGGAGAAAACCTCTATTTTATCGCTGGTGGTGGAAATCATTTTCGCACTTTAAGACCGATTGATTTTAAAAATTTATAGTCTTCGGCAGATAACTGTTGAGATGTTTGTGATCTAACGTCTGGACGACGACTAACCTTGACGTTAACTCTTCTTTTACTTTTATTATGTTTCGGCGGTTCCCCCATCTTAGTCGACAGCGCACACAATTGACGATTGAAGCAAAAACCCATTTTTATGAAAGTTTCTTCAGTTCCAATTTCACGATTATTTTCTCCCCTTGAAAATTGATTAGATCACCGCTATCGTCCAAGATGCGAAGAGTAATGTTGTCGATAAACTGACGTCCTGCCGGCATTAACGGCATATAAATATTATTTTGTGGTTCTTTACTGATTTAGTAACCGGGCTCCACGTCGATATCGAATTCGAACAAGGTATGACCTTCCACCGAATTCATATATGCTCCGGAAATTATATTACAATCTACGCGTATGATGCGTACTTTCATTATTTCCACCATCTCGGTTGATTCGTGCTTTTTGTCTCTTTTTAACACTGTATGATTAAATCCTAACATTTTACCGATACTCGCCTCTCCCCGGAAATCTATAGTATATTGGGATTTCAGTTCACATTTCAGCGTATTATTATTAGCGACCAAGTAAAAGATTCCATCGTTCTTTTCTTCAGTTGAAATCCTCAAAGCCTCCGACATAGCTTTACCTATCTCATCTATTTCATAGGCCCCAGGTGGAATCTGCAATTGTATCGGCTCGGTGGTGTAACCCTCCTTCATGTAGGCAAACTTATTGTTGCTTTCGTCCACATTAAAAATTGAATTGTATGTGTAAAATCCCAGCAATGCCAGACCATATTTGTTTTCTCTATTTAATTCGACTGGTGGATAAAAATCGGCGCTTAAGACGCTCGAGTGTCCTGTTAGTGTGAACGTATAAGACATGACTAACCATTAAAACATCACACATCTCGGTTTTATTCTTAGCGGCAACATTTAAAAAGATTCATCTTCACACCTTTTCTCACTGCATTTGATAGTGATGTTTTTATGCTATTTTCTGCTTTTATGCGCACATCGCTGATTTTGCAATAACAACAAAATATTTTTCTAGCCGTAAGATCCTCATCAGCCGTAACCTCGTTTAAATTGCTGCTGAAATAATGTTTGCAACCGCACTGATATTTTAATATATCGATATCGCTTTTGAGGTGCTCGGGCAACTTTTCCCAAACGAATGGAATTTCATTTGGGGCTAATGCAATCATTACTTCCTTGGGCATGTTTTCTAACTGTTTCACGGTCATTTTCCTTAATCCACCGGCTAGATGAAATGCTTCGACAAGAGACTTTAAGCACAAATGTCCACACCAGACTGTTCCAAAATCCTGCTGACGATCGTATGTATAGTAAATAATTTTTGATGGTTCCGATCCCGTTTGTAGATATCGTACCAATTCCATCGGTGGGGGTAAATCGCCGAAGCTGTCATAATATGTTACTTTAGAATTATTTTTTCTATAAGCTACCCAATGAGTCCCTGCACCACGCGTACTATCCAAATTCACTATTGCTGCTTCGTAACGTCGAGGACCTTGTCTAGGTAATAAATCCCTCATATAAACGCCTCGAAAGTGTCCTATTCTTTTCTTTTTGGCATATTTTTTCTATATCGATGTTAGATAGTGGTCTTCGAGGTAGGGATTCAATTAGTTTTTTGATCTACGATTTAAAAATAATCCCATACCTTTACGATATGGCTTTAGAAACAAACCATTTCCTTTCGATTTTAAATACAGGCCGGCATCGGTTTTATCATCGCTGCTTTTTTTTACAGCTTTTATGGCGCGCACAATTCCCGCTACCCCACCGGCTAATGAACCCAAAGCTGATAACCCGGCAAAAATTGGTATTAATGGTAATATTCCACCAGTTTTAGGAATCGGTATTATTCTAGGTGTACGAACCTTCCTTGTGCCACCTGCCGCTTTTACCGATCTACGTGCTGCCGACAGAGCTATTTTAGATGCATTCATGACATTTTTTTCCAACACATTTTTACTTCCGGCTTTTAATAATTCCTTTCGAACTGCTTGTCGAATAGCTGTTCCGAAACTGACTTTCCGAACATGTCGATTTTTATTAACACCTTTCCTTTTTGTATGACGTGTGCCTTTACTAGATGTTTTTTTGTTGATAATGATGATGGTACACCCATACCAAAACGTTGTTTTCCTTTCATAATGTTTGTAACTAACCAAGCTGCTGTTTTTTCACCTAAACTGGAATCTTTCGATTTTACTCTATTCCAAGCACTTTGTTCGAGCTCGTAATCCGCTCGATGTCTCGCACTTATGTTGTCTTTATTATGTAAATAGGCTAAATCGTGTTTTTTGCATGCGGCATCCAAAGGATTAATGCCTGGATCACTTCTTGTTACACGTTTTATTACTTTTGTTCCGGGTCCGCAATATTGATAACCAGGAATGTGTACCTCGAATGGTAATTTATTTATTAACGAATTCACAATACCGTATCCAGTTTTGTTGGAAACGTGAGACCATCCACTTCGTTTGACACTCGGCATCTGAATGACAGTTTTTGTGAAAAATTGCCTATAAAATATCAAATTTTCCTAAGATGCGCGTTATCGATCTTAAACAAAAACTTCCTATTGACAATCTCGATGAAAAAGTCGGACTTGGATTTGAAAAGAAGATAATGAAGAGACACGGTCCTCTACTTCCTTCCTCTATTTGCGGCCTGTTAACTGGTCCATCCAATTGTGGAAAAACTAATGTCATGATTTCGCTGCTTACACACCCCCTTGGGCTACGTTTCGAAAATGTCTATATTTACTCGAAATCTCTGTATCAACCGAGATATGAGTATTTAAGGAAAATTTTAGCGCCCATCAAAGGTTTAGGCTACTATGCCTTTAGTGATTCCAGTAATATTGTGGAACCGTCCGATGCAAAACCAAACTCTATATTTATCTTTGATGATGTTATATGTGAGAAACAAGATGTTATAAGATCGTACTTTAGCATGGAACGTCATAAAAATATCGACTCCTTTTACCTAGCGCAAACATATTCGCGAGTGCCTAAACAGCTTGTGCGAGACAATGCCAATTTTATTATTATGTTTAAACAAGATGAGTTGAATATGAAACACATATTTTCCGACCACGTTTCACCGGATCTAACTTTTACTCAATTTCAAGAAATGTGCTCAAAATGTTGGGATAATAAGTATGGATTTTTAGTAATTGATAAAGACAGTGATGTGAAATCGGGAAGATACCGCAAAGGATTTGATAGCTATATATAACTGTAATAATAAGAGAAAACACTCATTTGATTGTTGAAACGTCCTTTGTTGAATGAATAAGGCGATCGACTTAAAACGTAAACTAGTGGAAGCTACCAATGCCGTCAGAAAAAAATTTAAACAAATTAAAGCGGCTAAAGAATTTAATGTTGTGGAATTGGAAAAGTTTTACGAACCCATTTCTAAGCCGTTGACAACTATATCTGATGTGGTTAAGCAACGTCAGCAGCAGCAGCAGCAACAACAACAACAACAGCAACAACATTATCCAGCTACAAAGTCACATAGTCTCAGTACATCAGTGCAGTCGACTCAAATATCAGGTTTTCCCCAACCTACACATTCCTTTCAAACCTCCACACCTATTCAGCAGCAGCAGCAGCAGCATCGCATTTCAAAAGAAGATATTAGCCAATCGGTGTTTGATACACCCTCGACATCAACTAATACATCTCTCGCATCCGCTGACACCACAACTTCCGATACTTTAAACGCACACCTGAAAGGATTACGTTCGAAACCATCTCTATACGATACTGTATATGGTGTACGTTTTGGTTCAAAAACAGATTATAACAAAAATTTTATTGGTAATTTAGAGGTGCGTTTTCGAAATGGAAATATTGTCTTATACAGAAAAGGGAAAAATATTGCAGAATATGGTGGATCACCAGCACTTTATGATTTGTTATTTCTTAAAACACCCCCAAGTGTAGGCAAGGAACAACAATTAAGTGATAATGTACTTTCAACGTACAAGGAAATTTTGGAATCAACGAGTGCTGTCTACAACAATTTTAAAAAAAGTGATGGTTTACGGGAGACCAGATGGAACAAATATTTACGAATTATTAAACCTCTGATAATGGGCACAAAATTAGGCGGTACTATTGCAAGAAAAAATCTCTCGGAAAAACTACAGTTACCCACAAAAAAGAAATTATCTTCGAAAAAATTTCAATATGTCTACTGGAACAAAGCTAAAGAGTTGGTGGATCGTTTACGTTTGTTGTGGAGTTCCAAAATGGCCGGTCACACTGGACACGAAAATGAAATTATGTCAATCATAGAGGAATTACGAGAAGAAGATATAATATATTAAGCTCAATATTTAATGATATTATTCAGTTCTTCCTTCGATCTGAAACCTTTAATATTACTAATAATATGGAGCCCAGTCTAGAAAAAATCAAAATTGTTAATGAACTACATAGAACGGCTAGAAAAAATTTTGTAAGACGGCGCACGATAATAAAAGGATACAGAGATTTGTGGCAAATTGATTTGGCTGAAATGCAACAGTATGCTGATGAAAACGATGGTTATCGTTATATTTTGGTCTGTATAAATTGTTACTCGAAATTTGTCTATACCAAAGCCATAAAAAACAAGACTGGTATAGAAGTTACTAATGCGATGAAAAGCATCATTGAAGAGGCATCATATACACCAACAAATCTGCAAAGTGATCAAGGAAAGGAGTTCTATAATACAAACTTTCAAGCCCTGATGAAAAAATATTATATAAATCATTATTCCACTTACAGCACAAAGAAAGCTGCAATTGTTGAGCGAGTCATAAGGACTTTAAAAAATAATTTATATAAACAATTCTCGACAAGAGGATCTTACAAATGGATACATATATTATCGGCAGTAACAAAAACCTATAACCATTCGAAACATCGCACCATTGGAATGAAGCCTGCAGACGTGCAAGAAAAAACACAAATTAAAGCATACGATTATTTAAAAATTGTACCTAAAAATTTAAGTTTTCCATGGGTGACATTGTGCGTATTAGCAAGTACAAAAGCTTATTCGAGAAAGGATATACGCCCTCTTGGTCAACCGAATTGTTTAAAGTTGTAAAAGTTAACGTTACAAATCCACCTACTTACTTGTTGGAATCGTTAGAAGGTCAACCTATAAGAGGGTGTTTTTACGAATGAGAACTACAAAAAACAAGCAGTCCTGGCGTTTATCTAGTAGAAAAGGTCCTTAGACAACGCAAGAAAAATCACACCGATCAATTATTTTTCAAATGGCTAGGATTTCCCAACCACTTCAACTCTTGGATAGATAAAGCTAAAATTGTTTAAATAACATATTGTATGACTATATTTTTAATTTAAAATGTAAAGTAAATAAACAATATATTGTAAAATAAAGTTTTTTATTTCAATCTTCATCATTAAAAACAATGACAATAAAACATCATACACATAAATAACATTTCAATATTCTTGGAGGGAAGGTCCAATTCACCGACGACTACGACGTTATCTTCATACCACTCGGAGTGCGTTCTCCTACTCTATAACCTGCTTTCCCTTTTTTAGATTTTTTTTTGAAGCCGAGCCGTACGACAGTGCGCTTAATGAGTCATTTAAAGGCTGATGATAGAGTATTTTCTGAATAACTTCAATTTTTGTTTTAAGCTCACTATTATTTTGGTATATCATGGGGAGGACATCCTTGTTAAATATGTCACATATTACAACTGCAAAATTGTAAAACTTTCTATTAACAAAGTGTTTTGTCACAGCATCGTCATCATCTTTAGGTACGCCTAAGTTGGTTATGATTTTTCCACCCATATCATACTGCCCATCCGCTGTAAGTTTAAAACGAATCCCTTGTGGCCCAGATAATATATGATATTTTTCATTACATTTCTGACGACCAAATTTATCAATTGTGTTGTTTCCTCGACTCATTTTCAATCTTTACTAAACTATTTTATTTTTATTTGCCCTACTTATATTAAATATTTCAGCTGAGTAAAAGAAACACTGACTATGATCTACTGGGTTGGTATGTTTATAAAAGAAATAAAACAAAACTGTGATTGTAACAGATATTTATTTACAGTTATTTAATTGCACAAATACAAAAATTATAAAAAATTAATTTTCCATGTCTTCATTTTCGTTGCTCAAAATTCTATCCCATCCGACACTATTTCGATCGTCAACGTCTTGGGCTGTTGCTGTTGCAGAAACCAATTCATATTTTGCAGCAAGCTCACCTGGTAAATGTGGAATATTGACGAGGTATTCTTTTAATTCTTCTTCAACCATTTCAGCACAAAATGTATCCATGTCTATGGAACCATATAAAAATTTGTCGCACAAGTGTGCCCAGCCATAAAATTGATTGCATCCCTGATCTCGTTCTTATATTGATCTTTGGTTGCATCAATATGCGACCAATCATTTACGCTATCTAACATATCGTGAGCCATATTTCTTAATTCTCTCCCCAACCAAAATATGTATCTATCTACACATTCGTTGGCGGTCGTCGTCGTCGCATCAGCAGACATCTTTAACAGAAATAATGAACACGCGTAAGTATTCTGACATGTGCAACTATATTTTAAATTTAATTACATCCTTTTTTTCAAACAATTTACATACAATTTACTCCAATGAGCCAAAACGTAATAATGTTCGAGTATTGTTTCCAAAAACTCTAGTGCCCTGCCCCAAATAAGTTAGAGTGTATTTACCTTTAGTTTTACTCCTAATATCTACAATATCGTCAGATAGTGTTTCGGCCACACGTTTTGGCAAAAAAGCCTCAAATGTGCTATTATCATCGTCATCGTGTAAAGCCACTAAAAGAGTTTTACCAAATCGTGTAGTCATTGAAACCATCTTTACAATTTTATACACTTTGCCTACAATCATTTCGGTAACCTTTTTTCTCTCTAAAACCTCGAAATCTTTGCTGAACATTTCATTAATTTCATCTAGAGTTTCTTTTGCAATACTCATTATTGAAAAAATGGTATATAAATCCAAAAATTACCGTGAATATAAAAGCACTTTCAGAACACTACATGAACACAATATTTGATGTTTATGCCACTGATATCTGCGACTGTTTGAAGTCACTTCTTTTCCCACGAACCTTTATAGCGAGGTTTCAAGGTCGAATTGTAACAATGGTGGGGGTAGCTTAACGATAGAAATAGTGGGAGGAGTTTTCAAGGTCAAATGACGTCACACATTTAAATTGGTATAAGGATAACTTCAAGAACAAAATATAATGAAACACATAACTACATTTTATGTACTTTATTGATTGATTTTTTTCTGCCATTCTTCAATACGTGTAACATTATCACCTAAACCTAATTTTCATAATTTGTTCAATAATAATTGTTTGTTTTTATTTCTTAGAAAATTCTTGCAAACTATACTCGCTAAAAGACACACTTCGGCATGGTCCATATACTTAAAAAATACACTAAAATCCTGAGCCTCCGAATCTTGCATTTCATATGCGTAAAATTTCGAACAGGCTGCAGAAATTAGAAATTCTTCGTACATTTCTCGCACTAAACTTTCCTTATTAACTACTACTACTACTACGTTAAACTGAAGTCCTACACTCTAATTTCATCTAACACAACCGGATCTGCAATGAACCTAATCAGTTTTTCCAAACAGTCACTAAACCCCAACTTTTTTATTTCACGAACAAAGTCTTGTAAATTTATTGTTTTGCTGCAATATTTACGACATGCATTCGCAGCCTTTTCATATTCATAAGCCAAATCACAATAGCGCGACGCCCATTCTGCTCGACTTTTCATTGCATCATTGAAATAATTACTAGCCGTTTCAGTGAACTCATCACCCAATTTTTTTACTGTCTCTTGCAAAGCACTATTCATATTATTCACTCATTTTTTACATTCACGACACTTTTTTATTGCTGGTGGTGGCCCATCTATATAATGACGATATATTTGTTCATAGTGAATGTAACAGGGTAAGCTTAACTGTAGTTCCTTGTCACACCGATATGGCGCAGGCAGCTTATCCCAAATTTGCCGTAAACTCAGCGTATCAACGCAAGTTTTTAAATATTCGAGAGGAAAAAATGCTAGATCCTTCTGTTCAAAATCACACAAACTTTTTAAATTACTGTGATATAAACAAATTACTCTGCCGACTTGCTCTATAATTTTTTCTTTAGATAGTTCCGTATCTGACATTTCACACTGAATGAATGTAAATAGACTCACACAATTTTATAGAACAATTTGCAAGGTCAAAATCATTTCAAGATCATCCCACACTATTACAATACACAAATAACTACTTCAAGGTCACACACCCAAGATGGCCTCCAACAGAGTCAAGGTCGTCTCGACCAAGGTCAAGGTCACGCACAAAACCTTGAACACAAGGTCAAGGCCAAAGCACACATGCACGTTCAAGGTCAATGACAAGGACATGTGGGCGGGGCCAAAGAGGGGTGTGGCAAGGTCAAGGTCAAGGTCGAGGAGTGGGGGATGAAGAGGATCGGGTTATGTTCACTACTGCTAGAGCTTCTTGAGTACTCTTCACCTTATTTACAGCTCTCACAATACCCGCTGCCCCGCTAGCTAAAGTTCCTAAAATCGATAACCCCGCAAATATTGGGATGAGGGGTAATAACCCCCTATTTTTGGAATAGGTATCACGCGAGGAATTCTTACTTTCTTTTTACCTCCTCTGGTCTTCAGAAATCTTCTAGCAGCAATAAGAGCTGTATTGGCAGAATTAATTAAAGTTTTATTCTTCCTATCACGATGCAATGATTTTAAGGCCTCCTTGGTATTTTTAACTAGGCCTTTTCCGAAAGCAATTTTTTTTTTGTTGTGATGGTCTCGTTTTAGAAGTTTTCTTGATATTTTTTATAATTTTCATGTCTTTCAATTTTTTCTGTTTTTTTAATCCAAGACCCAATTTTCTTTTTATTTTCATAGCTGTTGTAACCAACCATGCAGCGGTTTTTTCCCTAAAACCTGAATCTCTTGCCTTAAACCTTTTCCAAGCCTTTTGTTCTAAAATATAATCTGCTCTATGTCATGAATCTAAATGCCTGTCTTCTGCATAGGCTATATCGTGATTTTTACACGCTGCATCAAGAGGATTAATACTTTTGTCCCCTCTTCTCAATCTCTTTGATAACTTTGTTCCAGGACCACAGAACTGATAACCGGGTAAGTGTAGCTCAACTGGTAAGTTATTTATTAAACTATTTACCACACCGTAACCAGTCTTATTCCGATCTTTACGGAGAGAAGATCTGATACGTGCTACCTCTGTGCCAGACGACATTCGAATACACACTAGCGCATAATACGTAATATTTTATATAAATTAGCATGAAAATTGTTGAATCGTCTCACAAGCTCGAAGTAGACAATTTAGATAACGCTGTTGGATTGGGATTAGAATGTCGCACATTCCAAATTCATAGACCCTTATTACCATCAAATATCAGAGGCTTAATTGTAGGGCCATCAAACTGTGGTAAAACAATTGTAATGATTTCATTGATAACACATCCTGAAGGTTTGCGGTTTGAAAATGTATACATATTTTCAAACTCACTTTATCAACCAAAATACAAATATCTACACGAAGTGTTATCACCTATAAAAGATATTGGGTATTATACATACAACAACAATGATAAAATTTTGAATCCTACAGAAGCAAAAGAAAATTCGATTTTAATATTTGATGATGTAATATGTGAGCATCAAGATCCCATTAGAACCTATTTTTGTATGGGGCGTCACAAAAATATATCAAGTTTTTATCTCGCACAAACTTACTCTAGAGTTCCGAAACAACTAATAAGGAACAATGCAAATCTCACAATATTATTTAAACAAGATGAAACAAATCTTAAACATATTTTTACAGATCATGTTTCACCAGATGTGACATTTGCACAATTTTTAAATATGTGTTCTGAATGTTGGAAAGATGCACATGGATTTTTAGTGATAAACAAGGATAGTAAAATAGATATGGGTAGATATCGCAAAGGATTTCACAATTATATATATCCATAATTTTAAGACGCTGTAACCATTACATGTTTAGCTGTTCCTATATAAAGATAAAATATGGATAACTTTAGCGATAAAATAAATTTTAAACGTAAGCTGATTGAGGCTACAGAAGCCGTGCGGAAAAAGTATAAAGCCTTGAAATTGCAAATTGCTGAAAACAAATCCGAGCTTAGTGATTTTCATGAACATGTAACTACACATTTAAAAACAATATCGGCTGCGGTGACAAACAAACCGAAATTGTTATTTACACCACCATCCTTTAGTATACCTATAAGTCATGACGATATGACTAAGAAAGAGAAAAAACGACAATCCATATTATTAGAAAGTTATGTTCCTTCCACACCTGAATCACTTGGAGCTTCTCGTGAGGGATATGCACCACCAATAGATACGACACCGATATGTACAGTTACCGACAAGACCGAAATGATGGTATATTTGATACTACTTTTGGTGTATATATTGATGCAAACAATAAGTTTCGAATGGGTGATGCAATTGTACGCTTCCCACCAGAACAAATTTTGCTATTGAAAGGTTCAAGAAATATAGGTAAATATCCAGTAACTGAGGAGCTTCTTGATTTGATTTTTCTCAAACACCCCAAGGCATTAAGTAGCATAGACAAAATTACTGATGAGGAGAAAAATACTTACTTGAAACCAATACTGTATATCACAACTGTAACCCCAGGTTAGGCTTAAAAAAATAACACTAATAAGTATAAAAAAATAATAAAACCACTTCTCGAGAAGGAGAAAATTGGCATAGTGGGCTCTGGTTTAGCTCCCTTAAAACTACCCACTGAAAAGGTTTATAATTGTAAGAAGAAACTTGAATATGTGTACTGGGATAATGCTGGAGAACTTATTAGTAGATTAGAACTTCTTTGGAGTTCTAAAGTAGCTGGTAGCACCGCTCATGATAATGAAATACTTTCAATAATCGAGGAATTGCGAGAGGCTGGAATTATTTATTAATATACAGTTATATAATGTATATAAAGAAAATTTTAATCAAATTGAATTAGTATATTACGAAAATGTCGGGAGTTCACACCTCTACAATATATAAATTTGGTCGTCAATATGGTTCTAAACCCATGAAAATAAAGGGATCTCCAGGAATTGGGTTTAAGTTAACGAGTGAGAAAAATTATGATATGCAGGGTAAACGTTTGACTAATCTTGGCAAACCTCTTGACATGCAGGATGGGGTGACTCGAGATTATGTGGATTATCAGGTGGTTAATAATATAGAATAAGTGAAAGAAGGTCTTGAAGATGCCCTACATATATTGGATACCAATGTGAGACTAACTATGGATGAGGCCATGGATAAAATGCTGGGACAGTTGGAAAAATACATCTCTTTGGTATCCACCAACCTTCAAAATGTTATGTCTAGAATAGAAAAATTTGAGACAGCTGTACTTATAAGATTACAGAAACTACAAATACCAATACCATATAAACTTCATTTTTTAACCCCTTTTAATTAGTTATACACAAACACTCCAGACATTCATATATCTAAAGATGGTCTCCGAAAAAAAAAGACAAATTGTAGAAGAATTACACAAACCTAATAGAAAAAATTTCAAAAGAAGGTGAACAATTATTCGAGGTTATGGTGACTTGTGGCAAATAGATTTAGCGGAAATGCAACCATATGCTAAACATAATAAAGGATATCCTTATATACTGGTAGTAATTGATTGTTACTCAAAGTATGTTTGGACAAAACCTTTAAAAAACAAAACTGGTTTAGAGGTTAGCAAGGGTATGAAATCAGTTCTTGAAAAAGCAAATTATACACCAAAAAATATTCAAAGTGATCATGGATCTGAAATGTACAACCAACATTTTAAAAGACTTATGATTGAATATAATATAAATCACTACTCAACATTTAGCACTAAGAAAGCTGCAATTGTTGAACGGGTAATTCGAACTTTAAAAAATATGTTATACAAGCAATTTTCTCTAAATGGGAAGGATGACTGGCTAACAATTTTAGATGAAATAACTCATAAATATAACAAAACTAAACATAGAACGATTGGTATGAAATCTAGTCAAGTAACCTCTAAAATTATTTTAAAAGCTTTTAATTTTCCTAAAATATCCTCATCAAAGTTTAGATATACGGTTGGAGATGTTAGAATAAGTAAACAAAAAGGAGTGTTTAGTAAAGGGTACGAGATAAATTGGTCTCCACAATTGTTTAAAATTGATAAAATTAATATGACAAACCCAGTTACTTATAATCTTAGAGACTTTCATGATTTACCTATAAAAGGGTGTTGTCATGAAACAGAATTGCAGAAAACACACTATCCTAATGTGTATTTGGTAGAGAAAATTACAGGACGAAGGAGAAAAAATGGTGTTGGACAAGTGCGGGTGCACTGGTTAGGTTTTAAGAATCTTTCTTGGATAAATAAAAATGATCTAGTTTTAGGATAAGTTATAATGTACATGTATGAAATAATTTGTTGTGTATGAATAAAACAATTTTAAACTTTAAAACATGTTTTATTTAATGAATAAGCAAACAAATATACAGGGTGTCCAAGATAAGGATCCTAAGCATGGGGATCTCGGAAACAGTTGGAGATATGAGGTCGGTTAAATTAGAGAAAAGTTGCGCAATTTAGTGCTAAATTAAACGCAGTTAAAAAAATTAAAAAATTTCAAACACTTCCGGAGATTTCCGGAAAAAAACGAAATTTGGCAAAATCGTTTTTAATTTTTGCAGGCTTTATTTAAAGAGATATCCGAAAATAAAAGGTAGATTCTCATTGCCACTTTCTATTTTTTATAATTTGGTCTAAACAAAATTTAAATCCGACGTTTCATTTCTGAGATACCATCATGAACTTTCATTTTTTATATGGAACAAAAAAAAGTATCCCATGTATTTGATAGCATTTTTTATTACAAATTCAACGGTGTATCACACTTGCATATCGAATACGTAGTTCAAGTACTTTCCATAAGAGCTCCGTGAGAGCGAGAGAGAAAGGTATATCAGTTTTATAAAAGCCAATGAACTACACACTTGATATGCAAGTGTGATACACCGTTGAATTTGTAATAAAAAATGCTATCAAATACATGGGATACTTTTTTTTGTTCCATATAAAAAATGAAAGTTCATGATGGTATCTCAGAAACGAAACGTCGGATTTAAATTTTGTTTAGACCAAATTATAAAAAATAAAAAGTGGCAATGAGAATCTACCTTTTATTTTCGGATATCTCTTTAAATAAAGCCTGCAAAAATTAAAAACGATTTTGCCAAATTTCGTTTTTTTCCGGAAATCTCCGGAAGTGTTTGAAATTTTTTAATTTTTTTAACTGCGTTTAATTTAGCACTAAATTGCGCAACTTTTCTCTAATTTAACCGACCTCGTATCTCCAACTGTTTCCGAGATCCCCATGCTTAGGATCCTTATCTTGGACACCCTGTATATATATATATATATATATATATATATATATATATATATATATATATATATATATATATATATTCGTCTGCTTATAATAAACCAAATAAAATTACAGTATTTTACTAATCTATTAATGTGGGTGAATTACCTTCTTGAACAATATTTTAGCAACATCACATAAAACCCTACAATAGTTGGATTTTAAAAATAGTGTCTTCACTATTATTTTGAACAATCCATTGCAGGATGTTGTAATAATAATCATTAAAATATAAATTCTTTAAAAGTTTAAGTCTATAATTTACAATAGAAATATAACTAATCAAAATGGATACCCACTCACTACAAAAATACATTACAGAGCCATGTCTTTCTACTTTTAACAAATTATCCTCTCTGCAAGGAATAGTAGACATTGAAAAATTTGTTAAATATAAAATATTTTCACACAACTTTCCTTCAACATTAATAATAGGTTTTACATGTATGTTGTTAACAAAATCAAACCAATCGAGATCAGAAAATGAAATAACAATTGCTTCACTTGTTTCTGGTGTTAGGTGGATCATCCTCACAGTAGGTACAAAATCTCGGGCAGGACTGATTCCTGTGGATAGTTTAATAGGTATATCTTCTAAAGTGAGTGAAACTTCATTAATTAAGTATTTTTCTTTAGCTATTTCTTGTTCGTAGTTGATATCCGCATTATCCATACAGCCAAGGAAATCCCATTCTGTCGAAACTGATCCAGGGTTTGATGTTGAAACTTCATTTTCAACAATCATTTTTATACAAATTATTTATATAATTTAACAAGACACTTTCAGCACTCAAACTACTTGGACGTTCGGTTTAGTTTCTATATAAATACTTCTCCCCACTCTTTAATCTTTCAAAAATTTTCGAGTTTTAACAGGTTTGTTTCTTAAAAGCTGGCCATATAGCTAAAGTGCATTAATAAAGACACAATCTCTTCTTCAAACATAAAAAGACTGCAATAGGGACTACATATATCGAGGCTTATGTAATCATCATAACATTGAAATTGTATATGGATACTATCACTAATTAAACATTTTAGATCAAGTTTCATTTTGTGTGCTTTAATGTCTTGGAGATTTATGTTTTGTTTTAAAAAATCCATTACCTTTATAAACTCGGTCTTGGTAAAAAGAATAAATTTATTTCCCCAATTTACATGTACAGGGTGAGTCAACGATTGGATGAAGTAGGTTTGTGCCTTTTCGGTGAAATTAACAAAGAAACTATATTTATTGTTTGATAAAGTTTACTTTTACGCAGATTTTAAAAATATTTAGGACTCTACAGGGTGAGCCAAAAAACTAGGACAGCATAAAGTTGTATTTTTTTAAATAGAACACCCTATATACGAATCGTATTTTCGATTTAGCTTATAATTTTAAATCTTTTTTATTAAAGGTTTACTATAACAAAACTTTATAGTTTCTGAGATAATTAAGTTTAAAGAAAAAAAGTCACATTTTCAAGCATCAATTCAATCCTAAATAACGTTTTCAATTTTGTGACAAATATATTCAAATTTGGAATTTAGCAAGGCCAAGGACAAGTTAACATAATTTTTACCTAATATTTGCAATAAAAGCTACAGGGTGTTGAACACATGGGCTCAAATTTGAACAAGTTTAAATGAATAAATATCTTTTTTTTTTAAATGGTACACCCTGTATATTTTCATGTTATTTAATAGAGTAATAAAAACCCTAAAAGTTTTGTTCAATATATCCTATACCTATTTATAATAGTTTTTGAGATATTTCAGTTTTTATAATTTTCCATACTTTTTTACAGAAATAGTCTTCATTATCATAGTAGCCATGGCAAAAACAATGTAAATGAACATTTTTCTGTGTGTCAAATTTATAACTGCAATCGCTTCTTTTGGTTTTTATGTAGTGTAGTTTGGTTTTTTTTTGCATTCATCTTATATTGTAAAATGAATTTTCCAAAGAATGAGTTAATAGATATGATTTATACAATAGGAGAGGCTCAAAAAAATTGCCTTCTTGCTCAAAGAATTTACAAAATGAAGTATCCTGATCGACGCCAGCCTAATACCCATACTTTTCAAAACTTAATGCAAAGATTTGATTCTTCTGGTACTGTTGATTATCCAAAACGTAAAGTGGTCAACAAACCAGTAACTAATGAAGAAAAAGAACTGCAAGTATTGTTAAATGTTCAGGAAAATCCTTATATTGGTAGCCGTCAGTTAGCAGCATTATGTGAAACATCACAATCCACCGCTAATCGTACTACCAAGAAATATAGGTATCATCCATATCACATGGAATTACACCAAGAATTGCATGGACAGGATTTTGAAAGTCGTGTAAACTTTTGTCGTACAATAAATGCGGAGATTCAATTAAATCCAAATTTATTATGCAAGGTAATGTTTAGTGATGAAGCTACTTTTAGAAGTAACGGTGCCGTAAATAGACGCAACATGCATTATTATGCCACAGAAAACCCATTTTGGATTAGAGAGGTGCAACATCAAAACCACTGGTCATTAAATGTTTGGTGTGGTATTCATCATAATCGAATTATTGGACCCCACTTTTTTAATGAACCACTAAATGGCCATAGTTACCTGAACTTTCTACAAGAAGAACTACCCCAACTGCTTCAAGATCTCGATAGGGATGAGCTCGACAGTATGTGGTTCCAGCACGATGGTGCGCCTCCGCATTACCATCGTGAAGTTCGTGCGTTTTTGAACCAACGATATCCGCAAAAATGGATTGGACGTGGGGATTTCATTGAGTGGCCACCAAGGTCTTGCGACATCAACCCATTAGATTTCTTCCTATGGGGTTATATTAAAAATAAGGTGTATGTTAATCCACCAACAACAGTGGAAGATATGCGAAACAGAATTAGGGAAACCTGTAGAACAATAACGCCACTAATTTTGTCCAGGGTCCGAGAAAATCTGAAAAAAAGACTAAATTAACAATTAAACACTTATTAAAAAGAAATAATTAATCTCAGTATTTAATAGGTAATTTTTTTGTTTCAATTTAGTATAAAAGTAAATATGTATTTGCCTTGTCGTTATTGTTGTGTTAATTTTTTCACATTATGTTTAATTAAACTATTGCCGTTATAATATAACGAATAATGTATTTCATCATATTTAACCACATTCTATTTGTTTCTGTAGTTTCTTTTTATTATTTTACATGGCTACTATGATAATGAAGACTATTTCTGTAAAAAAGTATGGAAAATAAGAAAAACTGAAATATCTCAAAAACTATTATAAATAGGTATAGAATATATTGAACAAAACTTTTAGGGTTTTTATTACTCTATTAAATAACATGAAAATATACAGGGTGTACCATTTAAAAAAAAAGATATTTATTCATTTAAACTTGTTCATATTTGAGCCGATGTGTTCAACACCCTGTAGCTTTTATTGCAAATATTAGGTAAAAATTATGTTAACTTGTCCTTGGCCTTGCTAAATTCCAAATTTGAATATATTTGTCACAAAATTGAAAACGTTATTTAGGATTGAATTGATGCTTGAAAATGTGACTTTTTTTCTTTAAACTTAATTATCTCAGAAACTATAAAGTTTTGTTATAGTAAACCCTTAATAAAAAAGATTTAAAATTATAAACTAAATCGAAAATACGATTCGTATATAGGGTGTTCTATTTAAAAAAATACAACTTTATGCTGTCCTAGTTTCTTGGCTCACCCTGTAGAGTCCTAAATATTTTTAAAATCTGCGTAAAAATAAACTGTATCAAACAATAAATATAATTTCTTTGTTAATTTCACCGAAAAGGCACAAACCTACTTCATCCAATCGTTGACTCACCCTGTACTATCTATACAACGGTCTCATCACTTTCAATTATTTCATCAATTTTTATTAAAAATTCTTCATTTATATTTATCACTCTCTCACAAATTTTAAATGTGACTGTAGGTGTTAAATCTATAATGTGAAAAGACTCTGAGTTTTCTTCAGATAGATAATCACTGTCACTCAAATAACCACTGTCACTCAAATAATCAATATCCATGGTTTATATAAATAAATCTTTTATATAACTGCCTCGTCTATTAAGCGTTTTTACTATATTTACCTAAGCATACCCTCTCCACAGAAAAGGTATAAAGGACACGTGTTTTCTAAATCTGTAGAGACGTGTCCCTCTTTGAATGCAATATGGCATGCGTTATTTCCTATACCGAAAAGGTAATTTATAGCCCTTATATGAGTTACAGAAATAGGATTCAACTGGTTCCAACGAGTTTTTAACAAGATTAGACATTTAATTTCTTAGTCTGCGCATGCAAAAAATCAAATATATATACACAGATTTTAGATAGTTTGCAACTAATTTGTCTGAAAATTATGAATAGTGTACTACTTGCAAAAATTGAAAATCAATTAGAAAAGCTTAGAAAGTTAAAAAATGATTTAGAATTGTTTAGTACCAAGAAGATGATGTTGATTCATTTAAGAATCTTAGTGTGGAGTCACCTTGGAATAAAGTGTTTACAGCGAAATCAAGGTTTGAAAACATCCCATCAGCAGCAACCCGCATTAATCCAACTCAAGTTTATGAAATTGATGGTGTTATAAGAGTTATATTTACAGGATTGAATAAGCAGCAAGTCTTATTGGAAACTGTGGGTTTTGAAAAAATTTGTTTTTCTCATAAAAATTTTGATGAGTTTTTAAGTCTTTTTGAGTGTTTAAACAAAAATTGGTCTGGTGTAGACATTTTTGTTGGGAGTTATTAATTAGTATTTAGCCACCCTGAAGAAGAAAGAAGTCTAACATTCCATGATATGAAGAATTCATACTTATTTCTCTGGTGTAAAAATATGGTGAACTCATTTTATCGACATGTATATAAATTGTAAAAAAGTATGAAATAAATAAAACCAATATTATAATAACAAAATGTTTTATTTTTAATTAACAAGTCAAAACATATTATAATAATGCAAATAATATGTAAAGTGCATAATAATGTATGTTTATATATATATATATATATATATATATATATATATATATATATAACATGATGAGGTATATAAAAATATAGATAATAAAAATATATAATAAAAATACATAATAAAAGTATATATTAAAAATATTTAATTAAAATTAAAAATAAAACCTAATCTAATAGCACAACCCTATGAAAGCATAAAAACTATAAAAGAGTAAAAATGTTTTATATGGCAACCATAACTCTCCTATGGTTCTTCATACAAAACCAAATCACGATGACCCCAAGCAAGCGTGTACTCGGATTCGGGTATAAGATAGCGCTTATCGTCCGCGTAAGATAAAGCATACATATCGTGTAAATGTGAACGGAAAGTTGACATCTCGCGATATATTTTCTACGCCAACCGCTAGTTTGTAATCTTCAAGCTGAAGCTTTTTTTAGTGACGTAGTCGGGCACGCCTTTGGGTTTTTTCGTCAACTTTCCGTCCACGTTGACACAATATACATTCGCACCCGTGCCGTAAAATTCCCACAAAATTTTTCCCGCATATTCATCTTTCATTTTACCCAAAATAGATTGGTTTACGGGAATACCGTGTTTTTAGAGTAATTAGACGTATCGAATTTATTTAAATTTTCACGCATATCATTATAAAAATTATCAGTTTTTACATGTAAAATTAAGGAGTCGGTGTCAGTGTATAGTAGACGTGCGTTGTTACCATATTTGGGTTTAATATACGCGTACAAAAAGTCATACATAATAGTCTTGGATATATCCAAGATTGAAAAACCTGCATAGATGGGTTTATTATATATCACTTTTTGTTTCTGCATCTGGATAGCTACCAGATTCTCGCTAAAAATGCTACAATTTTTAAAATTTGGTTTTGAAATTAACGCTTCGGCCCCTAATCTCTTACCAATATTCTCCCAATGGGTAACCAATTTTACATCTACCCTTTTCTCAACATTTTCCATTGTTTTTCCGAACACAGAATTGTTCATTAATTTGTAAAAATCTTTTTCGAATTTATTTTGTGCGTTGTTTCTTTTTGCTGTGTTCAAGTCGATATAGGATTTTAGCCAGGGCGATTGGTCGAAGGAAAGAACGCGGTGAATTTTAAAAAGTTTGAGGCCATGATTAAGAGCTTGTTGTAGATTTTGATAATGAATTATATATTTCTCCTTTTTCAGCAAATTTGAAATTAATTTTGAAATTATAGATTCCGACTTTGGCGAAACAATGGACTGCGGACAAAAGGGTAGTTCATTATGTAAATAATGTAAATTTTCAGGGTATTCTAAATCTACTTCTAAAATGTATGCGATCGGAGAATCTTTCGCGATAGCCAGATAATCGAAATTTTGAATATTACCCTCATCTACCCACTTAAAATTACCCTTTGGTAGATATTGTGACATTGCTGCCCCATATAAGTTGGTTGCATCTAAATACATGATGTAAGAGGTAGGTTTGGAAGCATCATAATGCGGCAAAAATTTATTATTTGCTTTCCTTACACTACACTGACTAACTCCACCACGAATACCACGTTTCAGGAAATGTACCATCTCCACCTCCGTTAGTAGCTCAAGCTCTACACCACTGCTTTTAAGCATACAAGAAAATGCTAAGCCTGGACTGGTATAGAAACTTGCAGCATCTAATCCGTAGGTTTCGAGGCACATTTCTCTGAAATTCTCAAAAACATCAACTAAAATTAAAACGTCGGATTTTAAATAAATATCTGAATATTGCCCTAAACTTTCGCAATTAAACAAATTCCATACAGTCTGAGAACGCTCGTAATCTTTAGGTGTTATATGATCTTTTTTGAGACTATTGTAAAAGTCCTCACGTGATGGTAGTTTTGTATCATTTAATTTTGAAAATGAGTCAATGTACTAATATGGAAAAACGCCCTTCTGTCGAATTAACTGAAATTGATTATCATCAGGAACATATTTCCTAATTTCGCGACATTGTTCCGGTTTTAAATTTTTACTAAGTTTATCTAAACTGCTAGTCATAAAACTCAGTGAGTCTAAAAATCGTAGTTTTAAATATACCTTTTGTTCTCGATAGTTTTCCATTTTGATGTTATCAACCAAAACATGTTTAGAAAATGTAATGTAGCGTTCTTTATTTTGAGCGATAACATCCAACTTTTCGTTTTCGGTAGCCAACTGTTTAATTATCAGATGACTATCGAAACCGCTCATGTTGTAGAAGAAGATCGGTATATATTTTGGAACTTTTCAGTTTATGTTACAGATGGAGTGAGCAGCCCCTCGGAACCTACCTATCAAATGACATTGATCCCTTACTTTTACGTCTTCGATATTAAAGGCTTTTTCGCAGATATGGCAGATTGTGGCCACATTGAACTCGGTCTGTTCTTCTATCGCTAGAGGAATCATAGGCTTTACGATTTTTATAAATTTATTGTAAAATCGTTTGCAATCGCTTTCCAATAAATTTATAGACTTATCACTAGCATCTACATCCCTATAACTCCAAAAAACAGAATTTGAGTCATCGAAAGAGCATTTAATATAGTAGGAAAAAGAGTAAGGTGTATGTTTATGAGTTTTGGTAGTGTAGGATTCGTTGGGATCTAACTCATTTTGCTCCATCACAATTGGTTCAATAATAGTTTCAAAATCTGCATATACAACAAAAGGTACTTTAAATTTCTTTTCGAAATCTTTAAATTTAAGTAAATTCTCGGGAACGTCTTGACCATATTTATTCTTACGTAAATTCGTAGTAGGTAATTTAACGGTAATGTGGCTACAATCGTATGCCTGATGGGCTTTTAGTTTATCTTGAGTTGCAAAATATTGTAAACAACCATCACACAAGTACTTAGCACCATCATGTTTAGATAACTGACTTGAGATCAAACGAGATAAATTTCTTATTAAGCAGTAATGGTTATTGCCATAATCATCGCTGATTAATAACAAATTAACATGTCTATCTTTTCGTGATTTGGTAAAGTGTAAAGAACCAACAACTTCAATAATATTTTTATCATTTTTAAATTCTCTATTAAGCCCATATACGTTGATAGAAATATTATTGAGTTGTTCAAACTTTG
Source organism: Diaprepes abbreviatus (assembly GCA_034092305.1). Taxonomy (NCBI): domain Eukaryota; kingdom Metazoa; phylum Arthropoda; class Insecta; order Coleoptera; family Curculionidae; genus Diaprepes; species Diaprepes abbreviatus. The sequence goes on along the minus strand of JASJET010000137.1, from coordinate 10,506,722 downwards.
GAATATCAACAAGTTTCATAGAAGAATTATCTATACCTGCAAAGTCCAGCTCTTTCTCATACGATAGGTAGTGGACTAGTCTATTTGGTCGCTTGGTGCGATCGAGTGGATGCAATGCAGCCAAGACTGCCCATGTAAAACATTTTTTATCTGTGTTTTGGATATTTAGAACGGCTTTCCTCGACTCAATTTCCTTAGGTAGCGGGATATATGATGATGCTTTCATAGGGTTATACTTATTAATGCTTAATTCTAAATGGAGCAGATGCTGCAGGGACCATCCTGAAAGAAAATTAAAAATAAATGTAACGCTTTTGTAATAATAATATATATAAACAAATACAGCACATTCGTAAAAATGTAATAAATGCAGTGCTTTTGTAAAACTGTTGAAATTTGATGGCTTTTTTGTCCAATATGCTAACATACTGTCCAAATAGCTCTTTCAGATCCGTATTTTGGCAGACAATTTGGAATTTGGTGTTAAATGACTTAACCTCCATTGTTTCTTTCGACTGAAGTAGAAAGCGACCGAATAGCTCAATACCAATCTTGATACTCTGATATCTCAACAGATTTTGTTCTATAATTTTGAACACCTTTTCTTGAAGATGTCCCAAAAATAATTTCACATTTGTGGGATCCTCAGTACCCATCAATCGGTATGTAGCAATGCGGTTTCTAAAGGAAGTCTTCACGAATTTAACACCTTCATCCTGGTCTACACAACAGTTGTCCCGGTGATGTATAGAGCGCAAATGACTACTCCATCGTATAAATTCTACGTTAATTCTACACAAGTTGCAGTATTCCATCGATTTTGTTGGTTCTGAAACCGACAGACAGACACATAATATAAATAAATACATAATTGAATACTTTAAAATCTAAAGAAGAAAGTTTTGTTTGAAATCAATAAATACTAGCATATGCAAAATTTTAAATTAAAATTACATTATAAAATAATAAAACTTAAGATTTTCAAGTCGTGGTTTTTTCGGCGCAGGTTCTGATGTTGAATGAATTTTGCTAGCACTATTTCGATGGTTTTCCATTATATGACGTTTCAGCGACATCTCTGACATCAACATTTTTCTACAAAAACCACAAGGTGTTGGTTTAATGCCGCAATCACCGTGGCGTTTCAGACTATCTTTACGCGTAAAATTGCGACAACAATATTCACAGGTAAACATTTTGTATATAAAAAATAAAAACAATTCAGATAAGACCTAAGAGAAAGAGTTAGTTCAAATGATGAATCTCAATTCGGTGCGTCTCGTATTTAAGCGTAATGCCCCGCCCCCTTTTAGAAATTACTCATGGGTTTTTAGAAAAATATGCACCTGGGAATAGCTTAAAGATTACAAAAGTCCATTTAAAACGAACGTAAAGCAATAGGTAAATATATTGCGGAAATGACAATAGAACCCAAAACTTAAAAGCGAAAATAATAGGTATGTTTTATCCCTTTTGAAATTCTAAAAATTCTTTTTACGAGTGGCGGTAGCATACAGGCAAGGACAAGTCTTGGTCCATCCAGAAATTCGAATATAAAAAAACTATTTTAAATGCAAGGTATGACTAATGTGAATAAAGCAGTTTTAACATTACCTGTTTTGTTAAATTCTAAACTTAATATCCACAATATTCGAAATAATACTTTTAACGAGATAAAATAAAATCAGAACAAAAAGAATTCAATAAAGGAACATATAGAACCCAAAGTCATTACAAATACTTTATCTCTTTTAAAATTCTAACAATACTTGTGACCTAATTCAAAAGGTAGGCATCTGTCGGGGGGTCAAAAGCAGGTACAATAAGGTCCGAAAATACAATAGAACCCTTCGCCTCGGTAAAGGACGGCAGGTGGTGAGGCATCTGGCGATCGATAGCTTGTATGACGTCACCTAAAAAGTCCACCGAAAAATCACTCGGTGGAGATTCTTGGTTTATTATGATTATTTAATTAATATAGAGTAATTAATTAGGTAAATTAATTAAAAACAATAGAAATAACCCTTTAACCTATTGTTTTAAGGGAAAAACTGGGTCAGGTTAGGTCGATTTTCGTTAATTAATTAAAAAAATAGCATAGGCCACGTGTGTGGCTTCCTGGTGTTTCACCAATCCGGCGGTTCCAGAACTGTCCAATTACCCCTACTCTCAAGTTCTTTAATTATCGGTATCGGTAAGATAGTGACTTGACTATGGCAGACTAAATACTTGTTTGATACAATTTCATCCAAAACTGGTATCAGAATCAAAGAATTTTTAGTTGTTTATTTTAGTGTTATGTACAATTTTCGATAAAATGAGTAACTTTTTTCGATCTTGAAATCATTACAAGGTACATTAATCTCGCTTAGTGCTTGGTTTAAATAATTTATAGATATCATAACAAATTCAAAATTAAAAATCGTAAAATGAAATTTTTTTAAAAAAATTTAACCGACATAAAAAAAGACTAAAAAGCGAAAATATAAGTTTTTATATGATATTGAAATTTTTGAAGTCGGCGCCAAATTATTTCTAAATGACACAATTACTAACACGAAATATATTCAAACTGTAGTGAGAGAGCGAATCACATTTTGTCAGGTATTAGTTAGGCGCCGACTAGAAAAATTTCAATTTCATATAAAAATTTATATTATTTTTCTCTTTTTAGCACTTTTTTAGAAGTTGGCTCAATTTTTTTATAAACATTTTATTTTAAATTTGATTTTCTTGACTTTTTAAGTCATATCTTAAATTAAAAGATTCGAAGTATTTTTAAAGTAACCAGGTATTTTATTATGAAAAAAATACAATTTTATATTTATGTTTTTTTTTGTTGACACATAAAAGTGGAACAAGAACATATTTCATTCTATAGATACCTTATGTAACATAATAAATAAATGTTCATAATATACCAAACTCTATATTAGATTTGTAATTGTACTATTTTTGTTAAAAATTTGACTTATCCATTGTCATGTATTGATCTGCAAGGATGAATAAAAAAACATAAATCTAAATTCTGTTTCCGCTCTACAAGACACTTATAACATAGGAAATAAAAGTTCGAAATAGTAGTGCAAGAACAATAAAAAACATGGATAATTGTTTTATAAATACTTTATTTATTAATTTACATATGAGTTCAAGTCTAAGGGAAAAACATATTAACTGCGTAATGCTTTTGGCGTGTTTACTTCGTAGTTTCAGCATACTTGCAAAGAAAGTAGTTAGCACGAGTTATTTTACCATCTTATACTTATAAGTTTAAAAATGTTTAAAATATAATAACTTACTTACAAGATATCTTGAAGTATGTTCGAAATACTGAAGCGTATACAAACATAAACCTATGAAAATACTATAGATTTTCAGTATCTATGTTAAATACAGTCCATTCAATTTCTAATCCTTTTAAATTTATAGTAACTAATTAATTATAGAAAGCAAGGTCTAATACAGAGGATTTAGAAAATTATATTTTTAAACCATTAGTTTAAAATAATTGCTTTCATCAACACAACTCTTATTAAAATAAGTAAACATTCAATTTTATATTTTAATAATGTTAACTGCAACCTTTCCTTTAATTCAGCTCTGTTAAAGACTAAACATTACATTACAATAAAATTAAAATAAATATGATTATAATTTATTGGGACATATACCTAGGAATCATTAACAGAGGTCCTTTAGCATAAGAAACTTATTTGTGGTACATTTGATCTTCAAATCTCACCAAATCTTTAAAAATAAAAAAAGGTATATTAAAGATTGATTATGAGTCATGCCAGTGTCAATTGATGCCTCCTGGAGGGCCATTAGCTTAAGTTCATGGTCAGGACAGGAAGTCTTGCAGTAATAGATTGGATGTTGGTCAAATTATAACAATTAATTGTATGATTTATGTACTTTATTGATAGGATGACGGATTTTACTGACACTACATAAAGCTACTATTTTAGTCGTTTCAAGGATTTTCAATGTTGACTTTTTGTAATTACTGTACATAGAGGGCATGCATTCGAATGAACATCGGCATATAGCTTTGTGTATATGAGCTGCTGTATTTCTTAAAACACCTTTATCTTTATATATTAGACTTTTAAAGTGTTTTGCTTTTTGTATCCATTTTCAGTAGTTTTAGAGTGCAAATTTAAGTTAATTTTGTGATCTATGTTTACACCTAAATACTGATGGCATGATCTATTCCTTGGTTGTTAAGTAATAGGAAATAAATATAATCCGTCGGACGGAATAAATATTTTAATGATAATACAAATTTCACAACACTATCAACGACTACTCTCAATTCAAGGGCCGGAACAGCTTAGAGCTATTCAGGTGCAAGAAACGCTGACTTTATTCACTAAGTGCCTAGGTGCTCGTTAGATTAGCTTTCCCCTTTTCCTTCGTGCACCATGTTGGTGTATTCGGCTCTAGCAGTTGTTATTTATCATTTTTGGATGCTATTTTTTAGTAAAAATCATTTTAAATAGTTTTATCGAATGAAATGGAGAAAATAGAGTCGATAAAATTTTTATAAAAAAAATTGAACCGGCTTCTAAAAAAGCGCTATAATGCGAAAAATAACAACATAATTTAAAAAAAAATGAAATTTTTTAAGTCGGCGGTGCCTAACTAATACCTGACAAAATGTAATTCGTTCTTTTACTATAGTTTTTATATATCTCTTGTTAATAATTGTTTCCTTTAGAAGTAATTCGGCGCTGACTTCAAAAACAAACAACTAAAAATTCTTGATACTGAGAAATGTCCAAATACGAGTTTTGAATGAAATTGTACTAAACAAATATTTAGTTTGCCATAGTAAATCCACTGTTTTAAATTAACTTTTGATTAGTAACATAGGGCCCTAAAACCTCAAAATACCGATGTTTCAAGAACTTGAGACGTAGATTTTTTAGTCCAACATATTTTATTCTGCTTATTGAATTTGTATACGATCCAAAAAACCTCCAATATGAATTTTGAACTAAATCGAAAAAATGTAAATATTCAGTCCTCCATATTGTATCTGTCATATTAAGCTAAAAAAACTAACTTTAGATTCCTACAACCCCGAAAACTTCCTAATACCAAATTTGAAAAAATATGAATAACGTAAAATATTGGATCCGCCATATTGAATTTCAAAAAAATAATTTTAACCTTTTAATCTAATCTGAATCTACATCCGCGAAAACACTCTTGTACCAATTTTGGACAGAATCCGAAAATGCAACATTTTTAGACCATCATATTCAATCTGACGCATTAATATTCCTTAAAATAAATTTAAATCCGCTATTTACACTTTCAAAGATGATCCAGTACCAATTTTGAATAAAATCTAAAAATGTAAAATTTTTAGTCCGCCATATTGGATTCGCCATATTGAATCTTTTAAAAATAATTTTAAATTCGTAATTCACACCTTCAAGAACGCACCTATGTCAGTTTTGAAGAAAATAGAAAGATGTATAATTTTTAGGACGCCATATTGGATCTGCTATATTGAATTTTTTAAAAATAATTACAAATTCGTTATATGCGATCCCGAAAACTTTCCTATACCAATTTTGTATTTTTTTATGTATGTACACCGAGTACTCCGGAACCGACTTCTAAAAGAGGGAGGTTCAGAATTCGTCGACTATGTATTTTTTTTTTATGTATGTACACCGATTACTCTGGAACGGCGACACCGATTTGAATAACATTTTTTACCTTATGTTCAGGAAGTTACTGGTGAAATTGGTAAAACTGCTGAAATTGATGCAGTAAGATCCAAGATGGCGCTAATAATATGGTGACCAAAAAAATTAATTTTGTCCGATTTTCTCCAAAATCGGTACAGGAGAGTTTTCAGGATCGCAGATAACGAATCTAAAATTAGTTTTAAAAAATTAATAGGACCTATTCAATATGGCGAATAAAATATTAATTTTGTCCGATTTTTTTTAAATCCATATGGGGGAGTTTTTGGAATCGTACATTACGAATATGAAATTATTTAAAAAAAAATTAACATGGCGGATCCAAGATTCTACATCTCTCGATTTTGTCTAAAATCATTATTAGGGAATTTTTGTTAGTGTAAATTACGAATTTAAAATATTTTTTGAAAAACTTAATCTGGCGGATTCAATATAGTGGACTAAAAATTTTACATTTTTCAATTTTGTTCAAAAGTGGGACTAAATCGTTTTTGAGGATGTAAATAGCGAATATAAAATTATTTTAAGAAAATGTAATATGTCAGATGCAATATGAAGGTCCAGAAATTTTAAGGTTTCGGATATCATCCAAAATTGGTACTGGGGCGTTTTAAAGGGTTTAGATTTAGATTAGACTAAGATGTTAAAATTGTTTTTTTTTGAAATTCAATATGGCGGATCCAATACGGTGGGTTGAAAATTTTACTTTATTCGCATTTTTTCAAATTTTGTATTGGTGGGTTTACACCTCAAATTTTTTAAATATTGATATTGGAAGGTTTTGGGGCCTACATTACCAATCTAAAAAAAAATGAGACTTAAGATAGTGCATTTACTATGACAGACTATATTTGTTTGACACAATTTAACTAGTATTTGAAGAACTCTAAGAATCAAAAAATTTTTAGTGAATGATTTTAAGGTGATTTACAACTTTGGATAAAATGGGTACTTTTTTGCGACCTTGGAATCATTGCGAGGTACACTAATCTCGATTAGTACTTGGTTCAGATAATTTATGGATATCATAATGAATTCCAAACTAAAAATCGAAAAATAAAATTTTTATTAAAAAAATTGAATCGACTTCTGAAAGTGCGCTAAAAAGTAAAAAATAACTATAAATTTTTATATCAAATTGAAATTTTTGAAGTCGGCGCCATATTATTCCAAAATAATTTCACATTCATTATGTGCGACCCCAAAAAGTCCCTAATATCAATTTTGAAGAAAAAAAAATTAATTTTTTGTCCGCCATATTACCAGCACTGTCTTGGATTTTACTGCACCAATTTCATCTAAAATGATATGGAACTATCGTAGCAACCTCCTGAACATCAGTGCCACTGTTCCCCAATAATCGATATACATACAGAAAAAAAATACATAGCGGTGGAATTAAGAACCTCCTTCTTTCAGAAGTCTGTTTAAAAATAGGATCAGCTCACGATGCTACCTGACTTACGTTAATAGTTATTTAACGAACTATGAAATATTTATGATCGAAAATGCCAAGTATTCTGACCCTAGACAAAATTCAATGATTTTTATCAAATTTTCAAAAAACTCATAAGTAATAAAGTAGTATTTTCGCTTTTTTCCTATGTTTTGCTATGTATATCGGAAACTGCTCTGATTTATTTGCATACAAAGAATTTAAAAACAACATAATCAACAAATATTACAATATGTATTTAAAAGGAATAATGATGTCACTGATAATAAAACAGATAGAAATCCTCTTTAATGTGCACAATTTGTTACGGAGAAGAGCACATATCTATCACATAATGACGCATTGGAAAATTCACTAGCAACTAGCAGTACTTGCACTTATTATGAAACAATTATTCTAATAAAAAGCATGGAAAATCATATAAAAGACCTGAACCACCCAGTGAAAAGAAAATACATGTGAGAAAATATTTATAACGACTTACTAAGCCAAGGATTTAAAAAAAAAACTGCCACTGGTATACAATTTTGGGTAATAAACCAACCAATGCTTGTTGCTATTCATTGGATACTTCAAAAGACAAGGGAAATTAAAATATCTTAAATGAATACCAGTTTGTGAAAACTCAGATGATTCTATACTCGATTCAACATTATCCACAAATGAAGAAATACGATCTAAAACAAAGAAAAGAATCCAAAGAAAATGGGATGAAAGCAAAATATGCTAAAAGAAAAATATGCTAAAAGAAAAATAGAAGAATATAATGACAGAAAACATGACATGCTGAAAAAATGGAAATGGCAAAAGGAAACTAGAAACAGAAGATAAGAAAATTAACTTGCTTCAACAATTTGTTATAATAAATTATACAAAAAATAACATAAATTCGTAATACTGAAGAGTTACAAAATACTAATATTAGAACTAATAGTGGAATATTTCACATTTAACAGGAAAATCAGAAAAGTTACATTTATCATATTTCAATACTTTTTATAATAAAGCATATAATCGCCTTTAAACATGTGGAATGTGGAGAAAAGGGAACAGGCTGTTTGATAAATGCAAATATTAAGGAATTCAGTTTTTGTTATACTACTTTTGTTTGTAATGTTTAAATTGAAAATATACTTGTTATTAATGTTCAGAGTACACCTATATGTTATTGAATATTTATTATTTTCGTTGTTATTAAAATAATTCTCTTATGTTAATATAAAATAAAGCTGGTTTTACATACAAAATGAGTTAGCTAAAGTGGACCAACTTCAAGATTTAAAATGAAGATGTTTTAACTTGTTTGTGAACAGTAAATTCACATCACAAATACATACCTTTGCATTTTAGTTAAAATATAAGTGTGATTCCAGTCCTAAGAATTATTGGTTTAAAATTATCATTAAACAGCTAGCCTAAAAAACACGTTGTATGAACTTAGTTCACTTCAGTTTATTCAATATATACCCTTGTAACAAACATTTCGTCATTCTGAAGTAAATCTGCATCTGAAAGCTTAATCCGAACAATATTTATTCTGTTTCCGACTTTTATATATTTACTTACATAAAATGCTGATGGATAATGACGTGACAGCAGCTTAGAGTAAGTTCATAATACGATTTAAAATATTCTGTCTCTGATATTCAGCATCTTACTGATATTTTGCATACATTTTACTTATGAATCTGCTCTACGGTTTCAAAAAATTAATCGGAAGAACCGTACGTAATACTGCTGTAGATTATCTAGAATATTTCATAGATTGCAGCGTCTTATGGATTTCTGCTGTAAATATGCTGTAAAGATAGTATGTCATTTCTGTAGCATTATCTGCCGAGAAGGATGTGTCATCAGAGTATTCTTTCTTTCTGTTTAAAACTTAACAGAATATATTTGTTGTAGAGATTCGAGCTTCTTAGATTGACATACAAATCAAAAACTTCCTTTAAAAGTTCATGATTAGAGTTTTGGCAATGTTGAACTATTCACATTAGGTTCGGAAAGCAAATAAAAAACATCATTTTATAATTGCTTGAAGGAGTTTTTGAAATTAAACAACATTTAAAATAACTCCTAATTCACTAACAAGGTCTAACTTTAAAACTAGTCTAAATTGACAGTAGAAGGTTTAAGTTGACAAGTACCACAGTAAGTCAAACAAGTTTTGAATCTTAAAATGACAAGGTTAAAATAAATCTTTTTATGTTATTGCTAAGCCGGAAAAAATGGAAAGTTTTGTTAATTTTAATTAGACGACTTACCGATTTCAACGTTTTATCTCTAGGTTGTTATTCTTAATATTCCAATATAAGCGATTATTTGTTGACATATCTAATATAAATAATCATAATAAAAAAATATTGACCATCTAAAAGATTTAACTTCCATGGCAACTAGATCGGGCCTAAGTCAAACCTTTTTAGTGAATCTAGCTATTGACAACTTGAAAAAGACAATATTTCCTATAAACATGACTAAAACATTATTTTTATTAAAGATACAAATCTTGTTTATAAACATATATTTAATATATTTAATACATTTTACTATTAAAAGTAAATAACTAGATATAGCTTTTGAAAACAAAAATTGGAAAAATCTATACATAAATAAAACTAGAACAGCCACATTCACTAAGAAGGTTTAATACTTTGACTGGGTCTATTCGCCATGGAAGTTAGATCTTTTAGTCGACCAATTTTGTTTTTCTTATGATCAAGCCTTGAAATCAGTAATAGGAATAGTTGTCTCCCGAAAACAACAAAATTTTTCCTTTTTATCGGTTTAATAATAAAAGAAAATTATTTTTTTATCTTTGTATTTTTAAGGATGAAAACTTGCACTTGTCAACTTAAATCCCCTACTGTCAATTAAGACCGGTTTTAAAGTTAGACCATGTTAGCGAATTGAAGGGCGGGAGTAGGTCTTTCTATCTGGGTTAATCTTCGAAATGGCTGAACCGATTTCAATGAAACTTTACAGAAGTGAATAGGAGGTTGTCAGGAGTGACGTAGGATGCTTTTTTTTCTGTCTGTCTGTACGGGCGAATCTTTAAAACGGCAGAGTCGATTTTGATAAAACCTTACAGAAGTGAAGAGGAAGTTATCAGGAGTGATATAGGCTGCATTTTTCTGCCTGCCTGTCTGTCTGCACGGGCTACTCTTCGAAACGGCTGAACGGATTTCAATGAAAATTTACAGACCTGAAGAGAAGGTTATCGGGGGTGATATAGGTTGCTTTTTTAATTGTTTATTATTTATAACAGTTGTATTTATTATTTATTTCCCAAAAATAAAAATAGAGTTTACTGTCTATAATAAACATTGTACATATTTAACAAATTATCATTTCTCAAATTTTCAGTGTTTTCAGAATCCTCTGTATACAGGTTAAATACTTTAAAATCTATCGCTTTCTCTAACTGATTATCTACAATAAATATAAAAGGTTTTTGAGCAAATAAGTTAGAATAGATTTAGTAATTGAATGGACTGTTAAGTTATTTTATATATTGAAAATCTTTATGCTTTCCTTTTGAATATAATGATTTTCCATTTAATCCAAAGATGTGATTATGATAATTGATTAAAAAATGTATTTGTATTACAAATAAATATTCTTAATATTTTTTTAAAATGATTTTTTTGTTACTCAGAAATTATTAGAATTCTTTCTATGCATTTTTTCATGTTTTAGAAAAATTTGCGAATATCTGTAAAAATCAGGGATATACACGTCTGGTATTGTTTATTTGCTATTATCGGGATAAAAACAAAAGAAAGACGAACAAATGATTTTCTATATTTTTTTACGTGGTATTAATGATTATATAAATAAAATTTATAAAAAAATTGAAATAATTATTTGTTTTTTTCTTTTTTATATTTATCACGTTTTTAAACTATCCCGAAAATTTATGATTGTGAATTTTTAATTGCCAACTTGTAAGATTTAAAACGAAAAACGTGAGGTACAATATATAACAGTAAGGAGTGTAGAGAGCAGCCGTCGTTGAGAAAACTCACACAACAGTTATTATCATTGCATTTTCGTTTTAAATCTTACCAAGTACTTTCAACATGGTCAAAAAACAAAGTTGACTTTGAAATGACTTTGAAATATACGTTCAAGGTCGATTTCTAGATCATAACATTACATTGCCATCGGGTTTACATTAGTGAAACAAATTTCAACTTAATTGGATAACTGGAAGTAAATTTGACTTTGCAATATACTTTTAAGGTCATAATATTGCACTGTCACTGTGTTTATCTATGTGCAACAAATTTTAGCTTGATTTGATAATCGGAAGTGAAGTTGACCTTGAAATGTACGTTTAAAATCGGCTTCAAGGTCATAATATTGCAATGTTATCGGGTTTATATATGTGTACCAAATTTCAGCCTGATTGGATTATCGGAAGTAAAGTTGATTTTGAAATTCAAGGTCCGTTTCACAGTCATCGGGACGTTAGTTTAAAATCGATTGCAAAATTTGAACCGGACAGACAAACAAACAGACAGACAAGAAAGCGAGTTAATAAAAAGGTTGTAAAATATAAAATTTTCTGTATATCATATTGGATTTTCATAATGAATATTACAAAATTGCCTCCAGTACCAGTTTCGGACAAAATCGATAAATGTAAAATTTTTAGTCCATAATAATGGACTTAAAAAAAAATTAATTCGTAATTTGCATCCTCAATACCAATTTTGGACAAATTTGAGAAATGTAGAATTTTTAATGAGCTGTATTAAAATGTTGAAAAATAATTTTAATTTTGTAATTACACTTCCAACTCAACCCCCCAGTAGTGGTCATTACCCGGAGAGCTCAATCCCCCACTCCTTGACCTTGACCATGCCCACCCGTCTTGACCTCGCCTTTGACCATGATATTCGACCTTGCGTTAATACAGCCTTGGCCTTGAAATTGCGTGTGCGCAATATTGTGTGTGACCTTGATCTTGACCGTGTTCAGGGTTACCCTGCCCTTGCTGGGGGGTCGCCTTGGGTGTGTGATCTTGAAGTTACGTGACGTAGTTTAGGGCGACCCTGAATAGTTTTATACATGGTATATGGGAAGTTTCATTGATCAGTTGCCTCTGACTTGCATAGGTGGTACTTGTATTATTATTTGACAAATCATGGCATATGTCTGTGAAAATTGCGGTATTAAGTTTACCAACAGTTATAATATGAGGTGTTGTAAAAGAGAATCGTGTGCGGCGAGAATTAATAAAGTGTCAGGAGGAAAACGGCTCCGAATTGAAGAGCGTACATCAGTGATTACAGCAATTAATTGCGCTAGATGTAATGGATGCTCCAGCAGATCAAATGTTAGCACATCAACGAACACAACAACTTAAAAATAATTCATGTTTGTCGGTATGTCCTGGTGTGCAATTCGATGAATGTGCTTTCAAAAAGAGAATTGCAACCTATCGGATTAGCAGTGATATGGAGCATTCCGATTATGTAAGGTTTTTTACAGGCACTAAATCGAAGATGATAGAACTTGTTAATAATTTATCACGTGTGTATTACGCATTAAAAATTAACATGACAGCTATTGGTACATAAATGCTTCCATCACAAGAAATATTCAGTGAGAAATCTTTTAACACTGCTAATCAAATAATTACTGTAGGAAGTGATTCGGATGCCGTTTACCATTCTTTCACCGAGTTAATAAAAATGCAACGAGAGAGTTTCAGGAGAAGGATTCATGTATATAAAAATCAAAACCCGATATATTTAACTGATTTTTATAGATTTCTTTTGTTATGGAATTTTGTACTTGGAAATCAGCATCAACAAGTATACGCCTATGAGTGGCTCATCATACATCAAGTTGCCGTACTATATTGAAAAGAGAGGAACTGTCGTCAATGTGATAAACCAGGACGAATGCTGCTTTGCGTGGACTGTAACATCAGCATTGATTCCGGCAGCAGCAGGGCCTTCACAGCTAACATCCTATCCCCGTTTTTCTAGAGTCCTGAATTTGACAGGTATGGATTTTCCAGTAAAATTTCGTGGCATTTAAATATTTGAGATAATGAACAACATATCCATTAACTTATACGGTCTGGAATCTAAATACGAAAATAATAAAGTAATAGATGAAGTTGCTGGTCCACTGAGGTATGCGTCAAGAAATTTTGATAGACATTAAAATTTATTGTTAATTACAAAAGACTGTAATAGTAAAGATGGTGGTGAACATTTTTGGGATACGACTTGTTCAAAAAGTCGTTATTGTTGGATTAAGGATTTATCACGTTTAATTTCAAGTCAAATTAGTTGTCAACAACATAAAATATATTTTTGCGATGGTTGTCTCATGAATTTTATTACACCATGATGCTTTAACTTTACATCAAAACTACGATTGTAACCACATTTTCGCGCTAACACCCTTAGTGGATTTAAAAATTGATAAATTTGGAAAGAGTGTGCTGGAAAATATTTTAAAATTCGAGGGTATAGAAAAGCAAATGTGCTTTCCATTCGTTGTTTATGCGGATTTCGAATATGTTTTAAAACTTGTTGAAACGGTACAACTAAACCCACAAGATTCTTACACTGTAAAAAGCTTTAAACATGAACCATATTTTTTGTTTATTTAATTAAATGCCCTTTTGACGACTCAGTTTCGAAATTTGAGCTATTTCGGGGGAATAATGCAGCTCAAGTCTTTGTGGATCATATTGAGTGTGATTTAAGGGCTCTATATAACACATATTTAAAAAACATTAAACCTATGAAACCGTTAACGCCTGAAGGAATAGGAGAGTATAATGATGTAAAATATGTTTACTTTTCAAGGCGATGAGATTAAAGTAAGAGATCATTGTCACATAACTGGGGTAAAAAAATTTGGTGCTGCACATTCTATTTGTAATTTAAATTATAAATTACCATCTTTTATCCCTATCATATTTCAAAACTTAAGCGGCTATAACAGCCATTTATTTATAAAAGAGTTATGTAAATATGGAGATAAAATCGATGTTTTGGTTCAAAGTAAAAAAAAGTACATATCCTATAACAAAAGCATTTATGTACACGATTATTTTGATAATAAATGTGGAAAAGTCAAGAGGAAATATTTAAAGTTGCGGTTCATTGAAAGTTTTAAATTTCTGTCAACGTCTTTGGAAAATTAAGGCAACGGTTTAATCGATGACGATTTTATCGAAACGCGAAAACATTTTTCAAATATCGAGCATTTTAATTTGATGCGTCAAAAGGGTATTTTTCCCTATAGCTTTATTGACTCTATAGAAAAAATGAAAAATACATGTCTTCCAAGTAAATATCAGTTTTATGATAATTTACGGGAAGAACACATTAGCGATGAAAGCTATAGACGAGCAAAAGAAATATGGCGCTTGTTTGGGTGTAAAACTCTGGGGAAATATTCAGAGATGTATTTAAAGTCAGATGTGTTATTTTTGTGTGATGTTTTTGAGCAGTTTCGGGATAATTGTTTAAAATTCGATAAATTGGATCCGGCACACTACTATACCCTTCCAAGTTTATCATTTGATTGTATGTTGCATATAACTAAGGCAGACCTAGTGCTCTTAACTGATATAGACATGATACATTTTTTAAGAATGGTATACGCGGCGGCATAAGCCAGTGTACAGAAAGGAAGCACATCGTTAATAATATTTATTTACCAGACTATGACTCAACAAAAGCATATCTTGATGCTACAAATCTATATGGTCATAGTATGTCACAAGCATTAGCATATGGCGTTTTTCGATGGTTAACAGAGCGCGTAATACTCATTTAAAATATTATGGCTGTTGGTGATAATAGTTTACATGGCTACGTCTTGGAAGTGGATGTGCATTATACGACTGAGTTGCATGATGCACATTCTGATTTTCTCTATCTAGTGGAAAATATCATACCGCCAATAGAAAACGCCAAATTACCGAAATTAATTCCTAATGTACAAGATAAAAAAAATACATTGTATACTATAGGACTTTAAGACAAGCCATCGCCATCGGCTTAGTGGTAATGCAAACTCATCGAGCATAACACTTTAACTAATCAAAATGGCTCAAAACGAATATTGATTTTAATACCAATTTACGTAATAGAGCCACAATAAAATGTGCGAAAGACACTTTTAAATTAAAAAATAACGCTATTTTTGGCAAAACTATGAAAAATGTGGAAAATTGAAAGGATATAAAATTAGTAACTCATTGGAAAAACAGTGTAGGCAAAAGTGGAGCGAGAGAATTAATATCCCGTCCCAACTTCAATAGTCGCTAGATATTTGTTGCTATACATATGAATAGAGTTAAAATAGAGTACAATAAACCAATTTATATCCGATTTTCCATATTAGATATATCAAAGTCCATTAATAATGAATTTAAAAAAGCCAAATGTATCAAAAAATCTGTTATCGAGAAAGATCTTCATCAGAGAATTGTTGAATTGGGTGGTTTGATGTTAAGAAAAATGAAAACATTTAGAACATAGCGATGGTAATCGTTATGTAATTCCCAATTTAAACAAAACTCTACCTTGGGGACATGGAGACATAGATTTTTATGTCAGAACAGCACGTAATCTGGAAAATCCATATTTTATTATTTGTGTTGTTTTTATTAGTTTTATTGATCTTACAACATTAATAGATAACGGTAGTCTTGTATTTTTTTTTAATAAAAATGCTTTTTATTCGACTTTTATTTTAAAATTTTAAATATAATGTAGTACTGACACATAACCAACGGCAAAATTATTGTTGAAAAATTGTTTAATAGTAAATTAAACGCACAGGTCAACGAGTAAATGTTTAAAGTGGAGCAGTTTTGTTGACAAGATCCTCCACAGTCTTCTCAATTTTCAACATTCTAGAATTAAGTTTATCATGCAGTTCGTCTTGTCTAAGTTCATATACTGCAATAACAATATCATCAATGTATCTTCTAAGTTCTTGAGAAGTTTCAATTAATTTCTTGCGTACATAATCTTCAAGTTGGTTTTTGAATACATCTTTAATGACAATTGTTGAGTAATGCACAGCTTTCTGCGTATCTTGCACACACTGAGCAAGGTTATTATCAACATAACTTTCTGTGGCCACATCGTCTCCTTCAGGAGGTTCCGTTAAGTAGCACAATCTTTTGCTCCCCATGTCGTAATCCCCATCAGGTGTAATTTTAAATCCTGTTCCTGAAAGTCCGCGCATAAAGTTAAAATCTTTAAATTTTCTTTTGCTACCGAACTTATCAATAGTGTTTACTTCTGACATTGTTATTTGAGACTGATTTGAAACCATATCATTTCACTCTAATATATGGTTCTATTTTATTAATAAACAGACTATGCAGAACAATATAGATTGCAAAACATATGTTAGACGATGTTTAATAAATACACACACAGATTCACTTTACTCTTGTGTTATTATAACAAATGAAAATATAACAAAAAAAAAATAAAAATAAAGAAATAAAATACATAAGTTAATTCCGTCTGTACAGGTATGCTCCTTGTATCACCCATTTTCTCCTCTGGATGGCGCGTTCATTAATGTCCTTGTCCTGGTAGTGAACTAGTCCACAAAAAGCACATTGTACAAATTTGACCTTGAGAAGGTCAATGTAGTTTAAATTGTGTGGGAGATCATTTCGCTAGCAGATACCTTGTCTTGTACAACGATGACAAGTTAAATGAAAAGATCCTGGTATATGAATGTATGTTTTGGCCGCTTCACCAGTTTGTTCATCAGTTGGCAACATGATGTTTAAATATGTTGTAATTTTTCAAACGCTGTACTATATTTATGTGTTACTTTTCAAAATAACCTTGACAAGGACAAAAAAATTCTTGAAAATTACAACCTCTGAAACGACCATGGCATTGCCGGTTACGTTGGCTTTGGCCTTGGCCTTGCATCTGACAAGTTTAAATACTATACTTGATGCATCAAACAAAAGGAATAGCGGTGGTGTAGTGGGGGAAATAGGTATAAAAGCAGACTTGCTGGCTAGAGCTTTTCACAGCGGGTCAAAACAGCAAACAGTGCAGTACTAAGTGAAAGTTGAAGTTACAGTAAAGCAAGAAATAATGAAGATATCTTTACGAGCGCAAAGGGTAGGTTCACTCTTGGATGCGCCTAATGTAAGTTGTGGATCCCAGCAAGACATGTTGGAGAACATGAGTAGTCTCGAAGTGTTAACTCCAGGGGTGTTATTTCTTCAAACTTGGAGTGAGGAGAAGGAGCCAAAAATAAAAGTGCTGAGTGATGTGGTTAGGTAGCGGTCTTTGAGATAGGGATTCGTTTAGTTTTTAAATCTAAGATTTAAAAATAATCCCATATCTTTACGATATGGCTTTCGAAATAAAACATTTCCTTTCGATTTCAAATACAGGCCGGCACCGGTTTTATCTTCACTACTTTTTTTTGCAGCTTTTACGGCACGTACAATTCCCGCTGCCCCACCGGCTAATGAACCCAAAGCTGATAACCCGACAAAAATTGGTATTAATGGTAATATTCCGCCAGTTTTAGGAATCGGTATTATTCTCGGTGTACGAACCTTCCCTTTGACACCTGCCAGTTTTACCGATCTACGTACTGCCGACAGAGCTATTTTAGATGCATTCATGAGATTTTTTTCGAAAACATTTTTTCTTCCGTCTATTAATATTTCCTTTCGAACTGCTTGTCGAATAGCTGTTCCCAAAGTGACTTTGTCGACTTTTATTGACACCTTTCCCTTTTGTATGACGTGTGCCTTTACTGGATGTTTTTTGTTGGTAATGATGATAATGGTACACCCATACCAAAACGCTTTTTTGCCTTCGTAATGTTTGTAACCAACCAAGGTGTTGTTTTTTCACTTAAACTGGAATTTTTCAATTTTACTCTATTCCAAGCACTTTGTTCGAGCTCGTAATCTGCTAATCGTATTTTTTTGCATGCGGCATCCAAAGGATTAAGGCCCGGATCACCTCTTGTTACACGTTTTATTACTTTTGTTCCGGATCCGCAATATTGATAACCTGGAATGTGTACCTAGAATGGTAATTTATTTATTAACGAATTCACATTACCGTGTCCAGTTTTATTGGAAACGTGAGACCGTCCACTTCGTTTGACGATCGGCATCTGAATGACAGTTTTTGTGAAAAATTGCCTATAAAATAGCAAATTTTCCTACGATGCGCGTTATCGATCTTAAACAAAAACTTCCTATTGACAATTTCGATGAAAAAGTCGGATTTGGATTTGAAAACAAAATAATGAAGAGACATGGTCCTCTACTTCCTTCCTCTATTCGTGGTCTGTTAATTGGTCAGTCCAATTGTGGACAAGCTAATGTCATGATTTCGCTGCTTATACACTCCCTTGGGCAACGTTTCGAAAATGTCTATATTTACTCGAAATCTCTGTATCAACCGAAATATGAAAATTTAAGGAAAATTTTAGCAACTCTATATTTATTTTTGATGATGTCATATGTGAAAAACAAGATGTTATAAGATTGTACTTTAGCATGGGACGCCATAAAAATATCGACTCCTTTTACCTAGTGCAAACATATTCGCGGGTGCCTAAACAGCTTGTGCGAGACAATGCCAATTTTATTATTATGTTTAAACAAGATGAGTTGAATATGAAATACATATTTTCCGACTACGTTTCACCGGATCTAACTTTTACTCAATTTCAAGAAATGTGCTCAAAATGTAGGGATAATAAGTATGGATTTTTAGTACTTGATAAAGACAATGATGCGAAATCGGGAAGATACCGCAAAGGATTTGATAGCTATATATTACTGTAATAATAAGAAAAAACACTTATTTGATAGTTGGAATGTCCTTTGTTAACATCATCAATTACGCGATAGACTTAAAACGAAAACTAGTGGAAGCTACCAATGCCGTCAGAAAAAATTTAAAGTGGCTAAAGAACTAAATGTTGTGGAATTGGAAAAATTTTATGAACCCATTTCTATGCCCCTGAAAACTATATCTGATGTGGTCAAGCAACGTCAACAAAAACAGCAACAACAACAATAACAACAGCAATATTATCCAGCTACAAAATCACATAGTCCAAGTACATCAGTGCAGTCGACTCAAATATCTGGTTTTCCCCAACCTACACATTTCTTTCAAACCTCTACACCTATACAGCAGCAGCATCGCATTTTAAAAGAGAATATTAGCCAATCGGTGTTTGATACACCCTCGACATCAACTAATACATCTCTCGCATCCGCTGACACCGCAACTTCCGATTATTTAACGCACATCTAAAAGGATTACTTTTAAAATCATCTCTATACGATACGTTTTGGTTCAAAAATAGATCGTACCAAAAATGTTATTGGTAATTTAGAGATGAGTTTTCAAAATGGAAATATTGTCTTATACAAAAAGTGGAAATATTGCAGAATACGATGGATCCCGGCATTTTATGACTTGTTATTTCTTAAAACACCCCCAAGTTTAGGCAAGGAACCACAATTAAGTGATAATGTACTTTCAACGTACAAGGATATTTTGGAATCCCCGAGTGCTGTCTACAAAAAAGTGATGGTTTATTGGAAAGCAAATGGAACAAATATTTACGAATTATTAAACTTATGATGATGGACCCAAAATAAGGTGGTGGTGTTACAAGAAAAAATCTATCTGAAAAACTACAGTTACCCATAAAAAAGAAATTATCTTTGAAAACATTTCAATATGTCTACTGGAACAAAGCTAAGGAGTTGGTAGACCGTTTACGTTTGTTGTGAAGTTCCAAAGCGGCCGGACTCACTAGACATGAAAATGAAATTAGGTCAATCATAGAGGAATTACGAAAAGAAGGTATAATATATTAAGTCCCATATTTAGTAATATTCTTCAGTTCTTTCTTCGACCAGAAACCTTTAATATTACTAATAATATGGAGCCCAGTCTAGAAAAAACCAAAATTGTTAATGAACTACATAGAACGGCTAGAAAAAATTTAATACGAAGGCATACGATAATAAAAGGATACAGAGATTTGTGGCAAATTGATTTGGCTGAAATGCAACAGTATGTTGATGAAAACGATGGTTATCGTCATATTTTGGTTAGCGATTAAAAACAAGACCGGTATAGAAGTTACTAGTGCGATGAAAAGCATCATTGAAAAGGCATCATATACACCAACAAATTTGTAAAGTGATCAAGAAAAGGAGTTCTATAATAGTAACTTTCAAACACTGATGAAAAAATATAATATAAATCATTCCACTTACAGCACAAAGAAAGCTGTAATTGTTGAGCGAGTCATAAGAACTCTTAAAAATAACTTATATAAACAATTCTCGGCAAGAGGATCTTACAAGTGGATACATATATTATCTTCAGTAACAAAAGCCTGTAACCATTCGAAACATCGCACCATTGGAATGAAGCCGGCAGATGTGCAAGAAGAAACGTAAATTAAAGCATACGATTAATTAAAAATTGTACCTAAAAAAATTCAAATTTTCCATGGGTGGTATTGTGCGTATTAGCAAGTATAAAAGCTTTTTCGAGAAAGGATATACGCCCTCTTGGTCAACTGAACTGTTTAAAATTGTAATAGTTAACGTTACAAATCCACCTACATACTTGTTGAAATCGTTAGAAGGTCAGCCTATAAGAGGGTGTTTTTACGAGTCAGAACTACAAAAGACAATCAATTCTGGTATTTATCTAGTAGAAAGGTCGTTAGACAAAATAAAAAAAATCACACCGATCAGTTATTTGTCAAATGGTTTTCCAACCGCTGGAACTCTTGGATAGATAAATCTGATATTGTATAAATAAGATATTGTATGACTATAATTTTAATTTAAAATGTAAAATAAATAAACAATATATAGTAATCCAAAGTTTTTTATTTCAATCTTCATCATTAACAATGACAATAAAACATCATGCAAATAAATGATTTTTTAAAAATTATCTGAGGGAAGTAAAATAAATAAACAATATATAGTAATCCAAAGTTTTTTATTTCAATCTTCATCATTAACAATGACAATAAAACATCATGCAAATAAATGATTTTTTAAAAATTATCTGAGGGAAGATCCAATTCATCGTCGACAATGACGTTATCTTCAAGGCTATGACACTTGGAGTGCGTTCTCCTATTCTTTAATCTGCTTTCCCTTATTAGATTCTTTTTTTTTTTGGAGTCGAGTCGTACGACATCGCGCTTAATGAGTCATTTAAAGGCTGATGATACAGTATTTTCTGAATAACTTCAATTTTTGTTTGAAGCTCATTATTATTTTTGTATATCAGGGGGAGGACATCCTTGTTAAATATGTCACATATTACAACTGCAAAATTGTAAAACCGTCTATTAAGAAAGTTTTTTGTCACAGCATCGTCATCCTCTTTAGGTTCGCCTAAGTTGGTTATGGATTTTCCACCCATATCATACTGCCCATCCGCTGTAAGTTTAAAACCAATCCCTGGTGGCCCAGGTAATATATGATTTTTTTCATTACATTTCTGACGACCAAATTTATCAATTGTGTTGTTTCCTCATTTTTAATCTTAACTAAACTATTTTATTTTCATTTGCTCTACTTATACTAAATATTTCAACTGAGAAAAAAAAACACGGACTATTATCTACTGGGTTGGTGTATTTATAATATAAATAAAATAAAACTCTGATTGTAACAAATATTTATTTACAGTTATTTAATTGTACAAATACAAAAATAATAAAAAATTAATTTTCTATATATGGAACGTCCTCATTTTAATTGTTTAAATTGTTATCCCATCCGACATTATTTTGATCGTCAACATCTTGGGCTGTTGTTGTTGCAGGAACCAATTCATATTTTACAGCAAGTTCACCAGGTAAATGTGGAATATTAACGAGGTATTATTTTATTTCTTCTTAGACCATTTCAGCACAAAATGTATCCATGTCTATGGAACATATAGAAATGTGTCGCACAAGTGTGCCCCAGCCATAAAATTGATTTCATCTCTGATCTCATTCTTATATTGATCTTTGGTTGCCTCAATATGTGACATCTTTAGCAGAAATAATGAATACGCGTAAGTATTCTGACATGTGCAACAAATTTTTAAATTTAATTATATCCTTGTTTCAAACATTACATACAATTTACACCAATGATCCAAAACGTAAAAATATTCGAGTATTGTTTCCAAAAACTCTAGTACCTTACCCCAAATAATTTAAATTGTATTTCGCTTTAGTTTTACTCATAATATCTATAATATCGTCTGACAGTGTTCCAGCCACACGTTTTGGCAAAAAGTCTCGAATGTGCTATTATCACCGTCATCGTGTAAAGCCACTAGAAGAGTTTTACCAAATCGTGTAGTCATTGAAACCATTTTTACAATTTTATACGCTTTCCCCACAATCATTTAGGTAACTTTTTTTCTCTCTAAAACCTCGAAATATTTGCTGAACATTTCATTAATTTCATCTAGAGTTTCTTTTGCAATACTTATTATTAAAAAATTGGTATAAATCCAGAAATAACCGTGAATACAAAAGCACTTTCAGAACACTACACGAACACAATATTTGACGTTTATGCCACTGATATCTGCGAGTGTTTGAAGTCACTTCTTTTTCCAATAACCTTTGAGTGGGGGGGGGGAGTCTTCAAGGTCGAATAACTTCTCACGTTTAAAAGGGTATAAGGAGAACTTCAAAGTCAAAATATAATGAAACAAATAACTACATTTTATGTACTTTATTGATTGAAATTTTTCTGTTGTTCTCTTATACGTGCAAAATAATCGTTTAAACCTAAATTTTTCAACTTGTTTAATAATATTTGTTCATTTTTATCTCTTAAAAAATCCTTACAAACTATACTTGCTAAAATATACACTTCAACATGGTCCATATATTTAAAAAATATATTAAAATTTTGAGCCTCCGAATCCTACATTTCATATGCAAAGTCAAAATATAATGAAACAAATAACTACATTTTATGTACTTTATTGATTGAAATTTTTCTGTTGTTCTCTTATACGTGCAAAATAATCGTTTAAACCTAAATTTTTTCAACTTGTTTAATAATATTTGTTCATTTTTATCTCTTAAAAAATCCTTACAAACTATACTTGCTAAAATATACACTTCAACATGGTCCATATATTTAAAAAATATATTAAAATTTTGAGCCTCCGAATCCTACATTTCATATGCGTAAAATTCCCAACAGGCTGCGGAAATTAAAATCTCTTCATACATTTCTCTAACTAAACTTTCCATATTAACTACTGGTATGTTAAACTTAAGTCCTACACTCGAATTTCATAACACAATCAATGAAACCAATCAGTTTTTCGAAATAGTCACTAAATCCCAATTTTTTTATTTCACAAACAAACTCTAGTAAATTTATAATGTTTTGCTGCAATATTTTTGACATGCATGAACAGCCTTTTCATATTCAAAAGCTAAATTACAATAGTGCAACGCCCATTCTGGTTGATCGCATCATTGAAGTAATTACTTGCCGTTTCAGTGAACTCATTGCCCAATTTTTTTCATTGTCTCTTACAAATCACTATTCATTTTTTTCACTTATTTTTACACTCACGACACATTTTTATTGCTGGTGGTGGCCCATCTATATAATGACGATATATTTGTTCATAGTGAATGTAACATGGTAAGTTCAACTGTAGTTCCTTGTCACGCCGATATGGCACTGACAGCTTATCCCAAATTTGCTGTAAACTCAGTGATTCAACGTAAGTTTTTAAATATTCAAGAAGAAAAAATGCTAGATTCTTTTCTTCAAAATCACATAAACTTTTTAAATTACTTTGATATAAACAAATTACTCTGCCGACTTGCTCTATAATTTTATCTTTAGATATTTCCGTATCTGACATTACACACTGAGTAAATGTCAATAGAATTTGCAAAGTCAAAACCATTTCAAGATCATCCTACACTATTACAATGCACAAATAACCACTTCAAGGTCACACACCCAAGGTGACCTCCAGCAAAATTAATGCGACCTTGAACAAGGCCAAGGCCAGGGTCGCATACAACATTTAAAACATGATATCTTTCAAGGTCAGGGTCATATCAACGCAGGGTCGAATATCACAGTCAAGGCCTAGGTCAAAGAGGAGGGGAAGGTCAAGGCCAAGGAGTGAGGGGGTTGAGCGCTTCGGGTAATGACTACTACTCCTTCCCCAGTACCAATTTTGAACAAAATCGAGAAATGTAACATTTTTAATTTGAAATTTTGGATTTTTTAAAAGCAATGTACGGCAGCTCCTCCATATTATACCAGTTTCGGAGCAAACTGGACAAAATTTATTTTTTTGTCAGTCACATTATAAGCGCCGTCTTGGATTTTACTGAATCAATTTCGACTAAAATGATATTGGACCATCACATCAACGTCCTGCACATAATGCATACAATATTACTCGAACTTAAGGAAGTGATTCTATGTGATAAAATAAAGGTAGGAAGTAATTTAATAAATGTCAAAATTTCAATGGTTTCCTAGTTACAGGTAAATAAAGTTAAATATTTTATTTGGTTTTTAATTTGTATTTATTCAACTTCTTTATAGATTGATATTTGGCATGAATGCTAAGTCCAATGAACAGTCTTATTTACAGATAAAATTGTTTCCTAACTTGTTACGAGAGAGTACTTCCCTTGATATGAAAGTTTATTTCTCTCATAATTTTTTTAATTTAACAGATATGATCAAAACAAGGACGTCATTTTAAAAGTAGTGAAAAATGCACGAAATAATGTGTTCTGATCTCATATTTATAAATCTTACCATTTGGCCCCTAACTAATATTAAAATATATTATATATAAAAACAGATTCAATAAATTATTGTTTAAAAAATATATAAAAATAACATACATACTATATACTATATATTTCTATATATTAAGAAGCAAATACAAAATTTAAATTTATTTACCTGCAAGTAGCAAACGATTGATATTTTGACATTTTTTAAAATTCTTCCTACGTTTTTTATCATATAGAATCACCTGATATGCGGAAGTGTTTTCTTTCCGCCGTGAAGAAATTGTTTTCGAAAAATCTGCGGCATCAAGTCGGTTTTTAATAACGATTAAAAGACAGCGTTGAATTGTTAAAAGTTATACGGAAAAAAATCTTTAATCATCCAGAAGTACATAAGTAAAGAACAATTACGCCTTTAAGTTTAAAAATTTTTTAGAAAAAATAAATTTGCGTAAAAATCATAAAGCTATTATTAAAATACCGTTTAACGCTACAATATGTTTTTACTTTTTTGACAAGAAATTAATTCACAATGTCAAAGCTAACCTGAACTAACCTGAACGAACCTTTTTTATTCCGGGTGTCAAAGTCAAAATGATTAGATATCACGCAAAAGAGTCAATTTTTTATTTTTTATTCTTTTACTCATTGTATTTGTATATTTTAGCCTCCTTAAGATATTTTTACCAGTTTTATAAAATACATAACAAATTTATTCAGTTTATCTCAAAACCATGAGTCAACGAACTGTGAAACATACAAAATCGGAAAATTTAGATTTCGAATTTAAGAAAATTCTTTGTGTTATTCGTGAGCATATTCCATATATAAATTCTAATGCTTATCTTATGCAATGTCGTATCTGGTTGGAAAAATTAAGCAGTCCAAATGTAAATAAGGTTTTAAGAAACTTATACTTGGTTGAGCTCTGCGCTCAAATTCAGAAGAACAAACTTTTACCGCCATTTAACGAGGCACCACCATCTGGATCTTTGAAAAGTTTGACAAAAATGTTAATAAACAGAAAATCTTGTAGAATGTTGTTTCAGGTAAGAGGCATTCAGGTCCATGCGAGTTTATGAATTGTTTACATTCATAAATTCAGCACGTTCCAGAAGAAAATAAACTTCAAATAGTTTTTGGAAAAAAGAGCACTAGGTGTATGTTTTACAACATTTATTAATTATATTACTCTGACAGTGTTTATACCTAAAAGGAATGGGAATTTCTTAACACTGTACCTACTTATAAATTTTAAATCATTTAGGTGCCTAATTTTATTACTACTTCTAATTCAGGGGTATAATCAAAATCTGTTCGCAATATTTTTTTTATTGGCTATGGATTTTTTTTAAGAGAATAAGTTTCTAAATATGTCTTCCTTGTTGAACATTGCGTAGTATTTTCACACTATTATTGCTGAAAAGGCGATTATTGTTTGTACAATGTTTAGGAAAATATGTTTTTCTTTAATTAATAATTTATGTCTCTCAAGTCTATTTTGGAGATATTGACCAGTGTATACCTATGTAAATAGCATCACAGTCACTATGGTTTAATTGATACAAACTGTAGTGAATGTGATGCTATTTACATAAGTATACTGGCCAAAGTCTCCAAAAAAGACTTAACAAATACAGATAACCTAGGTATATAACATAATCAAAGAAAAATAGATTTTGCTAAACACTATGAAGGCAATAATTACTTTTTTTTAGCAATGTTAGTGTTAAACTACTATACAATATTTAAAAGGAAAATGCATGAATTATTTAGAAACTTGACTAGGATTCTATAGAAATAAGGGAAAAGAAAATGTTAGAATAAGGATCTTGTATCTTTGTTATTGTAATTCATAAGTGTGTCACTGTATTGAAAGATATAAGGAAAGGAAATTGTCAAAAAATAAGCGTATATCTGTAAGTATACAGAATCGGACCTCTTATCACAATGTTTTCATTTTCTTAATATATATTTTTACGATTTTCCTTCTCCTTATTTATAAATATAACAACACTTTTCAGTAATTACTTTTAACTTTTTAATAAGTACTTGTTAACACTTTCACTGTCCAAATACAAATATACTCGATTAAAAGTCTAGAACTCCACTAGAAACTATAAAGACACGTCCAAACTTAGACAGTTCTTTGTTACAATATTTCTATAAGGGCGCTACCGAATTCCCCTAATCCTTCGTTACAGTGTCTCCCTCTTCTTTCTAATTGTCCCGATCAGCTTCAATACTTCCGTGATATAGACTCAACCTGTAGAGATATACTATTTTCATTTTGGCATTGGAACTTCGTTGGATTCTATAAACAACGCCATTGATTTTCTTCAGAACAGTATATGGTACTTCCCATGCTGGCATCAACTTAGGTGATTGTCTTTCTGCCTCTCTGGATTCCATAACCAAACTCTATCGTCTTGTTGGAACCCTGTCGAGTTTGCCTTGATGTCATATCTTGTCTTGATTCTGTCTGTGGACAGATCCATGCGTTCTCTAACTAGTTCTAGAACTTTTCGCAACTTATCTTGTAAGGCATCGACCCAATCTTCCATCTCCATACTATCATCACTTGGGCAAAAGAACATATCTTAAGGCAATATACATTCCATTCCAAATCAGATTTTGGCTGGGGTAACTCCGGTAGTTTCATAAATTGTGGATCGGTAGGCCATTAAGGTTGGTAAATATTTGTTCTAAATTTTCTGATGTCTGTCCACAACCTTTGGGAGATGTTCTTTAATAGTCCTATTAAATTGTTCAACTATGCTGTCTGTACTCTACTGTTGTAGTTTTTCAAGCCATCTGACTACTTGTTATTGAAACTGCTTCTATATAGGAGCCATTTAAGAGCTGCGTGGTCTGTTCTTAATAAAAATTCCTATCCACGCAAATCTTTATGAAAATGTTGGACAACTTTGATCAGGGCGAGCAGTTCTTTCTTCGTGGCACAATAATTTCTTTCAGGTTTTAAATGTACTTGGCTAAAATATTCAATAACTCGTTCTTGGCCATCCTGTATCTGAGACAATATCCCTTCTACCCCTATGTTGCTGGCATCCGTATCCAATAGAACTTTTCCACGATCTCGTTGGTAGCCTAATATTGGACTGGAACATAAGACAGCCTTTAATTTCTGGAAAGCTTGATAACAAAATTGAAATTCTATTGATAAGGAAGCTTTTCTTAAGTCCAGAGTTAGCGTTTTTAATTCTTGTAAAAATTTCCTGTAGATGTAAGTGTTCATCAAATGTTTTTTCCATAACCATGACATTTTCAAGGTAGACTAGTCTTGTTTTCAGACCTCGCAGTACTGTTCCTATTAGTGGCAGAAGCGTTGCAGTCTGAATGGTATAACATTAAAATTATACAGATCAGCGCCAGTGGATATAGCAGTATTTATTATCTTAGTTTCCTACTTGCCATTATCCACTTTTTAGATCCAGTGTGGATAATTACTGTGATCCAGCCAACGCTGTCGAAGTGTCATCAATTCTACGAAGGGGATAGCTATGTTTCTTAGTGACGTCATTAAGCTTCCTGTAGTCAACACAAAATCTAGTAGTTCCGTCCTTTTTAGCTACCATACAATATGAGATGATCAAGGACTAAATGATTCTTCTATAACTTCCCCATTCAGCATTTTGTCTACAAATAACTCCACTTCCTATCGTTTGGAAAGTCTTCTAGGTGGCTGGAGTATTGGTTGTGCACTGCCATTGTTTATTTCATGCTAGATGATGATCGTCCTACCGGTATTGCCATATTTTGCTTCAAAAACATCATTATGCTTCCTTATAAACTTCTTGGCTTCTTCAAGTTCTTGCGTCGAAAGATGTTTCCAGTTTGTCAGGAGTTGTTCAATTAGTCCATTATATGATGACTTGTGGCTTTTCCGGATTGATCATATTTTACCACCCATTTTATTATGTTTTTATTAATTTTGACATAGTTAAGAAGAATATGGCTACTCGTTTCTGCATGATGTCCTCTGAATTTACGAATGTTTTTGCTACCATGTGTTTACAGGGTTTATTGGAGTGTTGAACTAATCCGACGTGGCTTCCAGAACTTTTGTCTAGTATCTGTGCTCCCCTTTATTTTGAGGCCGTATCCTCGAATTGGATGGAGAACGGGGAATGAACGGTGAAAAGTGGCGAATGTGTATTTTTGACGCGTTCATTATTCATATCCTTGTTTGCCCGGTGAAAGGCATATTAGTATTAAAAAATATATCATATTTTTGATTGTTAAAAATAACTCGTCATTAAAAAAAGCAATCTGTTGACGAACCATTTTTCTTTAAGGCACATTATTTTTTGAATAAACAGTTGAAATGTCAATTGGATGGTACCCCGATATTTTTAGTATTTTAGTAAATTGAATATGTCTCGCAAAATTCAAGTAAATTTGAGATTACAGGCATAAAAAATTATTCCAGGAGATTCTGTTCATAACTTCATAGTATGAGCGTGCTATTTAAAAATGTTTTTCTATGGCTAGTTCTGTTTATGAATTTAACATCTTGTGTCTATATGTCTATAACAGCCGAGTATTGTATTTTTAAACAGTTAAGTCTAACATAATTCTTTTCACGACTCAACTTATATTAAATTTGAGAAATAACAATTTTTAAACTCTCTGAAACTTTTATTTAAATAAGTAACAAATTTAATATTTAAATGATGTTAACTATAGCACTTAACTTAATTAGACTGTGTTAAACACTATACCACACTACAATTAAATAAATATTTTGATTATAATTTATCGGAACATATAAACATGAACCGTACAGACCAACGAACGAGATCCTTCAGCATAAAAACCTTATTTATGGTACATTTGATTTTCAAGCCTCTACAAATCTTTACAAAATAAAAAAAAAACTATATTAAAAGTTAAATGTGAGATCTGCCAGTATTTTTTCGGTCCCTGGTCTTAAACAGTTTCTCAATCATTGTTCAAGTTTTAGGTTTTCTTTCAAATTTAGTTGTCAGGACAGTAATAGGCTGGATATTTTGTGAATTCATACAATAAATAACTGATTGGATAGTTTTCGTAGTGGATTGGGATGATGGCTTTTAGTTATACTATGTAGAGTTCTAATTTACACCGTTTCTAGGTTTATCAGTGCTGGCTTTCTACAATTACTCTATATAGGAGATTTGCATTCCAATTGACGTCAGAGAATTGCTTTGTATATATGAGTTGCTTTATTTCTTGATATCCCTTTTTCTTTATATATAAGACTTCAAAAGCATTTAGCTCTTTGCATACCTTTTTGTTTAACAGTTCAAGAGTGCCAATTTAAGATAATTTTGTGGTCTATATTTACACTTAAATATTTGACTGATGGCTTGATCTATATTTCTTGATTCCTAAATGATATAAAATAAATTTAATCCAGGCAAAGTACAAATATTTTAATGACAATCAATAACTTTACAACAATAACAACAACGACACTATTTTTTTTTTCTTTTGACGGTTAATTTGACGTACAAAAACTACTTTTTGCCTAAAATGGCGACAGGGCATATTACGGACATATTCAGTCTGACACGTCAATTTAATCTGACAACCATTTTATTTTTTTTAAATTGCTCGGGTTTTAGCACGTTCATATCTAGCAACATTTCTTTTTCAAGAATACGGCTTTGACTGTCAAAGTATGAAGTGAAAGTTTACATCGCCATTCACATCACTTTTCACATCACGCTTTCGAGGATACGGGCCCTGGTTGTTTGTTTGGCAATGAGTCTGAATGGTTCGGTGTTATGGTTCTTTGACAGAATAAATTCTTCGGTCAAACTTTAGAATGTTAAGCGTGTTGTCGAAGGAAAATCCATGTTGACTAATTAGGTCCACACCCAGAATAAACTCATCTTCTATGTTGGCAACTAAAATCAAATGATTTAATTTTTTAAATTTTAAATCTCCAGTTAGTTCTCAATGTTACTTTTCTGGACAATGGCAGGATTACAAATTTATTAACGAGGTTTGAGTTTATTAGAGATATTATGCACCAAGGTCAACAGTTGTGGTAATAGGTGTAGCATTGACTTTTTCTTCAGTTATAAGAATGTCGGTGATCCTTCCTAGGCTATTAACAAAAATAATTCTGGGAACCTTGTTGATATTGGTCAACACCCGCTCCTTAATGCTATAGATGTAGTTCTCGTGTTTCTCTTCTGTGCGGTCTCTGGATGCTTAATGAAATCTTAATTGCACCCGACAGTCTCTTCTTATATGTCCAGTTCGTTCACATCTGTAACATTTCATCTGATTTCTTCTATATCGAGAAGTATCGCCTTTTGTGTTTAGTTTCTTAAAGATTTCAAATAACATTGTCTCTATGGTTTGGTTCGGTGAATCCTTGTTTTCCTCTATAGTAACGGCTCTTATTCTTGGTCTTGACACTTTATAAGCTGCTTCTATTTCCAAAGCTCTGTGTAGTACTTCACTACAATAACTTGCTTATACACAACATACGCCATATTTTTTGGTCTTTGATTCCATCAATGAAATACTGTTTCGTAAGCTCTTCTCGGAATCCTTCCGTAGCTCTTAAGTAAGCCAGATGAACAAGGCGTTGGGCATTTGTTTCATATTCTAGCAAACTTTCTCCATCTATTTGGGTCGTGAGTTGTGACTGTTATAACTGGCGCCGATGACGACCTCCAAATCTTCTTGCCAACGCAGCAATAAGGATTTCATAGTCTTCTTCTTGGGCTAAAACCAATCGGTTTGTAATAAGTCCGGTGCTGGTCCATGGAGTGCAATTGCTAATGCAGTAGTTCCAATTATTTGCAATAGCGGCAGCTTCAAAATGGAGTTTGTACATTTTCTGTGTGTTTAACCAACCATGATAAGTTGGGGGTTTGATGTTTTGTCCTGTGTTTATCACTTTATTAGAAGGGCCCTGCTGCCATTTACTTCTTGGAGTACTTTTGATTCTGTCCCGTCTATGATTTTATTCACTTCTCACTGCACGTCTCATATGTCTTGTCGCACAATTGATTTAATATTTTTTACTTCTTGACATACTTCACCTATGTCTATCGCACTTCGCCTATCTCTCTCTTAAACTTTTGTATTTGTCTCAGTATAATTTGATCTATATTGTCCTTATGGCCACGTTCTTCCTGTTGTTTCTCTTTTTGGTGACGTCTATCTTCTTTTTGTCTTTCTTTCAGGCAATGTAATTCTTCTTTTTGGCGCCATTCTTCCTCTTCCTCCTTTTCTTTCAGACGACGTTCTTTGTGGCGACGTGCTTCTTCTAGTTTTTCATTTTGGCGACGTGCGTTTTCATCCTGTTTTTCTTTCATACGACGTTGTTTATCTTTTTGAGGATGTTCTTCTTCTTCTTCCTGTTTTTTTTTTCAGATGACGTTGTTCTTTTTAGCGACGTTCTTCTTCTTGTTTGTCTTTAAGACGACATTCTTCTATACGTTTCATAAAATCAACCAATATTTTATTTATTTGCTCCATTTTGTCTGTTTGTTGTTTAATATTTAACACATACACTTCTAGAATTTTGTTAAAAACTCGATTCTAAACTCCTTTCTTGATGTTAAATTAGATGGTGAACTCCATTTTTCGCTATGTGTTATAGTTTCGAGATGTTCTAAAGCTTTGTCAAAAATTCAGTTCAAAGCTTATTTCTTTACAAATTCGATGGTAAATTTAGTTTTTCGATATCTCTCCTAGTTTCCAAATAAAATGTTCTCAGCTTCTTTTTTAATGACAAATTCGATGTAGAAGACCGTTTTTTGCTCGTTTCTTGTATTTCAAGATAGAAAGTTCTAAAATTCTATCGAATAATAGTCTTATCTTCTTACTTGATAAAAAAGCAATAGTGAAATCCATTTTTCTATATCTCTTCTACTTTACAAATATAATTTTATGAAAATCCGTTGATAATCCCCACTTCTGACACCAATTGTTACGTATTTCTCTGTATTTATTTTCACTTACTGGATCCAAAAATATACAACATTAGAAACATGACTAACGATGATGTCTGATCGATATAATATTTCTATAGGGACTCGTTCGAACTCAGTCAGTTCCTAGTTATAATATTTCTATAAGATTTCCCATTTTCTATATCCTTAATGGTTAAATAAAACGATAACTTCATCCGACCAAAAATAGAATCGTTTTTTCGCTTAATAGGCTTTTATAAAACAAATTTTCTAATGTTTTACCTTTATGCTTTAAAACCTGCACATTTCCAGCAATAAGTAAATATTCTGAGAAATTTGAATTGATCTTATTAGTACAAAGTCCGGCAGCTGATTCCTGCAAATATCTGTTTTTTTTCATGAACCTTAATTTAAATTAACGATTAATAACAATGTAATAAATACATAATTGCAGGGTAGTCTATCAAAAATTAGCCACAATTACCTTTAATTAAATATATTTTAATTATTTTTTTAACGAAATCCAACTATATTTTTTTAAGTGAATCAAACATAAGTTAAAAGAAAATGATGTGAAGAATGTGAAAAAAATGGTTGCCAGCTATAAGTCAACCGCAACCTCCAAGTTGTCAGGTGTAAGCAGGTATGTTATTGTTAAGTGTAATTTTTTCTGTAAACGATAACACATGGTTCACTGTAAAAAAATGGCCAAAAAAAATGGTTACCACGATATGAATTAATTATTTCGCTCTAGATGAGTGTGAGCGAGAGAGAATGAATGAGCGCATTTCCTTCGTTTTGTAAAGAAAGATAGAATATGGTGTAGTTAATGTAATATTTTTTTTTTATTTTTACCTATGAGGCAATGATTTTAAGCGTAATAGATATGGTTTCCGTATTAGGAAGGAATCATATTTTGTTGAAAAATTCGACTATTGAATGTTCAAAGAATATCGAAGTCGGTTTACCCTTCTACTGAATTTTACTATATAAAATATTATTAAAACTTATAGTATCTCAGCGGTAACCACAGAAAAAAAGCAATTTATCGGTTATCAGGGCAAATTAGTGTAATTTTAGTAATAATTCGCAAATTCTTCTTCATTCTTTTATTCAGAATAGTAAACTCCTTATAACGCTGTAAATGATAACGGTGTACTTGGACCACACATAAACATAAGAGAAATTAAATTGCTTCATATAGACTACGGAGCCTATAGAAGAAAGTTGGCTTACTCTTAGAAACAGATAGAGCGTTTTCGAGGAGTAGTACGTCTCTTGCTAAAAGTAGAGCAAAGCACGATACTCCAAACGTCATTTTATATCCCTGTCACCTGAAAGAAATGTACTATTCCTCGAAAATGAAATCTCTTTGGAAGAGTGAGCCAACTTTCTTTTATGGGATCCGCAGTCTATATTGAGTAATATTAATTTCTCTTACGTCTGTGGGACCGTATTAGTATTAAGGTTATGTTATTGTAGTTATAATTTTTTTTTCGACGGAACAATAACATAAGTTTGGACTTTTGAAAAGATTCGTCGTTGCATACAATTAATTTTCCGTTAGTGTGGCACAAAAAAATACATCTTCATTTTCAAAAATCAATAAATATAACAAAATAGATGAAAATTCTAAAATTAATTATCAACATCTTTACCCCAGCTCACTCATTCCTTCACTTTCACTTACACTCATTTAGAGCGAGAATAATTAATTCAAACGACGGCAACCACTACTTGAGGCCCTTTTTTTTACAGGTAACCAAGTATTATGGTGTACAGCCAAAAGGAACTTGTGAAAAACTTCAGCACAAAGTTGAGTAGCAAAAGCGAATGGGGCAGAAACATCATTGAAAAACTCATCAAGAAATCCATTATTTGGTAACAAATGGCTCCAAAACAATGGATGGAACTGGAATAGGAGACCCGGTACCAAACACTACGAAAGCTTAGATAAGTCACCAAGCATTTTCCAGGCGGAAATACATACCATTAGTATATGTATTCAATTCAACAAGGAGGAAAAACTACACTGCCAAAAGATTATTATCATGTCGGATAGTCAAGCAGCCATCAGTGCGCTGAACTCTCAAGTTATCAGCTCCCAGATAATATGGGAATGCCTAGAGGAATTAAATGATTTGAGCCAGAATAATAAAGTCACCCTCATGTGAGTACCGGGACACACCGGGATAGAGGGGAATAAAATAGTAGACAGCTCACGAGGAAAGTGGCTGAGACACCATTTCTGGGGCCAGAGCTTTTCTGTGGAATCAGTAACAACGTAATGCTGGAACTAAAGAGAGAAGAAGAAAGCAGGAGATCCAATTATTAGATGGAGCTGCAAGGATTGAGACAAGCAAAGATACTTCTGGGGAACTACGATCAGAAGAGATTCAAAAAATGCATAAGCTTAAGTAAAAACCAACCCAGAGTTCTGACAGGGGTCCTGACGGGGCATTGCCACTTGAAGGGACACCTCAAGAAACTCGGACTGGTAGAAAGAGAATAGTGCAAATTATGTGAGGAGAAGGATGAAACCTCTATTCATATCCTTTCAGAGCGCAGAGCTCTGGAAAACCCTAGGATGCGGTTCTTGGGAACACATCAAATCGAAGAAGAGGAGCTACCCACCTTGAAGCCGCCCAACATCCTAAGATTTCTGAGAGAAATAGGACTGGAGGACCTGCTCTAGCCGATAAGGTAACTCTTACGACTTGACACCAGTAGGGGGGCACATTGGATCTACCAGGTCGCAGTGTACAGACCCCAACTCTACGCACATACATACATACATCCATTTTTTTTTGCATTCTTCACATCATTTTCTTCAACTGACTTTTGATTCACTTAAAAACTATAGTTGTATTTCGTTAGAAAAAATTAATTACAACATATGTAATTAAAGGTAACTGAGGCTAATTTTTGGTAAGCTACATAGCAGTTAAGTTGATCATTTTTAAAATGTATATAACGATTTAGCTAAAAAAAACCTTCAACCATTTAAGATAGGCTGATTGCCGAATTTACTGGAAGACATATATTAATTTCAAAATAAACCCAAAATGGTGTTTATAATACATGTGTGTTTATAATCATGCATGAAATGAATTGTTTTTCACTTTGCATTGCTATTTTACAACTAAATGGTAAAATCACTACAAAATTTGCTGTTGCCACATAAAACATTAAAATGTAAAGTTAGTAATTAAAACATTGATTTTTTTAATAGAGTTGGGAACATAGAAAAAGCAAATTATTAAATATGCAGAATAATGCAAGAACAAATCAAGAAAAAAATGTCGACAATTGTTCTGACCAATCAAAGTATTCGTGTCCAAATAATACAGAAACTTGGGAATCTGAAGAGCTACTAAAGTCAGAAAAAGAAGCAAGCAATGTGGGTATACCAATACAAAAAATAAAACATATAAAACATATCCCTGTACGAATCGGAAAGCAGAAAAAATCGACTACTAAATTTGATTTTCAAGATATACATAAAATACAAAGTCATATTTATGATTGTGGAGAGCCTACGATAAATGATAACAAAAATGATCTTCAAAAATGTTTAAAAAAAGAAATTGTTATTGACAATGATGACTCTTGGTCTGATTTAACAGATGTTAGCTCTTTGGCTGTAGATGATTCGTCTCGCAATGAAGAAAAAGATTTAAAAATTGAAATCTTTGCAAGTAATGGAAATAATCCTCGAGATTCGAAAACAGAAAATAACTATATTCCGTCTAAAATTAAAGCGGGTAGGTAAATATAATAAAAATATTACTAAAATTACGAAGTGTTACCTATTTACAGTCTGTTTAACCCGTAGGTTTTCATTACGCCTGCATATAACAATAATCTGCCAAGTGTTGGACACGCATTATATTACACCGCAGTTGTTTTTTCCTAATTTGTTTCCTATATTATTTCATTATTTTACCCAACAAATTAATTTACATACGATTTTTTTTATCAAAAACAAATTACAATATCAGATATTTAATTTTAAAGTTTTCATCTCATAAATTAGTAAGCGTAACTTAATCGATTCAGTTTTTGTTGAAAGTATTTAGTAAATACTATTATGTGGAATTTTTCATATTTTTTAAATCTTTCATTGGAGGATTATACTTTGTAAATGAGGCAACTAAATAAAAAATATTTATGATCTAATCACATTTTTGAAGACCTATACAACGATACTCCACTCGATGGGGGTAAGCGAGAAAAAAATTTATCCCAACGTTCTACATACGCAGAAGTATCTTAATTTTTTTGTAGTTTAATTTTATCTTTGAGTTAATTGAAAGGGTGTGTTTTCAAAACTTTATTGCAAAAAAGAAAAAAAGACGAAGTTACAAGACAATGGCATAGAGACTGACGGATAGAAGACATGACGAAATATAGGGATTTATAGTGACTACGAGACCCTAAACATTATGTTTCAAACAATATTAAAAGTCAGCAATAATTTAAATAAATTGTACCTTTATTATTTTTTTAGGATCTGTTAAATCAGCATCAGCAATTAACAATTCTCAGTCCGAAGATCAAATCAAAAAGTGTTATGAAGATGAAGATTTGAGTTTTAAAATTCCAAAGGACACAAACTATATTTCCGAAGACTGGAAGAACACTATTGATGCCCTTCAACTACGTTTATCCGAAATGATGCAACAAAATAATGAGCTAAAGATTGTCAATCAAAGATTGGAAACACAAATTGAGAATATTGTAACAAAACATAAGGTATAATCGAAGATTTTCTAGCAACACTGAATAAATCCACTATTCTGTTAAAATTAAAGGTTAAAATCAACTCGGAAATACCTCCGCTAAATTCGCCACTCTACCGAAAAACTTTTTAGATAGAAATAGGGTGGGACAACATAGATTAGCTCTCTCCGGACAGTTTCGACATAATTTGTAGTCGAATTTAGAGGAAGTAGTTCTACTAGGAAATCAACAATTGAAACACATTTATATGCAGCATATGACTGAACTGGATAGTGCGATTACCAATACGGAGAAAATTAGAGTGATAATAATAATAAGTGAATACCATCAAGTAGTGAACTTGACGTAGATATACCCAACAATAGCGATTGATTAATTGATTGAGTGATATAGCAGGCAAGGGTGGATTAACCCTTGCTCTGCAGCTTTAAGACTTATTTTGTCGCCGTTTATATCTGTTCAATGTAAACAGGTTGGCTACCTTGATCAGGTTTAATATTCTATTCACTAGTTTGTCTTCTGGATATAATCCTTTCGGACTGATCGATCCCTGAAAGTTTCTCCAATAGGTTAAAGTTTCGTATTCGAACATGATGTGTGAGGCCGTGTCGTCATCTTCGCCATATAGTTTAGATATTGGTTCTTCGTTGGTGATTCCCATTGTGTGTAGATGTTTCTTTAGGCTATCGTGGCCAGTTATTAGTCGTGTCACTAGCCTGATCTGTCGTCTGCACAGACGCAGGATTTCGTGGCTTAGTTTGCCTAATGGTCTACTCAGCAGTAACCTGCTGTGCTTGTGGATTACAACGTGGTTCCAGTGGGTTTGGTGTTGTTGATTTATCCACCCTGATAACCACCCACGAATGATAGCCTTAGTGATTCCAAATACTGGTTCTGGTCCGATAAATGTGGTAACAAATCCTTGTCTGGTAATCCAGGCAAGAGAAACCTTATTGTGTTTTGCCTGGGCGATAAGATTTTGAAGACAGTTCCAGACCTGTTTTAATGTTATTTGACAACATGCGAGAGCTTTCATCAAAGAAAATGAAAACGGTCCTGCCCATGTTAACCCTCTTCAGATTTTCGCGAAGGTAGGTATCAGTAACATGTATTTCTGCCTAGAATACTGTGGTATGCTGCCCCAGTGCTTCACTTATGTTCTATGGGTGTGTCCCCGTGTATTTCAACCCTGTACTAAGGTCAGATTTAAACCCGTTCTTGTACCAAATGAGGTTTCATGGCTCACTCACTGGTCTGTCAGAAACAATGTTCCAGTCAATCTAAATGGTGTAAAGCGTGTCAAAGTTATAGGTTCTTGGCATGGTGTACGTTCTTTTTTCCAACGAATTCGTCATCATACCTCTGAAGCTGGTGTATCCGAGGGCAGGTCCAATTCACCAGAACTTGTTTAGTACCAGCAAGTATGTCACCATCCTCACATCAGACCTGATTATTATATCAAAGGGGGGGTTTAGTGGGGTTTCCATATCTATGGTTGGGGTACTTCTCATGGCAGGTTAATCTCTGGAGTTTGTAGAGCTCTACAGTAGCCCGGCTCTGAGTAATTTTTGTCCATCAACAATATCGATTCTAGAAACACTGATTATAATTACCGAATCTTTATTTAATGAATTCTGCAGAGTGTTGGCAGAATTTAATGGTATTAATCTAGCACATAGACCCAAACTACATAAACTAGGGACAAATACTAATATAAATGCCATTAATACAGCTTTAAAGCTAGTTCTTCTTGACTTTATAGAAGAAAAACTTCACACTTCGGAGCACTACCTATACTTCGCAATCAAATGCCAAAAGTACAGATCCCAAATAAAAAACTTCAGTCGTCAACCCTGTTAAAAACCCATCTTGCAACGGAGACTAGAAAATAACATCAATGATACTAAACGATAAATAGGACAACTAAATGAGTCTCAAAGAATGTGAACCATCTAAAACACTTAAGGCAAGAATAAAAAAATTAAAAAAAAATACATTTATGTATTATGGTCAACATAATAATGAATACCTATACATATTCAGACAAAAACTAAAAGCTAAATCAAAGCATGTGGCCTGTTCTAAGGAAAAAAAGCAACCGGCGCTTTAACACTAACCAAATGCAATTCTATATAGAGATAAACATTAACTCATACAATACCAAAAACAAGAACTGGCCAAGAACTTAGAGAAAACACAATATTATTCTATATATGCATTTTAATAGCATAAACAAATAAGTTACAGACGTAATTAGATGCATCAACATTTGGAAGTCTCCAGTAGTTGATGACATCGCAAATTTCCGGTATAAACAATTTCACTCATTGCACGAACGTCTCATTCAATAATTACGAGTATCCGTAATCACCATGAAGACTCCCCAGAGTTTATTATGATTAGTTCAAATTGTATATGATGTTGTGATCAACAATATGATCCTTCACAGTACAGGCAAATAACATGTTTGCCAACATTTTATAAAATATTAACAGCCTGTACTACCAAGAAAATTAACAAACATGTGTCTATAGTAAAAATATTCTGGCAGAAGAGCACAAAGCAGCATCGGAGATGAAAGGAACAACTAATCATCGACTCGGGTTAGTGAAAAAAGGACCAAATAATATCTATACAACATTTATAGGCTACCGAAAGGCATATGACAGTGTACCGCACTCTTAGCTACTCGAAGTATTGCGGATGCATACATCCCATAAGAGTTAAATTTCAGGACGTTCTAATATAAGTGACAAATACCTTTTCTAAAGATATCCAAGTGCAATTTTGTAAAAGCAATCAATATCTACCCTGAGCCTATACCTAATTATTCCTTTGGCATTTTGAATTGGAAAGCCTATAACGAACGACCGGAACCAGGATGACTAAATATAATGCCCATGCACTATCCCAAGGCATCTATGTTAGGCACGTACTTCCTCGAATTGAGCAAGAAATAGCATTGACAGATATCATCAACTTATCATCTAGTCAATTGACTAAGAGCCGTTTTACACACACAAGAATTATTCCGAAAATTATGACAAAAATTTTCAGCAAATTTTTTCCGAAAATTCTATGGAGATAATTTTTAAAATAAAATACCACTCTGTGTGATACGTACAAGAAATTTGAATATAATTTTGGTGATAATTTTGTCGGTGCTCATGGCCATTTTCGTAGTTAAAAAGGAAGACATAATAACTTGCTCTGAGGATAACCTTAAAATGTCATAAATATGAAAGTTTCCAAACATACTATTTTCATTTAAAAAAAAAAACACAAAATAAAAGACATTTTGTGCAAGAAACAATGAGTAAATATTGAGGTTAGCTTGATTACCAAACGTGGGCTGTCAGTTCACAAATTTTATTCTGCGTCGATTTTCGCGCATTTTCTGCATTTTAATCATAAAAATATAGAACACGTTCTATATTTTTATGCCGAAAATTTTCACCAAAATTTTAACAATAATTCTTTGATGTGTAAAACAGCAAATTAGTTTTATGAAAATTTTCAACATAATTATAAGATAAATTTTGGCTATAATTCTTGTGTGTGTAAAACGGCTCTAAGATGAGAAAGTTCTTCCGCAAAGCCAAAATTTCCAATCTCTATCGGGTGATCAAGATGGCCGATAAAATTACGCACAATTAAATATCACTAACGAAAATGTACAAATATCATCTTTGTTAAACGCTGAAAAGCAATAATAATGGGCATAAAAAGCTTTGCATAGTCGATGTTTTAGTAACTTAAATCAGCCTCACATAAATACAAAAGCATCTAATAGATGGTTAAAAGACGAGTTATTCTATCCAGATACAGAGGGATTTATGATCGCTTAACCAATAACAATGCCTAGAGGAATTAAATGATTTGAGTAAGAATAATAAAGTCACTCTCACATGTGGGTACCGGTACACACCGGAATAGAGGGTAATGAAATAGTAGACAGGCTCGCGAGTAAAGGGACTGAGACACCATTTCTGGGGCCAGAGCCTTTCTGTGGAATCAGTAGCAGCGTAATGCTGGAAGAACTAATAATAGAAAAAGAAAGCAGAAGACCCAATTATTGGACGGAGCTGCAAGGATTGAGACAAGCGAGATACTTCTTGGGAACTACGATCAGAAGAGATTCAAAGAATGCATAAGCTTAAGTAAAAACCAACTCAGAGTTTTGACAGGGGACCTGACGGTGCACTGCCACCTGAAAGGACAACTCAAGAAACGCGAACTGGTAGAAGGAGAAGAGTGCAGATTGTGTGAGGAGGAGGACGCGACCACTTTTCATATCATTTCAGAGTGCAGCGCTCTGGAAAACCCTAGGATGCGGTTCTTGGGAACACGCCAAATCGAAAAAGGGGAGCTACTCACCTTGAAGACGTCCAACATCCTAAGGTTTCTGAAGGAAATAGAACTGGAGGACCTGCTCTAGCGGATAAGGTAATTCTTACGACTTGGCAGCAGCATGGGGGCACAGTAGATTTGTAGATATTACTCTCGAAGGATTTTAAATATTCGAAAACTTACTGCATAAAAAGTCTATTTATAATATACACTTTAAATTACGATCTAGTCACACTCCCAAGATCTTACCACTATCGCCAGTATTAATCTTTGTATTTTTCATTGTGGCCGAGGATAGTAAATCAACATTTCTTTAGGATGTCCTAAAATAACACACTGAATTTT
This sequence comes from Diaprepes abbreviatus, assembly GCA_034092305.1. Taxonomy (NCBI): domain Eukaryota; kingdom Metazoa; phylum Arthropoda; class Insecta; order Coleoptera; family Curculionidae; genus Diaprepes; species Diaprepes abbreviatus. The sequence goes on along the minus strand of JASJET010000137.1, from coordinate 10,464,318 downwards.
TTCACTATTTAAATGCAGATGATTACGGGAAAGACAAATTTTTTGTTGTTTAAGACTATTATCAATTTGATTTAAAAGGTTTGGGACTGATTTACTTCTTGAAAGATTTATGTTATCTGCATAGTCAAAAAAAATACTGCAGTAATCAGGATTTATTGTTGAGAGATCATTTAGAAAAATTACAAAAAACCATACTGCTTTGAGGCACTATATTTCATTTAAATCGAAGGATACTATGTTATTGTTTTCTCCGTTCAGAATAATCCTATGTGATATTTTAGTAAGATGGGATGACGAATCATTCGGAAGTCTAGGGGAAGTAAAGATAACTACGACCATTTTTGGTTTAAAAATTTTTGGAGATTCATTTAAAAAATGTTTTAGTTAGTTTGGATTATAAAAAAGCAAAGGGGCATAAATCCCCCTCCGTCAGTGAAAATCTATGGGTGTCGATGAAAACTTTTACTTGAAGGCAGAATGAAGAATATCTCGTATCTTCGCAGTGGAAAAGAAAGCATGGTTAAAAAAAATTTTCTGAGTAGAAATTGAAAAATTTTAATGGATTCTTGGTTTTATATTTCTATCTCTTTAATTATTAAGTTGAACTATTTCAAAATACCACTGTTACAAAACTCACTTACTATTCAAAATCATATTTTTAAGGTAATTCCAGTGATTTTGATCGGTAGAGACGTTTTCTACACTCTACATTTTAAAGAAAAATGCTTTCAAATTTAATAAAATTCTAGGATACTCCCCAATAATTATAAAATAATTAATTTAGGCAAGTGGATAGAGACACGAGTTAAATTTTAAAATTAAAACTCCCTTCTTGAACCTGCTGGAGCAGGGGGATGAGGTATATATCTAACTTTCGGCGATATCCAATATAATATCTTGAAAATTAATGGGGATACGGACTTCATCGGAATTGTTGAATGATGGAGATCCGTATGGTTTATACGTATACTCTTCTAGACTAATAATGGAATTGTTCAAGATGGGTTCGGAGAAAACCTCTATTTTATTGCTGGTGGCGGAAATCATTTTCGCACTTTAAGACCGATTGATTTTAAAAATTTATAATCTTCGACAGATAACTGTTGAGATATTTGCGATCTAATGTCTGGAAGACGACTAACCTTGACTTTAACTCTTCTTTTACTTTTATTATGTTTCGGCGATTCCCCAATCATAGTCGACAGCATACACAATTGACGATTGGAGCAAAAACCCAGTTCTATGAAAGTTGCTTCAATTCCAATTTCACGATAACTTTCTCGCCTTAAAAATTGATTAGATCATCGCTATCGTCCAAGATACGAAGAGTAATGTGGTCGATAAATTGACGTCCTTCCGGCGTTAACGGCATATAAATATTATCTTGTGGTTCTTTAATGATTTTGTAACCGGGCTCCACATCGATATCGAACTCGAATAAGGTATGACCTTCCACAGAATTCATATATGCTCCGGAAAGTATATTACAATCCACGCGTATGATGCGTACTTTCATTATTTCCATCATTTCGGTTGACTCGTGCTTTTTGTCTCTTTTTAACACGGTATAATTAAATCTTAACATTTTTCCGATACTCGCCTCTCCCCGGAAATCTATAGTATATTGGGATTTCAGTTCATATTTCAGCGTATTATTATTAGCGACTAAGGAAAAGATTCCATCATTCTTTTTTTCAGTTGAATTCCTCAAAGCCTCCGACATAGCTTTACCTATTTCATCCATTTCGTAAGTCCCAGGTGGAATCTGCAATTGTATCGGCTCGGTGGTGTAACCCTCCTTCATGTAGGCAAACTTATTGTTGCTTTCATCCACATTAAAAATTGAATTGTATGTGTAAAATCCCAGCAATGCAAGACCATATTTACTTTCTTTATGTAATTCGATTGGTGGATAAAAATCGGGGCTTAAGACACTCGAGTGTTCTGTTAGTGTGAACGTATAAGACATGACTAACCATTAAAACATCCCACATCTCGGTTTTATTCTTAGCGGCAACATTTAAAAAGATTCATCTTCACACCTTTTCTCACTACGTTAGATAGTGATGTTTTTATGCTATTTTCTGCTTTTATGCGCACATCGCTGATTTTGCAATAACCACAAAATATTTTTCTAGACTTAAGATCGTCATCAGCCGTATCCTCGTTTAAATTGTTGTTGGGATAATGTTTGCAACCGTATATATTTTAATATACCCATATCGTTTTTGAGGTGCTCGGCCAAACGAATGGAATTTCATTTGAGGCCAGTGCAATTATTACTTTCTTGGGCATGTTTTCTAGCTGTTTCACCGTCATTTTCCTTAATCCACCGGCTAGATGAGATGCTTTCAGTGATCGCAACATTTTGGTATAGTTGTTGCGATCTATTTGCGGTGCTAATGGTGGCGATCATGACATCTTTTACGGTGATGATACGACAAGAAACTTTAAGCACAAATGTCCACACCAGACTGTTCCAAAATCCTATTGACGATCGTATGAATAGTAAATAATTTTTGATGGTTCGGATTCCGTTTGTAGATATTGCACCAATTCGATCGGTGGGGGTAAATCGCCGAAGCTGTCATAATATGTTACTTTAGAATTGTTTTTTCTATAAGCTACCCAATGTGTACCTCGAACGGTAATTTATTTATTAACAAATTCACAATCCCGTATTCAGTTTTATTGGAAACCGTCCAGTTCGTTTGACGCTCGGCATCTGAATGACAGTTTTTGTGAAAATTTGCCTATAAAATATCAAATTTTCCTACGATGCCCGTTATCAATCTTAAACAAAAACTTCCTATTGATAATCTCGATGAAAAAGTCGGACTTGGATTTGAAAACAAAATAATGAAGAGACACGGTCCTCTACTTCCTTCTTCTATTCTGGGTCTGTTAATTGGTCCGTCTAATTTTGGAAAAACTAATGTCATGATTTCGCTGGTTACACACCCCCTTGGGCTACGTTTCGAAAATGTCTATATTTACTCGAAATCTCTGTATCAACCGAAATATGAGTATTTAAGGAAAATTTTTGCACCCACCAAAAGTTTAGGCTACTATGCTTTTGGTGATTCCAGTTATATTGTGGAACCGTCCGATGCAAAACCAAACTCTATATTTATCTTTGATGATGTTATATGTGAAAAACAAGATGTTATAAGATCGTACCTTAGCATGGGATGTCATAAAAATATCGACTCCTTTTACCTAGCGCAAACATATTCGCGAGGGCCTAAATAGCTTGTGAGTAGTGAACATAACCCGATCCTCTTCCTCCCCCACTCCTCGACCTTGGCCTTGACCTTGCCCCACCCCTCTTTGTCCCCGCCCACATGTCCTTGTCATTGACCTTGAAAGCGCACGTGTGCTTTGTCCTTGGCCTTGACCTTGTGTTCAAGGTTGTGTGTGTGTGACCTTGACCTTGACCTTGGTCGAGACGGCCTTGACTTTGTTGGAGGTCATCTTGGGTGTGTGACCTTGAAGATATGTTACGTGGTTTGGGGTGACCTTGAATGGTTTTATATAGGGTATGGGGCAGTTTCATTCATCAGTTGGCTCTGACTTATATAGGTAGTACATGTGTTAATATTTAACAAATCATGGCATATGTTTGTGAAAATTGCGGTTCTAAGTTTACTAATAGTTATAATATGAGACGTCATAAAAGAGAATCGTGTGCGGCGAGATTTAATGAAGTGCCTGGAGGAAAACGGCTTCGAATTGAAGAGTATACATCGACGATTCCGGTAATTAATTGCGCTACATGTAATGTAGATGTTCCAATGAATCATATGTCAGCGCATAAACGAACACAACAACATAAAAATAATTCATGTTTGCTGGTATGTCATGGTGTGCAACTCGTTGAATGTGCCTTCAAAAGGAGAATTGCAACCTATCGGGTTAGCAGTGATATGGAGCATTCCGATTACGTAATGTTCTTTGCAGACATTAAATCCAAGGTGGTGGAACTTGTTAATAATTTATTACGTGTGCATCATGCTTTAAAAGTTAACATGACAGCTGTTGGCGAGTACATGCTTCCATCACAAGAAATATTCAGTGAAAAATCCTTCAACACTGCTAATCAAATAATTAGTGTAGAAAGTGATTTGGATGCCGTTTACCATTCTTTCACCGAATTAATAAAAACGTAGGCGACAGAGTTCCAGGAGAAAAATTCAGGTATGGAAAAATCAAAACCTGATATATTAAACTGATTTTTATATATTATTTTTCTTGTTATAGGATGGGCTCTTGTGCGAATTTTATACTTGGAAGTTAGTATCAACAAGTATATGCCTATGGGTGGCTCATCATACATCAAGGTGCCGTGTTCTATTGAAAAGAAAGGAGCTGTCGTCAATTTGATTAACCAGGACGAATTTTGCTTTGCGTGGGCTGTAACATCAGCATTGTTTCCTCCAACAGCAGAGCCTTCACAGAAGACATCCTACCCCCATTTTTCTAAAGTGCTAAATTTAACAGGTATGGATTTTCCAGTAAAATTCATCATCCAGCCTGCTGAGTCCACTGCTGAACATAGGCCTTCCCTAAACGTATCCATTCATCTCTATCTTGGGCAGTTCTGATCCAGTGCCCCGATACTCGTTTGATGTCGTCACTCCAGCGTGTTGGTGGTCTACCTCTGCTTCGCGTGTCTGCACGAGGTCTCCAGTTTAGCAACCTGATTGTCCATCTATCGTCTCTGAATCTCGCAACGTGACCTGTCCATTTCCATTTGAGTGTTGTGATCCGCTGAATTATATCTTCAACTTTAGTTCTCCGTCGGATTTCTGTATTTCTCACACGATCTCGCAAACCAATACCAAGCATAGCTCTTTCCATTTTTCGTTGTGCGACTCTTAGTTTGAGCGTAGTGTTCTTGGTCAATGTAAGTGTTTCTGCTCCATACGTCATGACTGGCAGTACGCATTGATCGTAGACCTGACTTTTCAAACTTACTGGAAGGTTTGTGTTAAAAATATCTCTCAACCTTCCATATGCCGCCCATCCCAAACCGATTCTTCGTTGAAGCTCGTGTGTCTGGTTGTCTCGATTGATTCGTATTTCGTGGCCCAGATACTTATATACGCTGACTTCCTCTATGACGTTATTGTCCAACTTTATGGATCCTCCAAGCACTAAGTTTGTCATAAGTTTTGTTTTCTGTTTGTTTATACGGAGGCCAACTTTTTCAGTTGCCTCTCTTAGTTGTTGCGTCATCAGTGCAGCATCTGTTAGATTGTCTGTTATAAGGACTATATCATCAGCAAATCGCAGGTTGTTCAACCGTTTTCCGTCAATATCAACACCCATGTTGTCCCAATCCAGTGTTTTAAAGGCATATTCCAAAGTGGTAATGAATAATTTGGGAGACATCGTATCGCCCTGTCTAACCCCTCTCTCGATGGAAAATTTGTTACTGTTCTTATGAAGCCTTACGCTTGCTGTTGAGTTGCTGTAAATATTGTGAATTAGATGGGTGTATCTGTAGTCAATTCGGCACTGACTAAGAGTTGCTAGTATGGAGTTCATTTCGATCATATCGAACGCTTTCTGAAAGTCAATGAAAACAAGCACCAGGGGTCTATTGTATTCGATTGTCTTTTCGATGAGTGTTTTTATAGCGAGGAGATGGTCGTTGGTTCCGTATCCCGATCTAAACCCTGCTTGCTCTACAGGTTGGTAGAAGTCTAGTTTAGCCTCTAACCGTCTATTAATGATCTTGGTTATAAGTTTGTACAATTGTGAGAGCAAGCTTATGGGTCTATAATTTTCCAAATCTGTCGGGTCGCCACCTTTGAAAATTAATACCATCAGGATATTATTCCAGTCTGCCGGAATCGAGCTGTTAAGCAGACAGAGGTTAAAAAGTTGTTTGATTTTTTCCAGTAAGGTTCTTCCACCCATTTTTACTGCTTCTATTACTATCTGATCCTCTCCTGGCGCTTTGTTATTTTTCATTTGTTTTAATGATATTTCTATTTCCTGTATTGTGATTTCAGGTAGGTCTTCGGATCCTTGATTCAAAACTCCGGTACGTCTGTCTATTTCCTTCGGTTGTTCTGGTATCGGTTGTCTACTCTTATAAAGTTCAGTGTAGAACTTTTCTACAACATGGAGCAACTCTTCCCTGTCTGTTGCTATCTCTCCGTCCTCATTTTTTAGTTTTGTGATTTCGTTTTTACCCGTGTTCAGCTTTCTTTTCAGGATTCTGAGACTCCGATTTTCTTCTATAGTGGACTTAATTTGTTTGGTATTATAATTTCTTATGTCTCGTCTGATGCTCTTAGAGATTTGTTTATTTAGTTCTCTTATTTCTGTTATGTCCACGTTTTCCTGTTTTTGTATTTCTCTTCTGTTAGACATTAGGGTTTTTGTATGTTGGGTGAGTTTGTTGTCTTTCTGTTGTCTCGGACAACATTTTTTAGTCGCTTCCAGGATGGAGTTCGTGATTTGCTTGGTCAGTTCCTCGATATTTGTGCTTTGTGAGGTTGTTTTTGTTAAAGTGCTGGTTATGTTCTGTTCGAACTCTTCAAGATTCTCGGGATTTTGCCACTTGTTAGTTGTTTTTCTTTTAACCAGTCTGTATCTTTCCTGTCCCAAGTTAATCCTCACTGAAGCCCTGACCATTCGGTGGTCGCTTCCCAAGGAGATCTGGTTAAGTACTGTCACATCTTGTATTATAGACTTCTTATCTGTGATGATGTAGTCTATCTCATTCTTGGTTTTTCCATCTGGACTCACCCATGTCCACCGCCTACTGATTTTTTTGTAATAGAAGCTGTTCATTAAAAATAAGTTGTTTTCCAGTAGAAAATGTAAGAGTGACTCTCCTCGATGGTTTCTTGTGCCACTACCAAAGTTTCCCAGAGAAATCTCGGCTTCGTCCGATTTAAGGCCCATTTTGGCATTGAAATCTCCACACACGATGGTGAAATGTGTATGTATGTCCTCTAATGCTTTCTTGAGATCACCATAGAAAGTCTCCACTTCTTGGTCGGTATGGGTTGACGTAGGAGCATAGGCCTGAATAATCTTTAAGTTGTGTCTTGGATTGAGCTTCAAAACCAAGTAGGCCACTCGTGTTGATTTACTTCTAACGTTTACGATATTATCGATGTGCTTTTTATTTATTATAAATCCGATACCTCCAATGGAACTCTCCGGCTCGCCTATGTTATAGAGTGAGTGACCAGATTTGAGTGACGTCCAGCTTTCTCCTGCTCGTCTGGTCTCGCATAGCCCTACTATGTCCCAGTTAATATTTTTAAGTTCTTCCTCCAACTCTAGTAGTTTACCTTCCGAAGAAAGTGTTCTAGTGTTGTACGTTGCGATCTTCAGAAATATACTTTTCGGTTGACGACCTTGTTTCCTTGTCAAATTTTTGTCCCCCCCAGAATCCATGGGACAGGCTGTTGGTACAGCGTGAGATTCTGGACCTATAGTCCTACTCACCTGGGGTAATTTTGTTTTGTAATTTGACATTTCATGCGTTTGGGGAGAAAATGGCAATTAAAACGCCACGCTTGCCTTGCGGGTTGGCGAGTTTATATTTCAGCCGCTCCTAACATGGAGAACAGTCGCTGTTTGCAGTCGCCCATTCTGGGTCAGACACTGCATGATGTAGTAGTAAAATTACGTGACATTAAAAAATTTGAGGAAATGAACAACATATCAATTAACGTACACGGTATGGAATCTAAATATGGAAATAATGAACAAATACATCAAGTTATTGGTCCACTGAGGTATGCGTCAAAAAAGTTGGATAGACATGTAAATTTATTGTTAATTACAAAAGACTGTAGTAGTAAAGATGGCGGTGAACATTTTTGTGATACGACTTGTTCAAAGAGTCATTATTGTTGGATTCGGGATTTATCACGTTTAGTTTCAAGTCAAATTAGTTGTCAACAACATAAAATATATTTCTGTGATGGTTGCCTCATTTATTTTAGTACACCGTCAGCTTTAACTTTACATCAAAGCTACGATTGTAACCACATTTTCACGCAAACACCCTCAGTGGATTTAAAAATCGATAAATTTGGAAAGAGTGTGCCGGAAAATATTTTAAAATTCGAGGGTATAGAAAAGCAAATGCGCGTTCCATTCGTGGTTTATGCAGATTTCGAATCTGTTTTAAAACCCGTTGAAACGGTACAACCAAACCCATAAAATTCTTACACTGTAAAAAGTTTTAAACATGAACCATATTCTTTTGCTTATTTAATTAAATGCTCTTTTGACGACTCACTTTCAAAATTTGAGCTATTTCGTGGGAATAATGCAGCTAAAGTCTTTGTGCATCGTATCGAGTGTGATTTAAGGGCTCTATATAACACAGATTTAAAAGACATTAAGCCTATGAAACCGTTAACGCCTGAAGAAAAAAGGGAGTTTAATGATGCTAAAATATGTGGTATATGTGAAGGCCCTTTTGAAGAGGGTGAGATTAAAGTACGAGACCACTGTCACATAACTGGTGCAAAAAGATTTGGTGCTGCACATTCCGTTTGTAATTTAAATTATACATTACCCTCTTTTATCCCTATCATATTTCATAACTTAAGCGGCTACGACAGCCATTTATTCATAAAAGAGTTATGTAAATATGGGGATAAAATTGGTGTTTTGGCTCAAAGTAAGGAAAAGTACATATCATTTACCAAAAGCATTTATGTGCACGATTATTTTGATAGTAAATGTGGAAAAGTCAAGAGGAAATATTTAAAGTTGCGATTTATTGACAGTTTTAAATTTCTGTCAACGTCTTTGGAAAATTTAGGCAGCGGTTTAAACGACGACGATTTTATTGAAACGCGGAAACATTTTTCAAATATCAACCAATTTAATTTGATGCGTCAAAAGGGTGTTTTTCCCTATAGCTTTATTGACTCTATAGAAAAAATGGAAAATACATGTCTTCCAAGTAAAGATCAATTTTATGATAATTTACGGGAAGAACATATTAGCGATGAAAGCTATAGAAGAGCAAAAGAAGTATGGCGCTTGTTTGGGTGTAAAACTTTGGGGGACTATTCGGACGTGTATTTAAAATCAGATGTGTTGCTATTGTGTGTTGTTTTTGAGCAATTTCGGAATAATTGTTTAAAATTCGATAAACTTGATCCAGCACATTACTATACCCTTCCAAGTTTATCATCTGATTGTATGCTACGTATGACTAAGGTAGAGTTAGAGCTCTTAACTGATATAGACATGATACATTTTTTTAAGAAAGGTATACGCGGCAGCATAAGCCAGTGTACAGAAAGGAAGCACATCGCTAATAATATTTTTTTACCAGACTATGACCCAACAAAACCTTCTTCATTTATAACGTACCTTGATGCTACAAATCTATATGGTCATAGTATGTCACACGCATTACCATATGGTGGTTTTCGATGGTTAAGCGAGCGCGAAATTCTGGATTTAAATATTATGGCTGTTGGTGATGATAGTTTACATGGCTACGTTTTGGAAGTGGATGTGCATTATCCGACTGAGTTGCATGATGCACATTCTGATCTTCCATTTCTAGTAGAAAATATCATACAGCCAACAGAAAACGCTAAATTGCCGAAATTAATTCCTAATTTACAAGATAAAAAAAAATACATTGTACACTATAGAAGTTTAAAACAAGCCATCGCCAACGGCTTAGTGGTAATGCAAACCCATCGAGTATTACAGTTTAAGCAATCAAAATGACTAAAATGGTATATTGATTTTAATACCAATTTACGTAACAAGGCCACCACAAAATTTGCGAAGGACACTTTTAAATTAAAAAATAACGCGATATTTAGTAAAACTATGGAAAATGTGGAAAATCGAAAGGATATAAAATTAGTAACACATTGGGATAACAGTGTAGGCAGAAATGGAGCTAGAGCACTAATATCCCGCCCCAATTTCAATAGTAGCTCGATATTTACCGAGAACTTTGTTTCTATACATATGAATAAAGTTAAAATATTGTACAATAAACCAATTTATATCGGATTTTCCATATTAGATATATCAAAGACTGTAATATACGATTTTTATTATAATTTTATTAAATACAAGTTTGGCGATGATGCTTCGTTACTTTACACCGATACTGATTCGCTTATATTAAAAGTGTATACGGAAAACTTTTATCAAACTATATCAGAAAACCCCGAAAAATTTGATACATCAAATTACCCCGAAATTAATAATTTCAATATAATTAAAAGTAATTCTGTAGTTGGTAGAATGAAAGATGAGATTCCTGGTGATCCGATAATAAGTTTTTATGGTACCGGCGCGAAGGCTTATTATGTAAAGTCCATTAATAATGAATTAAAAAAAGCCAAAGGTATCAAAAAATGTGTTATCGAGAAAGACCTTCATCAGGAAGACTACCAAAGAATTGTTGAACGGGGTGGTTTGATATTAAGAAAGATGAAGACATTTAGAAGTGAATTACATAAAATTTATACCAACATAATAAATAAAGTAGCATTGTCGCATAGCGATGATAAACGTTATGTAATTCCCAATTCAACCAAAACTCTACCTTGGGGGCATGCAGACATAGATGTTTACAAAACAGACCCGGAAGAAAACTTAGCAAATTTAGTCACCGTGTTGGAATCATTTCTAAGTCAGGACAGCACGTAATCTGGAAAATCCATATTTCATTATTTGTATTGTTTTTATTATTTCTATTGAACATACGTAACGATAGTATTGTAATTTTTTTTAAAATAAAAAACATGTATTCATTACTTGATTGCTTTTTATTGAACCTTTATTTTAAAATTATAAATATAATGAAGTGTCGACAAATAAACTGTAAAAGTTATTGTTGAAAAATTTGTCTAACAGTAAATTAAACGCACAGGTCTACGAACAAATGTTTAATGTGAAACAGTTTTGCTGACAAGATCCTCCATAGTCTTTTCAATTTTCAGCATTCTAGAGTTAAGTTCATCACGCAGTTCGTCTTGCCTAAGTTCATATATTGCAATAACAGTATCATCAATGTATCCTCTAAGTTCTTGACCGGTTTCAATTAATTTCTTGCATACGTAACCTTCAAGTTGGTTTCTGAATATATCTTTAATAACAATTGTTGAGTCATGTAAAGCTTTCTGCGTATCTTGCACACACTGAGCAAGGTTATTATTAACATAATTTCGTGTGGTCGCATCGTCTCCTTCAAGAGGTTCTGCTAAATAGCACAATCTTTTGCTTCCCATGTCGTAATCTCCATTAGGTGTAAGTTTAAAACCTATTCCTGAAGGACCTCGCATAAAGTTAAAATCCTTAAATTTTCTTTTGCGACCGAACTTATCAATAGTGTTTACTTCTGACATTGTTATGTGAGACTGATTTGAAACCATTAGATTTCACCCTAATATATGGTCCTATTTCATTAATAAACGGACTCTGCAGAAAAATATGGATTGCAAAACGTATTTTAGGTGATGTTTAATTAATACACATACAGATTCATTTTACTATTGTTTTATTGGAAAAAAAATTAAAATATAACAAAAGATTGAGTTTACTTTTTATTATTAAAAAATAAAAAAATATAACAAACAAAAAAAATAAAAAATAAAGAAATAAAATACATGTTAATTTCTTCTGTACAGGTAAGCTTCTTCTATGACCCAATTTCTTCTCTGGATGGTACGCTCATTAATGTCCTTGAACTGGTAGTAAACTAGTCCACAAAAGCCGCATTGCACAAATTTAACCCTGAAAAGGTCAATGTAGTTGAAGTCGTACGTAAGATCATTTCGCCAGCAGATACCTAGTCTTTTACAATGATGACAAGTTAAATAAAAAGCTTTAGTCCCAGTACATCAGTGCAGTCGACTCAAATATCAGGTTTTCCCCAACCTACACATTCCTTTCAAACCTCCACACCTATTCAGCAGCAGCAGCAGCAGCAGCATCGCATTTCAAAAGATGATATTAGCCAATCGGTGTTTGATACACCCTCGACATCAACTAATACATCTCTCGCATCCGCTGACACTACAACTTCCGATACTTTAAACGCACACCTGAAAGGATTACGTTCGAAACCATCTCTATACGATACTGTATATGGTGTACGTTTCGGTTCAAAAACAGATTATAACAAAAATTTTATTGGTAATTTAGAGGTGCGTTTTCGAAATGGAAATATTGTCTTATACAAAAAAGGGAAAAATATTGCAGAATATGGTGGATCACCGGCACATTATGATTTGTTATTTCTTAAAACACCCCCAAGTGCAGGCAAGAAACAACAATTAAGTGATAATGTACTTTCAACGTACAAAGAAATTTTGGAATCAACGAGTGCTGTCTACAACAATTTTAAAAAAAGTGATGGTTTACGGGAGACCAGATGGAACAAATATTTACGAATTATTAAACATCTGATAATGGGCACAAAATTAGGCGGTACCATTACAAGAAAAAATCTCTCGGAAAAACTAAAGTTACCCACAAAAAAGAAATTATCTCCGAAAAAATTTCAATATGTCTACTGGAACAAAGCTAAAGAGTTGGTAGATCGTTTACGTTTGTTGTGGAGTTCCAAAATCGCCGGTCACACTGGACAAGAAAATGAAATTATGTCAATCGTAGAGGAATTACGAGAAGAAGATATAATATATTAAGCTCAATATTTAATGATATTATTCAGTTCTTCCTTCGATCTGAAACCTTTAATATTACTAATAATATGGAGCCCAGTCTAGAAAAAATCAAAATTGTTAATGAACTACATAGAACGGCTAGAAAAAATTTTGTAAGACGGCGCACGATAATAAAAGGATACAGAGATTTGTGGCAAATTGATTTGGCTGAAATGCAACAGTATGCTGATGAAAACGATGGTTATCGTTATATTTTGGTCTGTATAAATTGTTACTCTAAATTTGTCTATACCAAAGCCATAAAAAACAAGACTGGTATAGAAGTTACTAATGCGATGAAAAGCATCATTGAAGAGGTATCATATACAACAACAAATCTGCAAAGTGATCAAGGAAAGGAGTTCTATAATACAAACTTTTAAGCCCTGATGAAAAAATATAATATAAATCATTATTCCACTTACAGCACAAAGAAAGCTGCAATTGTTGAGCGAGTCATAAGGACTTTAAAAAATAATTTATATAAACAATTCTCGACAAGATAGGATCTTACAAATGGATACATATATTATCGGCAGTAACAAAAACCTATAACCATTCGAAACATCGCACCATTGGAATGAAGCCTGCAGACGTGCATGAAAAAACACAAATTAAAGCATAGGATTATTTAAAAATTGTACCTAAAAAATTTAAGTTTTCCATGGGTGACATTGTGCGTATTAGCAAGTACAAAAGCTTATTCGAAAAAGGATATACGCCCTCTTGGTCAACCGAATTGTTTAAAGTTGTAAAAGTTAACGTTACAAATCCACCTACTTACTTGTTGGAATCGTTAGAAGGTCAGCTTATAAGAGGGTGTTTTTACGAATCAGAACTACAAAAAACAAGCAGTCCTGGCGTTTATCTAGTAGAAAAGGTCCTTAGACAACGCAAGAAAAATCACACCGATCAATTATTTGTCAAATGGCTAGGATTTCCCAACCACTTCAACTCTTTGATAGATAAAGCTAATATTGTTTAAATAACATATTGTATGACTATAATTTTAATTTAAAATGTAAAATAAATAAACAATATATTGTAAAATAAAATTTTTTTATTTCAATCTTCATCATTAAAAACAATGACAATAAAACATCATACACATAAATAATATTTCAATATTCTTGGAGGGAAGGTCCAATTCACCGACGACTACGACGTTATCTTCAAGGCTATGCCACTCGGAGTGCGTTCTCCTATTCTTTAACCTGCATTCCCTTTTTAGATTTTTTTTGAAGTCAAGCCGTACGACAGTGCACTTAATGAGTCATTTAAAGGCTGATGATAGAGTATTTTCTGAATAACTTCAATTTTTGTTTTAAGCTCACTATTATTTTGGTATATCATGGGGAGGACATCCTTGTTAAATATGTCACATATTACAACTGCAAAATTGTAAAACTTTCTATTAACAAAGTGTTTTGTCACAGCATCGTCATCATCTTTAGGTTCGCCTAAGTTGGTTATGATTTTTCCACCCATATCATATTGCCCATCCGCTGTAAGTTTAAAACCAATCCCTTGTGGCCCAGATAATATATGATATTTTTCATTACATTTCTGACGACCAAATTTATCAATTGTGTTGTTTCCTCGACTCATTTTCAATCTTTACTAAACTATTTTATTTTTATTTGCCCTACTTGTATTAAATATTTCAGCTGAGAAAAAGAAACACTGACTATGATCTACTGGGTTGGCATGTTTATAAAAGAAATAAAACAAAACTGTGATTGTAACAGATATTTATTTACAGTTATTTAATTGCACAAATAAAAAAATTATAAAAAATTAATTTTCCATGTCTTCATTTTCATTGCTCAAAATTCTGTCCCATCCGACACTATTTCGATCGTCAACGTCTTGGGCTGTTGCTGTTGCAGAAACCAATTCACCTGGTAAATGTGGAATATTGACGAGGTATTCTTTTAATTCTTCTTCAACCATTTCAGCACAAAATGTATCCATGTCTATGGAACCATTTAAAAATTTGTCGCACAAGTGTGCCCCAGCCATAAAATTGATTGCATCCCTGATCTCGTTCTTATATTGATCTTTGGTTGCATCAATATGCGGCCAATCATTTACGCTATCTAACATATCGTGAGCCATATTTCTTAATTCTCTCCCCAACCAAAATATGTATCTATCTACACATTCATTGACGGTCGTCGTCGTCGCATCAGCAGACATCTTTAACAGAAATAATGAACACGCGTAAGTATTCTGACATGTGCAACTATATTTTAAATTTAATTACATCCTTTTTTCAAACAATTTACATACAATTTACTCCAATGAGCCAAAACGTAATAATGTTCGAGTATTGTTTCCAAAAACTCTAATGCCCTGCCCCAAATAAGTTAGAGTGTATTTACCTTTAGTTTTACTCATAATATCTACAATATCGTCAGATAGTGTTTCCGCCACACGTTTTGGCAAAAAAGTCTCAAATGTGCTATTATCACCGTCATCATGTAAAGCCACTAAAAGAGTTTTACCAAATCGTGTAGTCATTGAAACCATCTTTACAATTTTATACACTTTGCCTACAATCATTTCGGTAACCTTTTTTCTCTCTAAAACCTCGAAATCTTTGCTGAACATTTCATTAATTTCATCTAGAGTTTCTTTTGCAATACTCATTATTGAAAAAATGGTATATAAATCCAAAAATTACCGTGAATATAAAAGCACTTTCAGAACACTACACGAACACAAAATTTGATGTTTATGCCACTGATAGCTGCGACTGTTTGAAGTCACTTCTTTTCCCACTAACCTTTATAGCGAGTTTTCAAGGTCGAATTGTAACAATGGTGGGGGTAGCTTAACGATAGAATAGTGGGAGGAGTATTCAAGGTCAAATGACATCACACATTTAAATTGGTATAAGGATAACTTCAAGGACAAAATATAATGAAACAAATAACTACATTTCATGTACTTTATTGATTGATTTTTTTCTGCCATTCTTCTATACGTGTAACATTATCACCTAAACCTAATTTTTTTAATTTGTTCAATAATAATTGTTCGTTTTTATTTCTTAGAAAATTCTTACAAACTATACTCGCTAAAATACACACTTCGGCATGGTCCATATACTTAAAAAATACACTAAAATCCTGAGCCTCCGAATCTTGCATTTCAAATGCGTAAAATTCCGAACAGGCTGCAGAAATTAGAAATTCTTCGTACATTTCTCGCACTAAACTTTCCATATTAACTACTACTACTACGTTAAACTTAAGTCCTACACTCTAATTTCATCTAACACAACCGGATCTGCAATGAACCTAATCAGTTTTTCCAAACAGTCACTAAACCCCAACTTTTTTATTTCACGAACAAAGTCTTGTAAATTTATTGTTTTGCTGCAATATTTACGACATGCATTCGCAGCCTTTTCATATTCATAAGCCATATCACAATAGCGCGACGCCCAATCTGCTCGACTTTTCATTGCATCATTGAAATAATTACTAGCCGTTTCAGTGAACTCATAGCCCAATTTTTTTACTGTCTCTTGCAAAGCACTATTCATATTATTCACTCATTTTTTACATTCACGACACTTTTTTATTGCTGGTGGCCCATCTATATAATGACGATATATTTGTTCATAGTGAATGTAACAGGGTAAGCTTAACTGTAGTTCCTTGTCACACCGATATGGCGCAGGCAGCTTATCCCAAATTTGTCGTAAACTCAGCGTATCAACGCAAGTTTTTATATATTCGAGAGGAAAAAATGCTAGATCCTTTTCTTCAAAATCACACAAACTTTTTAAATTACTCTGATATAAACAAATTACTCTGCCGACTTGGGCTATATTCTTTTGAGTAATTATCAATTGATCAAAGTGAACAAAGTGAAACTGATAACTTCATGTTCTTTTGAATATGCATTTACTTGTCATTGGGCTGAAATGATCATGATTACTTCAAGTGATAGAAGTGAAAGTGATAATGACTCAAAAGAATAACCCTTTGCTCTATAATTTTTTCTTTAGATAGTTCCGTATCTGACATTTCACACTGAATGAATGTAAATAGACTCACACAATTTTATAGAACAATTTGCAAGGTCAAAATCATTTCAAGATCATCCCACACTATTACAATGCACAAATAACTTCTTCAAGGTGACACACCCAAGATGGCCTCCAACAAAGACAAGGTCGTCTCGACCATGGTCAAGGTCACACACACAACCTTGAACACAAGGTCAAGGCCAAGGGCAAAGTACACGTGCACTTTCAAGGTCAACGACAAGGACATGTGGGCGGGGCCAAAGAGGGGTGGGGGCAAGGTCAAGGTCGAGGAGTGGGAGGATGAAGAGGATCGGGTTATGTTCACTACTCTTGTGCGAGACAATGCCAATTTTATTATTATGTTTAAACAAGATAAGTTGAAACATCCTTTGTTAGCATCATGAATAACGCAATCGACTTAAAACGTAAACTAGTGGAAGCTACCAATGCCGTTAGAAAAAAAATTAAATTAAAGCGGCTAAAGAATTAAATGTGGTGGAATTGGAAAAATTTTATAAACCCATTTCTAAGGGGTTGACAACGATATCTGATGTGGTCAAGCAACGTCAACAACAACAACAGCAACATTATCTAGCTACAAAATCACATAGTTCCAGTACATCAGTGCAGTCGACTCAAATTTCTGGTTTTCCCCAACCTACACATTCCTTTCAAACCTCTACACCTATACAGCAGCAGCAGCAGCAGCAGCATCGCATTTCAAAAGAGGATATTAGCCAATCGGTGTTTGATACACCCTCGACATCAACTAATACATCTCTCGCATCTCCTGACACCGCAACTTCCGATACTTTAAACGCACACCTGAAAGGATTGCGTTCAAAACTATCTCTATATGATAATGTATATGGTGTACGTTTTGGTTCCAAAACAGAACACACCAAAAATTTAATAGGTAATTTAGAGGTGAATTTTCCAAATGGAAATATTGTCTTATACAAAAAGGGGAAAATATTGGAGAATACGATGGATCATCGGTACTTTATGATTTATTTCTGAAAACACCCCCAAATTTAGGCAAGGAACCACAATTAAGTGATAATGTACTTTCAACGTACAAGGATATTTTGGAATCCCCGAGTGCTGTCTACAAAAAAGTGATGGTTTATTGGAAAGCAAATGGAAGAAATATTTACGAATTATTAATCCTCTGATGATGGACACAAAATTAGGTGGTGGTGTTACAAGAAAAAATCTCTCCGAAAAACTGCAGTTACCCACAAAAAAGAAATTATCCTCGAAAACATTTCAATATGTCTACTGGAACAAAACTGAAGAGTTGGTAGACCGTTTACGTTTGTTGTGGAGTTCCAAAGTGGCCGGACACACTGGGTATGAAAATGATATTATGTCAATTATAGAGGAATTACGAGAAGAAGGTATAATATATTAAGCTCAATATTTAATGATATTCTTCAGTTCTTCCTTCGATCTGGAACCCTTAATATTACTAATAATATGGAGCCTAGTCTAGAAAAAAAACAAATTTGTTAAAGAACTACATAGAACGGCTAGAAAAAATTTTATACGAAGGCGTACGATAATAAAAGGATATAGAGATTTGTGGCAAATTGATTTGGCTGAAATGCAACAGTATGCTGATGAAAACGATGCTGACCGGTATAGGAGTTACTAGTGCGATGAAAAGCATCATTCAAGAGGCATCATATACACCAACAAATTTGCAAAGTGATCAAGGAAAAGAGTTCTATAATAGTAACTTTCAAACCCTGATGAAAAAATATAATATAAATCATTATTCCACTTACAGCACAAAGAAAGCTGCAATTGTTGAGCGAGTCATAAGAACTCTTAAAAATAATTTATATAAACAATTTTCGGCAAGAGGATCTTCCAAATGGATACGTATATTATCGGCAGTAACAAAAGCCTATAACCATTCGAAACATCGCACCATTGGAATGAAGCCGGCAAATGTGCAAGAAAAAACGCAAATTAAAGCATACGATTATTTAAAAATTGTACCTAAAAAATTTAAGTTTTCCATGGGTGACATTGTGCATATTAGCAAGTACAAAAGCTTATTCGAGAAAGGATATACGCCCTCTTGGTCAACTGAACTGTTTAAAATTGTAAAAGTTAACGTTACAAATCCACCTATATACTTGTTGGAACCGTTAGAAGGCCAGCCTATAAGAGGGTGTTTTTACGAGTCAAAACTACAAAAAACAAGCAGTCCTGGCGTTTTTCTAGTAGAAAAGGTCCTTAAACAACGCAAGAAAAATCACACCGATTAATTGTTTGTCAAATGGCTAGGATTTCCCAACCACTTCAACTCTTGGATAGATAAATCTAATATTGTTTAAATAAGATATTGTATAACTATAATTTTAATTTAAAATAATGTAAAATAAATAAACAATATATAGTAATACAAAGTTTTTTTTTCAATCGTCATCATCAATAACAATGACAATAAAACATCATACACATAAATGACATTTCAATATTCTTGGAGGGAAGATCCAATTCACCGACAACTACGACGTTATCTTCAAGGCTATGCCACTCGGAGTGTGTTTTCCTATTCTTTAGCATGTTTTTCCTTATTTTTAGATTTTTTTTGAAGTCGAGCCGTACGACAGTGCGCTTAATGAGTCATTTAAAGGTTGATAATAGAGTATTTTCTGAATAACTTCAATTTTTGTTTTAAGCTCACTATTATTTTTGTATATCAAGGGGAGGACATCCTTGTTAAATATGTCACATATTACAACTGCAACATTGTACATCTTTCTATTAACAAAGTTTTTTGTCACAGCATCGTCATCATCTTTAGGTTCATCTAAGTTGGTTATGGTTTTTCCACCCATATCATACTGCCTATCCGCTGTAAGTTTAAAACCAATTCCTGGTGGCCCGGATAATATATATTTTTCATTATATTTCTGACGACCAAATTAATTAATTGTGTTGTTTCCTCGACTCATTTTTAATCTTAACTAAACTATTTTATTTTTATTTACTCTACTTATACTAAATATTTATTTTCTGGTATTCTTTGAAGGAAAAGCTACATTAATACGAAACTCATTTCATGTACTTTTGAATGTTAGCGCGAACCTTAGCGCGGATATATTTCAGAAAAAATCGTCGCCACAATTTTTGCGTGCTATACGTAATTCGTATCCTAAAGTTTTCATGTTTTCTTTTCTAACGTTAGTGCCATTTGCTTCTACAACGCGAAAGTGGATTTTCAACTATTCTATAAATCAAGACAAAAACTAGGAATAAGTTAGCAGTTCAAGATGACACGAGATTGGCCTTGATAAAAACGCAACCAAGAATTATGACACTTGTTAAGCAGAGCAACCTCAATCATCACATTAATCATGTATAATTAATACTTAATAAAAAATATTATCGTTTTTGTTTTTTTTACCAAACCTTTTTTTTTGTTTTGTCGGTCAAATATGGTGGATGGGAAAGTGGACTCGCGAACATTTTTATTAAATCGAAATTGATTTACGTTTAAAAAAAGGTTGGGAATCACTGGTCTATACCAATCGAGTCTCCGCCCCATGTAAAAAATCGAGGTTTCCTTCACAAATCACAAAATGCTAAAATAAGTTTAGCAGCACTTCCATACTCCCAGTACTATATTTTTTACTATTTCTTCTACAAATTACATTTAGACTAAGTTAATTATACTTATGGAAGACTTAACATTTTAAGGAAGAAACGGAGCAAATGGTTAAAATGTTAGAAATTCACCAATCCCGAGAAATGGAAAAGTTAAAAGATATTCATAGTGATAACATTTTTCACATGGAAAAGTCATGTCAAGATAACATAGAAAAATTTGAGAAGGAGTATCAAGAAAAAATTAATAAACTAATAGACAGTTACACTGAGAAAATATCAGAAATAAATAAACAACAAAATGATATCATAAAAAAAAAAGATGATGAGATTTGTAAATTAACTGAAGTTATTCAACAACAATGTACACGGTAAGGAAGCGACAATAAATTACTAAATCTTAATAATTAAAATAAATTAGTCGTACCAACTACACTTTATATAAATTGTCCACGCCTACAAACCAAAATAGACAGTTTTATTTTCAAACGAAACTAGGGTAGGAGTGATCCAAAAAATATAAAGAATAAAACGTACAAATACCAAATTTAATCAAACTTAGGAAAATAATGGAAGATATTTCTTTAAATGTATGAATTCAGAAAAAGTAAATGAACAATCCTATCAACACTAAGAATTATGAAAGTTACAGTCAATGTCAATGTCACATACGCTAATGGGTATATTCTTTTGAGTAATTATCACTTTCAGTTCTGTCACTTGAAGTAATCATGATCACTTCGACCCGATGTCAAGTAAATACATATTCAAAAGAACATGAAGTTATCAGTTTCACTTTTTTCACTTTGATCAGTGATAATTTACTCAAAAGAATACAGGCAATTTTGTACGACAAATTTATGAAACTCTTAGTTCCAAAGGGCGACGTTCCCCGAATAAAACATAGTCTCTGTTAAAACGGAAAAAGTTATTTTACAGCAGCAAAACAATTTTTTAAATCGATTAGATAGTTTGGAGATGATCTCCAGCTAACAAACAAAGAAACTTTATTATATCAACATAGATGACTTCTACAAACTTACCTGTACAATATGGTTTTTAATAATTGTAAGTGATTGTTATTTGCAATTGAAAGAAGTAGTGGTACGCAGTTCATAAGGATTTTTTATCGATGATATTTTTTAGTTTAAAAAATACTAATTTAAGTATATTTTGAACTTGTTACTTGTTTCCCAAATTCAAAATATTTTTATCGTAATTTTTGCTAAAAACAACCTTGCACCGAAAGGGATTCGAAAAACTATAAGAAACGAGGAAACCAATCCGTAAGAAAAGTTTAGACAGTTTTTCTACTAACTCAAAATCGCTTGCGGAATAATAGTGTCCCTAAACTTTCATAGATTTGAAAAAAACCTTAAAAGTTTAATTTTCGAAAACTACTTTATTTTTTATTTTTGATATGCAGATTTCTTAAAAAACGAATAGCTGGGGCCGTTGAAAAATTATAATAAGGCACAAGTTTGAAAACTTGCATAAAGAACCCCTAGTTGGTGATCGCGAATAGATCTACCTTAACCTTTACGGAGGGTGGAAGGGTAAAAAGTGAAAATATTGAGGGATGACTGAATAGGATACACTTTTGAAAATTGGTGTAGATGTCGTTATTACTAAGCCATAAAGATGTTTTAGATTGAGAACTTCAATAAATTGTTTTTTTTTGTTTGAAAGGTGTATTTTGTTGGGTATTCCTGATATAACATTTAATTGGGGGTCACGTTTTATATAGCAGCGTGGTTATTTAGATCTGTTAATATATAGAAAAAATTCTGTCAATATATTTTGTTGGGTATTGTAATTTAAGATTGTTTTTTTAGGCTTGTGACGCGATTTTCGTAGGCGGGGAGCGGGGAGCAAGGTCGTGCTCTGCGGCTCTTCTTCGTTCACGGCAGCGGAACATCGGTCAGTGGATATTTCTCGTGCAGACAGTCATCGGTCAAATGCTCAGCGCAGGGGTATCAGGTCAGCGGCTGCTACGTAAATTCGGGATATCCCTGCTCTCTCAACTGATCAACGGTCTGACTGCCTGAAGGTCAAAACATCCACTCGGGGGTCGGTTCTCGGGCGCCACCCTCGGGATTTAATGTGGTCGAGGGCCCACTTTTTGCACCGGGCAGCTTGTTACAGTGGAGAAACGGCAAGCCAGGGGTCAATTGCGTGTATTAGTGCTGGCTGCCGGCTGCCAATTGTTACATGTAATGGTAAAAATGGGACTAGGTAATAAAACAAACGGTTATAAAACATCCTGTATCCTGTATTCCATTCTTTCATACAAAAGATATGGCCTAAAACTAACTTACAATCTAAAATGTACAATAATATAAACAAATAAAACAGTCTGGAGGGCAAGAGTATGTTTTAGAGCTGTTCACGGTCGCTCATTCTGTTCGGTTGCGCTGAAGACGGTAACCCGGTGGTATCATTCGCGACGCCATTCACGTATCTCGTACTATTCGGTCGCGACGCTACTCACGACGGCTTGTACGCAAATTATCGCGCCTCGCATCTAAAATCCGCGTTCCCGGTTCACGGCGCTTCGTATAAAACTGGACCGACGGCGGTATACGCGGTATGTAACAACAACCCGGCGTCGATCGGCGATAGGCGGCGTCTCTACACGGCGACGGTCTTTATACGCGGCGGCGGCGATAGGCGTCGGGGCGGCAGTTGTTAGCGCCCTTGTCAACGGACCTCGGCGGGCACCTGGCGGTAAACACATTCCTGGTCAATACGAAAATAATAACAAACTTACGGCATCAGTGCGTGTGTGCATCGGTGACGGTAGGAAGGAAAGAAAGGAACTGACGCTGCCCGTTCTTATAAGGGTCCTCGACAGCATCAGCAGGATGGAGCGACATTGCCCGTTCTTATAAGGGTCCTCGACAATGTCGACCAATAGCGGTAGGAAATTAGGAAAGGAACCGTCACTGCCCGTTCTTATAAGGGTCCTCGACAGTGACGGTAGGATGACACAACATTGCCCGTTCTTATAAGGGTCCTCGACAATGCTGGCCATTAGAGGGGTAGGACGTAAGGAAGGAAGTGTATGGTAAACACCATATACACACAAGCCTAGCCTCACCTACATCACTAGACCAGGAAGGCGCGGCCCAGCAGGCGACCCAGTCCAGTCCGTTTGGACTGTTGACCCGGGTGGAGACCGTTTGGTTCTCAGCGAAATAATGGTCTGCTGGGACTTAAATAGACGGCCCGAGCTCCCACTACGCTGACGTGTGACGGTGTGCGGTGATCGCGCATACGATACTGCTGTATGCGGCGCGCGGTTACTATGATCGGACGCTCTGAAAATCTCGGAAAATGATATTTCCCGGCATAGCGCGGTGAATCTAATTATATTCCGGTAATCTTGAAATCTTTAACATTGTTTTCCCGCAAGAATCAGATTTTTCGGATGTTAAATAAAGAAATAAAACCCCGGCGAACATACACTTGCCCAAAAAATTAGTAACTTCGTTACACACCCCCCCTTCTTCGGAAAATATTTATTACATAAATATTTACAATAAAAACCTAACCTGATACAATTCTAAACTTAACCTAATCTTCTCGTCTTCTTCGGTGGCTGGTGGAATGGATTCCTCATGGCTGGTAGTGGTGGTTCCATGACGGTCTAGTAGCGGTGGCTCCTCATGCTACGCATGGTACCTCACCATTTCCCATGTTGAGCCTAAGGCTGACGGCGGCCAGAAGGGTAGCCGGTTTGGCGGATCTTTCGGCTTAGAGGTCGTGAGCCGGTTTAAGATCCTTAATATGTATATGCCGTATCTTTTTACCATCCAAACCCTTTAAGTCGTACACCACCGGCGACACAACTTTAATAACGGTGTAGGGTCCGGAATACTTCGGTGCTAGTTTTGCGGCAAAGCCTTTGGCGGCGGACGAGAGAGGATTCTCACGCTTAAACACTTTATCACCCACGTGGCATCTCCATTCTCGGTGGCGCAGATTATAATGGTGGCTCTGCGTAGTAAAAGCTCTTCCTAGGTTTACTCGAACCAGCTCGTAAGTCTCATTCAGCTTCTGTAATTTCTCGGAATGGCGGGTCACTTGAGCTGCGTCGGGTTCAGCGGTCGGTATTTGACTTTGTCCCTCGGCACCATTGTTTAGTAAGCGTCGGTTCAATGAATTCGGCGGATCGAGTTCACGGCCGAAGTTAAGGAAAGCTGGAGAAAATCCGGTAGAATCATGCCGAGCGGTATTTATTGCAAACATAAGCTCGGGTAAGTGGACATCCCATTTTCTATGATCGGATTCGCAGAATTGAGCGATCATAGTCTTCATGGTCCTATTGGTCCTTTCTACGGGATTAGCTTGTGGAGAATACGGTGGAGTAAGTCGGTGAGTGATTCCCATCTCCCGAAGCAGGCTTTTAAAAGTTTGGCCGGTATATTGAGTCCCATTGTCTGAAATGACGAACCTTGGGCATCCAAATCGGGTGATGATTCCTTCGTAGAATGCTTGGCTCACTGCTTTGGCGGTAGCTTTACGAATGGGGCGGCATTCTACCCATTTGGTGAATCTATCCTGAAAAACAACCATGTAATTGTTTCCTTTTGCGGAGCGCGGTAACGGTCCTACTAAATCGGTACTGACGGTTTCCCATGGTTGCATGTTCTTCGACTGTTGCATCATGCCTGGCGGTGGTTGTTGTGATACTTTGAATCGCTGACAGGTGGAACAACTTTTCACATACTGAGCGATTTCTCGGAACATCCCTGGCCAGTAGTATCGTCGGGCGATTCGAGCTGCAGTTTTGGCAATTCCCAGATGTCCAGCAGTGGGTTGGTCATGATTTTCTTCTAGAACGGCTTTTCGAGCTGAACGGGGAACGCATATCTTCCACGGATCAGTCATTTCAGTTTCGGTCAGATCGGTTTTATCCCAGAAGTGGCGGTAAAGTAGACCATCCTTGATGCAGTAGTCGGGAAAAGCGGACGGGTTACCTTCGACGGCGACTTTCTTAGCTTTATACCAATTACACGGTGTGAATTCTTCGAGTGTGAGTATCGGATCTGATGGTTCCTCTTGGTCTTCCACATCGACTGGATCCCGGGATAATGCATCGGCTACTCGGTTTAAAATCCCCTTTCGGTATTTTATCTCAAAATCGAACTGCTGCAGATACATACTCCATCGTGCCAATCTTCCAGACGGACTTTTGATCGAGTGGAGCCATCGAAGGGACTGATGGTCGGTGACGACGGTAAAGTGATAGCCTTCCAGATAGGGCCTCATTTTCTCAATGCCCCAAACAATAGCCAGGCACTCTTTTTCGGTGACCGAAAATTTCTTCTCGTTCGGACTCAAACTGCGGCTTGCATAAGCAATCACATGGTCACCTTCGGGGCCATGCTGAATCAAAGCCGATCCTAGGCCAGTGTCGGAAGCGTCGGTTTGAAGTACAAACGGTCGGGAAAAATCGGGACAAGCTAATACGGGAGCATTTGTCAGGCAGGTCTTCAAATGTTCAAAGGCGGCTTGTTGTTCGGTAGACCAGGACCATCGCACTCCTTTCTTTAATAACCGGTTTAAAGGAGCCGCGATCTGTGAAAAATTCTGCACGAAACGGCGGTACCAAGATGCTATACCCAAAAAGCGTCGGAGGCCACGAACGCTGGTCGGTTCTGGAAGACGTTGGATAGCAGAAACTTTTTCGGGATCGGTTCGAATACCTTCGGCGGTAACTAAATGACCCAAGTAACGTAGAGATCTTCTTCCAAATTGACATTTTTCCGGATTCAGCTTTAAGTTGGCTTCTCGTAGTCGGCGGAACACTTCTTTCAGGTTTTGGAGGTGCTCTTCAAAAGTCTCTCCCAGGATAATTATGTCATCCAGATAGGCAAAGCAGAACGGGTCCAACTCCGGTCCTATGATGCGATCCATTAGACGTTGAAAAGTGGCCGGAGCGGAATGCAATCCAAATGGCATCACTCGGAATTGAAATAACCCCATTCCTGGTACAGTAAAAGCGGTAATCGGTTTACTTTCTTCTGAGAGCGGTACCTGCCAGTATCCTTGTTTAAGATCAATGCTGGAGATATATCGGGCCCTTCGGAGTTTATCCAGTATAGCATTGATGTACGGCAACGGATAGGCGTCCTTCTTGGTAACACTGTTTACTTTCTGAAAGTCTATGCAAAATCGGTTTTTACCATCTTTCTTGCGCACTATCACTACAGGAGAGCTCCAGGGACTATCCGATGGTTCGATTATTCCATCCTTCAGCATACTTCTCACTTCTGTATTAATAATCTCCTGCATCCTCGGATTTTGTGGTCGGTATCGCTGTTTGATCGGTTCTGGCTCCAAAAGTCTTATCGTATGTTGAATCAGCGGGGTCGTACCTTGTATGTTCTCAAACTTCGGTAGTTCTTCATTGAGAAATCGTTGCAAACGGACTTCCTCTTGGCTGTTGAGAATTAGATTCGCTCCAGAGCTGACTTGTCCTATTGGGCTACAAAAGTTAGGCGATTGTAATACTTCATTATTAAGGTACAATCGGCCAGAGCCAAGGTCAAGACGGAACCGGCGACGAGCCAATATGTCCATTCCCAGTACGATCTCGGATGTCAAATGCGGTAGGTAGCTTAGTTCTTCGGTTAGCGTCGTACGCCCAAACTGCAACGGAATACGGTAGGCTTCGGTAACCTCCACGATGCCACCATGTGCCACTCTTGCATGCTGAACCATCGGTCGTACTCTTCTACATTGTCGTTGGCGACATAGTTCCACGGCTAGGTCTCCCATGTAGGAATTCGCGGCACCGGTATCGATGAGGGCGGTAAACGGGGTATCGTAGATAAATACACAAGCATGGGGGCGGTTGTCAATCACTGCAACAGGACTCTGGCTTGACGGTCGCGAGGTTTTACTAATGCGGGGCTGTACTGACCTCGTAGCGGGACAGCGCCGATCTAGTTTTCCGGACACGGACAATCACGGGACATCACACCTCTCCTCCGGCATCTTGAACAGAACAACTGGAATCTTCCCTTGCACTGATCTCGGATATGTCCGGTTTCTCCACATCGCCAACACAATATAGATGAGCTATCCTGAGACGAGAACGGTCTGCGTGGCGGTCGTGATATGCCATCGTTTGGCCCAGTCTCTCGGGATTGCTGAGGGTGTGCTCGTTGTGGGTTCAACTGCCAAAGCAATAATTCCGTCTCTCGGACGACCTTAGTGAAAGTAGCGACATCGGTAAAATCTGTCTTCCGGATATATTGACGGTAGTCGGGAAGTAGATTACGGTACAACCACTGAAGCTCTTGCGTCGGATCAATATTTCCATGCCTGCGAATGAGGGTCTGCATGTCGGTAATATAGCGGCTGGCTGGCTCATTCTTTCTTTGCAGGCATCGACTGATTTCTGCCTCCAGGTCATCGGCATAATTCAACGGAAAGTAGTAGATACGGAAATCGGCGAGAAAGTCGTCCCAAGTAGTCCAATTGCTACGGTTATTGCGGAACCATAAGGAGGCCTTCCCTTGCAGAAGCTCTGGCATTTGTGGCAATAAACGGTCCGTCCTGACGCTGTGTGACGTACATATCTCCTCTAAACGTTCGATGAAGGTTATCGGATCGTTGTCACCATTGAAGTAGACATTCCATTTATGGACTTTCAGTGGCGGCAGCGGACTACTTGAAGCATACCCCGGAGGTGTGACGTTGGCGGCGGTAGTAACGGTCGGCAATGGAGCAGTAATACTAATAGTCGGTCCGGTCAAGCTTGATGACGGTGCGGTGACACTGGTAGCAGGCGGAAAACTAAACGGACTGGGCTGCGGCAATGGTGTGGTCCTACCATCTCTGATGAAACTAATCAGACGTTTCTTCAAGATCTCGGTTGTTCCGGTGATGTTGAGTCCAAACTTGGCCAACTCTTGAATGACGTCTTCTTTCTTCAACTGGTACACCCAACTTACCCTTGTATCACTTGGATCGGTTTGTGTCGAGCGGCTGGCGGCACTTGTAGTCGGTGGCGGGTCTTCAGTCATCTTGTTCGGTACTGCTTCTTCTGTCGGTGCTTGGAGCTGGCGATGCTTCTGGTTGAGCGGTCGGCTTCGAACTGATACTATTTCGGACGGTTCTTAAATTAATAGTATTATCGGTGTGGTGCGGTCGGTGGGGGTATATACTATCGGTGCGCGCATACTCTCCCTCCAGTCTACTCTCCGGTTCGCATGCGCAACGCAAGCGCGTTCGACATCAATATATTAACATAAGTCGGTAAAACTGGCCGTATCTCGCGGTACAATAAAAATTAACCTTTCTACGGTCGAAAAATGGAATCTACGACCCAAGATTATTCGAAAAAGACATACGGCTCACATTTTACCTCGCGCATGCGCAGAACAAATTTTCGTAAAAAGTCGGTATTCTTACAGTTTTAGGCCCCAATTACCTCCTATAACAAAATTTACCTGAATCGGTTCATATACATTGCTACGGTCGATGGACGCAGAATGGAATACTCGGATTACCTATTATCACGACTATTTTAACTAAACGGACTTGATCGGCGGTGGAGAAACATTCCCTCAACGTCGGTACTCCTTCAACAAAATACTTTCAACGGTGACGGTAAAAAAAAACAGCAATACTCCTTCGGTAACATGGTCCACCACAGTCACGCCCAACTGTCTCCCGGTGTCGGCCAATCTCGGTACTACCTCAGTATTGCTCTTCTTTCCGGTCCTATGCTCTTCCGGTTATACTCTTTTCAAGAGTTATGCGCTTTTCAAGTCGTTTTCCTAGTCCCTATCTTTCGAATCAAACGTTTTGAGAGTCCCCGCTCTTCCTGTCAACGTTTTGGAGTCCCTGCTCAACAATTTCGAGTCCCTGCTCTTCCTATCCAACTTTTGAAACATTTGGAAGTCCCTGCTCTTCTGGACAAACATTTTAGAGTCCCTGCTCGGGCGCCAAATTTGCGTCGCGATTTTCGTAGGCGGGGAGCGGGGAGCAAGGTCGTGCTCTGCGGCTCTTCTTCGTTCACGGCAGCGGAACATCGGTCAGTGGATATTTCTCGTGCAGACAGTCATCGGTCAAATGCTCAGCGCAGGGGTATCAGGTCAGCGGCTGCTACGTAAATTCGGGATATCCCTGCTCTCTCAACTGATCAACGGTCTGACTGCCTGAAGGTCAAAACATCCACTCGGGGGTCGGTTCTCGGGCGCCACCCTCGGGATTTAATGTGGTCGAGGGCCCACTTTTTGCACCGGGCAGCTTGTTACAGTGGAGAAACGGCAAGCCAGGGGTCAATTGCGTGTATTAGTGCTGGCTGCCGGCTGCCAATTGTTACATGTAATGGTAAAAATGGGACTAGGTAATAAAACAAACGGTTATAAAACATCCTGTATCCTGTATTCCATTCTTTCATACAAAAGATATGGCCTAAAACTAACTTACAATCTAAAATGTACAATAATATAAACAAATAAAACAGTCTGGAGGGCAAGAGTATGTTTTAGAGCTGTTCACGGTCGCTCATTCTGTTCGGTTGCGCTGAAGACGGTAACCCGGTGGTATCATTCGCGACGCCATTCACGTATCTCGTACTATTCGGTCGCGACGCTACTCACGACGGCTTGTACGCAAATTATCGCGCCTCGCATCTAAAATCCGCGTTCCCGGTTCACGGCGCTTCGTATAAAACTGGACCGACGGCGGTATACGCGGTATGTAACAACAACCCGGCGTCGATCGGCGATAGGCGGCGTCTCTACACGGCGACGGTCTTTATACGCGGCGGCGGCGATAGGCGTCGGGGCGGCAGTTGTTAGCGCCCTTGTCAACGGACCTCGGCGGGCACCTGGCGGTAAACACATTCCTGGTCAATACGAAAATAATAACAAACTTACGGCATCAGTGCGTGTGTGCATCGGTGACGGTAGGAAGGAAAGAAAGGAACTGACGCTGCCCGTTCTTATAAGGGTCCTCGACAGCATCAGCAGGATGGAGCGACATTGCCCGTTCTTATAAGGGTCCTCGACAATGTCGACCAATAGCGGTAGGAAATTAGGAAAGGAACCGTCACTGCCCGTTCTTATAAGGGTCCTCGACAGTGACGGTAGGATGACACAACATTGCCCGTTCTTATAAGGGTCCTCGACAATGCTGGCCATTAGAGGGGTAGGACGTAAGGAAGGAAGTGTATGGTAAACACCATATACACACAAGCCTAGCCTCACCTACATCACTAGACCAGGAAGGCGCGGCCCAGCAGGCGACCCAGTCCAGTCCGTTTGGACTGTTGACCCGGGTGGAGACCGTTTGGTTCTCAGCGAAATAATGGTCTGCTGGGACTTAAATAGACGGCCCGAGCTCCCACTACGCTGACGTGTGACGGTGTGCGGTGATCGCGCATACGATACTGCTGTATGCGGCGCGCGGTTACTATGATCGGACGCTCTGAAAATCTCGGAAAATGATATTTCCCGGCATAGCGCGGTGAATCTAATTATATTCCGGTAATCTTGAAATCTTTAACATTGTTTTCCCGCAAGAATCAGATTTTTCGGATGTTAAATAAAGAAATAAAACCCCGGCGAACATACACTTGCCCAAAAAATTAGTAACTTCGTTACAGGCTAAGTAATGTGATCAGACGATATGCTATATTTCAATGTTATAATCGTAGCATTTTAACTTCATTATATTTAAGCTATTTTATTTTTTTAATTAATTTTTTTTTTGATATTTTTCTCACCCTACCCCCGAGCGGTAAAGGGGCTATTGGGGCTGGAGCAAGCCAAACATCGCTTATACATGTCTGTAGTTCCTGTGTGCACATTTTCCGATACGTTGATAAGATTTTCGGTATAAAATTATATAATTTATGTTTAACCAAAATTTACGGATTTTTAATTTTTATTATATTTTGTTAATTTATTGGCGTATAATTTTATCGTTCTTCATAGAATAATAGTGTTTCTAATTTCTGTTAATATTGAAACGCTTATTTTATACTTGAAAAATGTATAACTGTTTCAAATATCTCGATTGGCCCTTCTGTGTGCATTTTTCCAATCATTAGACCTTAGTAGGTGATGTTGCAATTCTGAATGGCATGGCAGTAAACTAGAAGTGTTTATATTTCTCAATTTTTTTTTATCAAGAGGTTAATCGATACTTTTTATTTGGTAATTTCTCATAAACGGTTCGAAACGTGCGCTATTTATGGTGAGAGGAGAAAAACGAAGACTTCTAGTTTGGAAAATACCTCATCATTTACATTGTCATCATCAAGATAAGAAAAAGCTTGACGAAAATCATCCGATTTTAATATTGTTAAAGGTATTTTTTCTTTTTTAAAAAATAATGAATTGTAATCGCATCTAGTTAACGAGTGGAAGCATGAAATAGATTTTGGTATCTGCATCCTCGTGAACAGGGTATGAAAAATTGGATTCGACCGTGTAAATGAGCTTGTCATCTTCGACTTCTTCGAATAGCATTTATCAAAATTTATATTTTATTTTTTATAAAAGAATTAAGCTCCTTTTTACTCCAACCCTGTACGATGACGTTAATCAAAGCCTATTTAAAATTATCACAAATTATGTGAATTTGAGAACCACAACCATAAGTAATATTTTGAAAAATATTTTTGAAGTCTCACCAAACCAGTGTAAAAGGTAAATGTTAGAGAGTAGCAGATTTATCTGTCTTGCAAAATACTCCATCTAAATGGCAAAATGACATTGTAATCGGGAAAGAACTAATTTTTTCAATATCGGCATTATTTTTCGACATCGATATTCCGAGCATTCGTCCAATTAGATCTCTCTGCCCAGAGGAGGATTTAGCCTCTCTTTTTAGGGAGCAAAGAAAAGATCAAAATAACCCCACTCTATTCGTATACAAGACAGTATAGTATGACAACCGAAAGCGAATTGTCAGCTGGAGGGATTCAGCGACACCCACATTCTTAATGCAGTAGGCAGACAAGTCTATTTTTTCCTGAATTCGAAGCTATTAGAGGATGGGCTCAATACTTCCTGAACTTGACTTCAAAAATTTTATATTTCTTTACTGGTTGCTAAAATTGGGCTTTTGAAATTAAACATTCACTGATAAATTTTCGCCCAAAAAGAATCCAGTGACCGTCTGCATGACCGTTGGCCTCCTTTGATGTGATATTTACTGAGCTAGTGCCTTTTGACACTCATGCTCCTTTAGGTTTTCTCCTTTGAAAAGTTATGTTCACGAGAGTTTTTGAGACTGGATTTACGGCAATATTTGCTCCTTAAGATGTTAGGGATTTATTTTTACAATTTTTCTGTCTTATACAGTTAATTTTGTTTTTTGTTTTAGCTTTATAATGTTGATATTAAATCAATTCATAGGTATTTTAGAGAAGGCAGGACACCATATTTGTTTTTAAGGAGGTCTGATGTGTGAGTTTATAATTCTAAACAACTTTCTGTCTGGTCAGAAATTGGGCTTGATCTAGGATTAGGGAACTGGGATGTGTTTGTGGTTTTGTTAGTGGGACTTGTCTTTTTATTAGTAAGTCATGAAGTTTCTATTTTTAGTTCGTTGCGAATACCTGTGTTGCTTATGTACCATGGCTCGTTAATTATTATTCTTAAAGTTTTGTTTTGTATCTTTTGTAATGTTTGCGACTGGGCACCACACCGCACAGCACTACATTATTGTTGTCTTCATAATTTGTGTGTATAGTAGAAGTTTGTTTTTAATGAATAATTTACTATTTTTGGCCAACAGGGGGTATATTTGGGGATCAGTTGTTTTTGTCGGTATGTGGATAGTCCATATTAGTTTGTGGTCCATCGTATCTCCCAGATACTTCATGGACTTACCCATTGCATCAGGGCGTCATCCATGTTAATGCATCTATGGAGTATTCTGTGGTTGTTTCTGAATAATGAATAATTTACTATTTTTGGCTAACAGGGGGTATAATTGGGAGATCAGTTGTTTTTGTCTGTATGTGGATAGTTCATGTTAGTTTGTGGTCCATGGTGTCTCCCAGATACTTTATAGACTTACCCATTGCACCAGGGCGTCATCTATGTTAATGCATCTATGGAGTGTTCTGTGGTTGTTTCTGAATATAATGGTCTGATTTTTTTCTGGATTGATTTTGATTTTTGAGTTTGTGAGTCTATGTGAGTTTATAGATTATTTATTACTGTGATAATTTTTCTATTAGTGCTGTATATTCCTGTGTCGTCTATGTATATTGACAGTTTTATGTTTCGGATTTTTGGAATGTCAGCGGTATATGTGTTACATAAAAGGGGAGCTAAGGGGAACCTCGGCCTCTATTAATTTGATTTCACATAGGTACGAGTATGTTTTTACTTTGACATTTCTAATTTTGAGATATGACTTAATTTAATGTGTATAGTTTGGGTTAATTTGTAGATGTAATGAAGTTCATACAAGAGCCCTTTGTGCCAGGCTTTGTCAAAGGTGTTTTCGATGTGACCTTGTCGACTAGTCTGGCTAATGTAGTTCCGTAGAGTGTTCTCTTCTGAACCCAAACTGTTCCTCAGGGAGTGTTTATAACGTCTGTTTAGGAATAGTTCCTCACATATTTTTGCTATTGTGAGGTGAGACTTATGGGGCGCCAATTTTGAGTAAAGTATACTTTTTATCCGATTTGGGGAAATTTATTACTATTGCGATTTTCCAGCTATCAGGGTATATTTCGAATTTGAATGAGGTGTTGGTATAGGGTAGTGTCCGGAAGGATTTTTAGTGTTTTGTTGATGATTCCGTCTTGACCTGGATTTTTTTCCTTTAGGAGAATTTTATTGTTTTTTAATTTGTCTTTGGTTACAGGGGGGGGGGGATTAAGTCTGTATTAGGGGGGATTGGGTCTGTTTGAGGGAATGGCGGTAGAGATAAAGTTAGCTACATTTTCTATTCTGGTTTTCCAGTATGTTTGTGAATTCTTCGATTTTTTCTTGGTTGGTGTGGGCAAGACCATTTGGACCGTGTAGACGGGCGATTTTAATTTAGTTCTGTTAAGGAAAAGTTTTGTGGCTCTCCGTTCTGAAGGGAAACCTCCCATTTTGCATTTTTGTGCGCGTTAATCTCATTTATGATTCTCTTTGTCAGTCTGTTGGCCTCTCTTATTAAATTTAGATTCAGGTAATTTTTGCCCCTTCTTAGACTGTTTCTTTCTCTAATTAGTGCTTTAGTTTCATGAGGGATGTAGTAAGGGTTGTTATGCTTATCTAGTTCCTCCTCACTGTTGCTATCCATTGTAATTGTTTTTGCTCTTTTTTTCCTGTTATCACAGTTTTCACTGCAATTTTTACTTTTCAACTGCTCGATCTCCGATCACCGGGCTGCAAGCACTACTTTGTCGTTATATTTTGTCTTTCTTCTTTCTGATAGGTAACACTTTTACTGCTTTCCGGAATTTTGTTAAGTATTGAAAAATACTGAACAATAGATTTATGCCTATATGCTTTTGCTACTAGCTTAGGTTGCATAATAACGATGACTACGTCAATTTTCAATAGTGTGCCGTACCATTCAGTCATACTTCAATATATTTAATTTTCACCGGCTCGTCCCCTCGTTCAACAACCTGTTTTAATTTACAAAACTTTTAAAAAATCTTGGAGACAAAACTATAAAATAAAAGTTAAACACAACCTCGGGGCTTTAAAGTGCCTGTGTTTTACCACCCATTTTTTAAAAGTTTTTCTTTGTATATATTTGTAAACGTTTTTTACAGGATTACAAATGATATATCAAATTTGCATAATCAAGTATCTAGCTGTAGCTGCGATAAAAAGTTACTCTTACTTAAGAAATGCATTTCAAAAATGGATAAGCTTTTCCAAAGGTCTGAAAAGGAGTATATACGGCAAATTGATAGGCTACAACAAGAACTAGAAATAAAAAATACTGCTTTACAAGTAGGTAATTTATTATTATTTAACAATTCAGTAACATTGGTTCTTTTTGAACACAGACAATTTTTAGAATGGAAAATAGCTTTAAGCAGGAATTTTTTATAAAATTGGCCCATTTAAAATAAAATAATCTTATTTAGTTACTTATCAAGTGGCGCTCTATTAACTTGATGTTATGTACTAGTGTTTTTGGTAAATCCTTTCTATCTTCAATGTTTAATTTTTATAAATATCATCTTACCCAAAATCTCCCTTATTAAATTTTAAAAAGGAAAATTAGGATAAAAAATTTGTATGTTACACACAAGCCTACCTAATAATAAGTGTTCTCGTTCCTGATCATTCGAATTTTGATTTTATTCATACTATTATTATTAATATGTAGCCTGATTAGTTAACGCTATGTAACGGTTATATCTAAGAGACCTGTCGTAACAGGATTTGGGAATAAAAAATAACAAGATATGACCAAAAGAGTTCAATTAAAAATAAGTAAAAGCACCAGTAATCGACACTATTGGAAGGTTTTATGAAATTAAAATTTTTTATTTATGACCCAGTCTTTGACACCCTTTGCACTAATTTTTGACACCCCAATAAAAGACATGAAAACTGCGGAAATGCGATTATATTTTTAATTGTTAAACGGAATACAGTGTAACTTAAATAAAAACGTTTTTGTTAACAAATTCTAGAAAAGAAGATGTATAAGTTGGCTGAAGGAAGTTAAATATTATATTATATTAGCATTCAGAAATATCTACAGTATTTGAAAATAAGTATGCAAGTCTATTTCCAATATTTTGAGCCTGGAGTTGAGGCAAAATTTTTTTGAAGTATCTTCTTTTTTATAAAAAATACGTCATTTTCCACCATCCTAAAAGTGTTTCTTATTCATTAATATTCTTCAGTGACATGATTTCAATCTCTCCTTCTGAGAATTTCTTTTGAATAACACGTGCATAACGCTATTGGATGGTTTTATGATTTACACCCAAAAATTTTACTAGTACAAAGTCACTAATAGTGTATTTTTTATGAAGGGGTTATAAATAAAGTCATCTTAAGATTTATATTAATCTGTCAGACACGTCATCAAGACTATCTCCGTTGTTGTTTTGGTATTTTATAAGAAAACATATTATTTTTGTAATACTGGCATGATACTTATGCAGACGACGACTGGAACTTATGAAGACCAATAGTCGACACATGGTCCAGTATGAGATCATTTATGATTTAGTTGAACCAGTGTTTGACAATCGTTAAATATAAGTTAAAAGCTAAGTTTACAATCCAAAAAAATTGTTATAAATCAACGCTTACAATTTGTCAATTCCTGGATTCTTATGAATCCAGTAAAAGGCGTAATGTATCGATCACTGGATTAGTTATGTTTTGGCGGCTCCAGTGTTTGACATCCTCAAAGAATATGATTAGAATAAAAATTCATGCAACATAATTACGTAAATGGAACGTTATAGACTTTAAATATACCCAAAATAAAGGCTCGGTCCATACTTCTGTAGAAAAATAAGTAATAGATACTTTTTGTAAGCACTTACCTTGGCAAAAACCTTTAGCTAAATCACATTTCACCCAATCTCAACTCATTTCCCCATTTTTTTTTTGATACCTGTAAATCTATTCTAATATGTGCTATTTTGCAATGCTGCAAATTG
The DNA here is from genome assembly GCA_034092305.1 of Diaprepes abbreviatus. Lineage (NCBI taxonomy): Eukaryota > Metazoa > Arthropoda > Insecta > Coleoptera > Curculionidae > Diaprepes > Diaprepes abbreviatus. The sequence continues at coordinate 10,427,336 of JASJET010000137.1, read as the reverse complement.
TTAGGAATTTCCCGACTCCCCTATCCTTTGTAAGTAGAAATTAATTTTTAAATTATTTATAAAATTTAATTGGATTAAAAAGAAAAACCCAAATTACAGAACTTTAAGCTCTATCTCGCCGTTGCGATAACAATTAGAGGAAAACCGCCTAAACATAATTTGTATCCACTTGACAGAGATCTAAAAAGTGTAATCTACATTTAAGACTGGCCAAAGGGGCAATTTTATAACTGTAAACTTGTAAATGTTGCTATGTTAAGAAATAGATAGATACATACATTGTATTAAAGATGCTTTGAGAAATTGATAATGCAATAAAAAAAACTACCTTTTAAAAAGGTCTGTTTGGTCATCAAAAGTAATAAAAACTCACATGTGAAGCCAACTTATATAATCCTTGTTATTAATTGTAAGTTTTTACATCATTTTAATCAAATTCTTTTGCCCATATCTGTCAAAATTTTTACATTAAATACTTATTATAAATAGTAAAAACATTAAAATGTATTGGTAATTATTCGGAATACTGGAAACACGGAATTTTGCTCTTATTTTTTACCTATCCCCTATTTTGGGGGGTTTTCACACACAAAAATCTGAAGTTTTTTTGGCGGTCGCATATAGTTTTCCCAAAAAAAAAAGTTTTTCACTTTCACACCATATTTAAATATACTAAAATATAGTAGAAAACACAAAATCAAGGTGAAAAAAAAATGAATGAACTTTGTACATGGCGGGCAAATCGCGCATTGTTGCCACATGTTTAATGACCATAAAATTTCAACTCTAATAGCAATTCAATAATTCACTCTACTTTTTTTCTCTTAAAAGTGAATATTAAATAATGGATAGACTGATTTTTGCAAAAAGATAAGCTGTAATAAAATATCAGTGACGTTACAGTGGGGTACATCATGATAAAATTAGTTAAAGTATTCTGAAATTTGGTCAGTGCAAGTCAACTTGTCCAGGCAGAGTCAAACGAATCATGTAATTTTTAAGTACATAGAACAAATCTATCCTCTCTGCAATAACATGTCTGAGCCAGGTTAGTTCAGGTTTATATAGTATGTATTTATGTATGTAGTAATGGCTTGTAGAAAGCGAGACAAAAATGAAAACTAGTTATTATGGTCCGTCCATTCGTCTGTCCAACACCTTATATTTTCAACAGTTTTTCATTTAAAAAAATTTGGCAATGAAATTTATTACAGTTAAGTCCAGTTAGTCTTTATATGTTATTATTTTTGTTTTACTTTCTACAAGCCATCTACTGTAGGATCCTGAACCAACTTCTCCTAAATACATGTTTGACTAAATAGCCAGGGAAATGCTTACCAAATTTAAGAAATTTTTCACCAATTTCAGCTTTTTGTGATGTCACACTAAAACTTTCACAAAATTAAGAAATGTTATTTCGTATTTCTCTGATATCATTGTTAGCTTTGTCACATTTCAAGTTACAAACCACTAAGTTTTCCATCCAAATAAAATTTAAAAACTACGTTAATATGACAACACCACATTTCGCAACAGATGTTTCTTGTTCTAAGCTTTCAAAATGGAAAGCAAATGTAAAAAATAGGACTAATTGACAAGAAAACAGTTTTTCTTAGTTTTTATTGAAAATTCACATTTTCCTGCAGTTTTTTAATGCTTATTTTGTTAAGATGTTCAAGTATTTTTCGAGGGGTGGCAAAATCTGAAGACTATTTAGGGACGCCAAAAAAAAAAACTTTAGATTTGTGTTTTACAAGCTGAAAATAGGGGTATGCAAAACATAAAGGAACAATTCGTTTCCAGTATTTCGAATAACAATTAAATTCACTAAATAAAAGTAAGGTTTTATTGCCCTTATAAATCTATTCAAATTATTTCAAACGTCATTTTAGCAGTGGCTCATCAAGTGAAGGCTTTTGAAACTTTTTGTTTCTACTTTTCTTTGGTTTAAATTTATTACCAATTGTATTAACGACAGTTGAGTAACCTTTTGCCATTTCTTCGTCTGTTATATCTTTTTCTTTTTTTCTTTCGACCTCATTTAAAAGTTTATTGTAATCATTTTCCATCATCTTCTCCACTTCTGGATTCAATCCTCCAAATGAAAGTCTCCCATCGATTAATCCTTTACAAATAGTAATACTGGCTTCTCGAAAAATAATATTGCCATTTCTTCTCATTTCTTCAGTAATTTCGTTAGAATACATTGCTTGTCCCTCAGCGTCTTCCTGTTCCTTTAACACTTTCTCTTTTGTTTTCTTCATAAATTTCATATCCAGTATCGCCTTGGATAGTTTAACTTCTTTATCCATCTTAAATATTATTTTGTTTTCAAGTCTGAGTTAAAAATGTACTTCTAAATAAAAAGCTTGGTTAGGTAAAGAAATAAACGATAGCATAGACGTAAGAGAAATTAATATTACTTAATATATACTGCGGATCCTATAAAGGAAAGTTGGTATACGCGTAAAAAGAGATAGATCGTTTTCCATCATCCAATGACGTTAGGAGTATTATGCTTAACTCCGCCATTAAAAAGAGAGTACTACTCCTCAAAGACGATCGATCTCTTTTTAAGAGTAATAGAAAGAGATACTACTCATCTATCTCGCTTCTTCTCTTAAGTGAGACACAACCATAAATTAAATAAGGTAGGCAAATAAAACGCTCCTATTTACTGCCCTCGATTCAAGAGTTTTAAGCTCGGGTGCATCAAACCCTGAGTAGCTCCGAGCACATCTGAATAAAGCGGTTAAAGTGTTAATTTGAACGGTAAATAACTTACAAATTATTTTTTTTCGGAATTTGTTTTTTAATATGCATAGCAAAACATATTGAAGACAAAAAGGTAAAAATATTATTTTATTACTTATTAGTATTGAGTTTTGTCTGGTGTCACGGCATTTTCGGCCATAAATATTTCGCAATTTGTTAAAAAAAACTATGAACGTAAGTCCGATATCTTGTGTAATAATCTTATTTGTGTGTCTCCATTTCATGTAAGGGGAAAGCAGATTTGACAAGCGCCGAGGCATAATGCACTACTTGAATACAGCGAGTGTTTCTTGCACCGGAGCAGCTCTGAGCTGTTCATGTCAATGAATCGAGGGCAGTAATGTAGAGATGAGGATGAGTCACGCACATATTAAAAGTAACTGTCCTGCTGATCGTGTAATAAACTGAAAATGTCTAGACCATGCTATCCGCCATATTGGAGAAAGTTCACTTATAACAACAGAGAATACACTGTCGCCATAGGAAAATAATACTGAATATAATCGATTATCTCTAAGAGTGAGTCCACACGATAAGAAAAATTTCGGCGTAGGCGTATTACGCCCATTTATGTTAAAATTGTCTCGTCCACACGGGCAACTTTTATCGTGCAGTCGTAAAGTGTTGTGTATGTTTTTTTGTGGTAACCTAACTTTTTTCTGATTTTTTGATAATATTTATTTATGTATAAATTGAAATGAAAGAAAATAAAAAAATAATTGCAGCAATGTTGTTATGTAGAAAAAGAAAACTAAAGAAAAAATTACAAAAGATAAGGACATTATTAATATATTCTTTATTAAAAAAAAACGAAAAAGTCGTCGCTACTAGGTCCGGTCTGTTTTTGAGAAAAACATTGGAGAAAGGCTTGGACATACTAATGATTTAAATCAAGAAATGCGAGAAAATGATCCTGATTTTTTTTAAATATTTTTCTGTTACTCTTGGTGAGTTTGAAAAACTGTTGTTGGGCCAATAAATAGGAAACACGCTATGGAAATGTGTGCAGCTATACCCTTATTACTAAGTTTGAAAAAACATTGTGATATTTAGCTGATCAAATCAGCAGGTGAAAGCAACAGTGCGAATTCCGAGTCGGTAAACAATGTTTTTGAAATTAGTCATGTTACTTTTGCGATAATATGAGACTCTTTAAAACAAGTTTTATTTCCGAAATTTGCCACTTCTACCTGGTAAAGAATTGCCAAGGAGTTCAAAGACGAGAGTTTCAATATAAAGTGTCATTTTAACAATTGTTTTAATAATTACAATTGTTTGTAGTTTTTAGAAGAATACATTACGTATGACACTAACTGGATTTCTGTTATTAAATTTCCATCAATGTTAATTTTTACTTTTTAATTGTTTATAATAGGTTTATATAAAATTTGCTAAGGGTAGGGTTACCAGACGACAGGAATTTTCCTGACATGTCTGAAATTTTAGCCCCTTGTTAGGAAGAAACAGGAAAAAACTGCAATTGTCAGTATTTTTTTGAAATTAAAAGAGGAAAATATAAGTAATAAAAAAATATTTATTAATCATTCTAGTGAGAAAAAATAAATTGATTAAACGTTAACAAAATGAATGAATTGTTAATTTAGTATATTAATAAATTTAGTTTCATACTTTTTATTGCTTGATGTTTCTTTTGGCAATTGCTGGACTTTTATAACCATTTCATGACATTCTTCACATGATATGTTCTTGTGTCTAGAATAGAACCTTAACAGAAGACATTGTTGTAAACCAACTATTACTACAAATTATTAATTATTAAATTATTATACATATTTTTAAGTTACTCTTATGAATTAATAGATAATTATAGTCTAATATTTAATACTCCCTTAAGAAACAGTTATATCTTAAGTAGATTTATGTTCTAATAGGCTTAAAAAAAAGAATGCCTTAATCTCCGAAACTCTAAAACTTTACTTTTTACAGAGACCATTAATTTTGTTCATATTGTCATCGTCCCATAAATACACACTTTTTCATTTCAGTAATCATGTAAATAAAAAGTTATAAGTTATATTTGTTAGTACGCCTATGACTGTAAAATATATAATTTAGATACAGAATAGAATATAACTAGGACATGAACATTGAGACGAGAGGAACTAAAATCAAAAAACTACAATAGTAACATTAAATTAGTAAGTAAGAACAAAAACTGTTGTTACCTCATGATTTAGTGAACATTATAATAAAATATTAAAAAAAGTAATATTAGAAGATTTATTTGAATTCATCGAAACCAGCGATAAACTAAAAGCAGAACTAGCAAAGTTATCACATTGGTGGCAGCGAAAGGAAAAGCTTACAACAATATAGACAGTCTATGTCTCTCCTTAGTTCACTATGCTCTTATTAATGAGAAGACTCACTCGATATTGGCATTTGATGCTTTGATTGCAAAAATTTTGAAAATCTCACTGCTTTAACATACAACATTCAGATAAAATGTCCGGATATTTACAGAAACGTTAGGGATATTGTCAGGGAATCTCATTATTTGATCTGGTAACCATAGCTAAGGGCATGTCTGTGAATTAGCGTCTCGATATCAGAGATTGTCGTTGAATAGAAATTGTATTATATAATGGCCTTTATTTCATAAGCTTTAATTTATATAACGAACACCTGTGTTATTGCAATTGTTATAAAATTAATAAAAAAATGAACAAAAATCGTTTTTTTTTGAGGACCAAGCAGTAATGATCTTCGGTAACAAGCATTTTTAATAAATTAAAACAATTTAACATAGTTCATAAATATCCATTATTTCAAAACGCGCTAAATAAAACAACAAAGTTTAAAAAAAAAACATAGGTTATGTTTTCATACAAAATATTGAAAATAAACAGTTTCCACTATTTTTAAAGCAGTCCGCTGAAAAGTTCAACATCATTTGGCGTAATGACCTTGGAAAAGGCGGATTTAGGCGGGAAATCTTCGGTCTTTGTCTTTTTTTAAATCTAACAAATCACAATGCTTGAAATTTGACATATGTCTTATTACGGCTACGCTACGCCTAGATTTTTCTTATCGTGTGGACTCACTCTAATTGACACGGGTAGAAGCAATTCGCATAGCTTTCCGAATTATTATCAACATAAGTAGTTGAACGAGTCGGACAGTAGAGAGATAAAATGACAGTATTACGCACCCGACTGATCCAATTCGTGTCAACTAATTATAATATCTGAATGTCTACGATATTATTGGTCAGTCGTAAAAATAAATAGGTTGTTTTTTTGTTAATAATAACTCGTCATTAAAAAAAAATTAATATGTTGATGAACAGTTTCTTCAAAACGTTTTATTTTAAAAAAAACTGTTGAAGTGTTAATTCGGTGATACTCCGTTATTTCTAGTATTTTTTAATTTTCATGCAATTAAAAATATCCTTAGAAACTTGACTGTGTTTCAAAAATTTCAAGTAAATTTAAGATTACAGACATATAAGAGGAGATCATGTTCATATTTCAATAGTATTAGCTTACTATTTAAAAATGTTTTTCTACGTCTAGTTCTGTTATGGATTTAACATAAATACTTGTGTCCATATGTTCATAATGGCCGAGTATCTTAAATAGTTAAGTCTAATATAACCCGTGTGGGGTTGCTAGTCCTCCATCGGGCGCCTCCCCAGGTGGCGGATAGGGGGAAGCCTCCCAGATATGGGTGGTACCGGGGAAATGAAATACCCGGGGCGGACCAAAACTAGCACTGAGTAACGGCAGCTGGTTAACTCAAAACTGACTCCAGGCAAGGAATAAAAGATATTCTAATTGGCTGTAGTACGGACAACAAACGGCGCAGTGGTATCCACAAAAACGGCGTTTATACAGCGATGGGGAAGGCAACGGGAAACCACCCCATTATAGTTCCCTAGTTCAATTATCATGGCTCAAACTTTGACAAATGATTCAATTACTGATCATGGACTTCGGAAGACAAGATCCGGCAGGGGAGGCATACCACAAATAGATCATAGGGCCTCTCAGGTCGTCATCAAGCGAAATCCCTGTGAAATGGAAAACACCACATCAAGATTAAGTGGTGCTCTAAGAACTTCAGAAATGAACATAAAAATAGCAACATGGAACGTAACCAGCATGTACGAAGCAGGAAAGACCCATAATATCGTTCAGGAGATGAACAGATTGGACGTTGACATCTTGGGAGTAAGTGAAACAAGATGGCCAGGTACAGGAGAACAACAGTTGGGAAACAATCACAAAATTTATTTCTCTGGAAAAGATGACCGGCAACACAGACATGGTGTGGCTATAATCCTTAGAAAGAAAATAGCTAATTCTTGCATTAACTTCATACCGTATTCCGAGCGAGTAATACTATTACAGTTAAAAACAACACACGGAAAGCTCAACATAATCCAGGTCTACGCACCTACAGCAGACAAAGATGACGAGGAGGTGGAACGTTTCTATGAGGAAATTAAAATCATGTTGAAACAAACAAAGCCCAGAGATGTTACAGTTGTAATGGGAGATCTGAATGCCAAGGTGGGCCAAGGCAAGGTAAGGGACTGTATAGGAAGCTATGGACTCGGTACTCGCAACGACAGAGGAGACCGCCTGATTCAATTTTGCCAAGAAAATAACATGGTAATTTCAAATACGTTCTTTAAACTCCCAAAACGAAGACTTTACACCTGGACATCACCACAAAACACCAAAGACAAAATCGTGAAAAATCAGATAGATTACCTGATGATTAACACTAGATATAAAAATAGTATCAAATCAATAAAGGCATATCCCGGTGCAGACGTAGCATCGAGCCATAACCCCATTGTTGCTAAGATGAAAGTAAGGCTGAAGAAGAAATTAAAACCTAAACAGAACCCCGAGAAAATGGATGTCAAGAATCTGAACAACGGTGAGAAAAGGGAAAGACTGAGAACAGAAATGAATGAAAACCTGGATAGAATAGAGAACCCATGTGAGGACAACGCCGAAAGTATAAATAAAACATGGACATCCATTAAAGAAGCTGCAATGACACCATCATTAAAACATCTGAAGAAAGTAAAATGTGAAACAAAGAACTGGATGACAGAAGAAATCCTGAAACTCATGGACACTCGAAGACAATATAAAAATGACACCGGTAAATACAAAGAAATCCAAACCAGAATCAGACAGAAAATTCGAAATGCTAAAGAAAATTGGTTTACAGAGAAGTGCATAGAGATAGAAGAACTACAAGAAAAACACGACACATTCAATCTGTATAGAAAAGTGAAAGAGCTAACGGGAAAAATAAAAACGAAAGAAACTCCTTACCTGTTGGACGAGAATAACTCAATTGTAAGTGATGCTGAGGGAAAGATTGAATTATGGAGGAACTATATAGAAAAACTATTCGACGACAACCGAAAAGAAATCAAAATAGAAATCCAAAAAGATGAAACAGGACCGGATATAACAAAGACAGAAATTCAATATGCTTTGAAAAATATGAAAAATGGAAAAGCGCCCGGACCTGATAACCTCCCAATAGACGTTATAAAACTCATAGATGAGAAGTATTTAAATATCCTAGTAGACTTCTTCAATAGCATCTATAGAACCGGCATAATACCTCAGGAATGGCTCACATCCATCTTTATAGCCATCCCAAAGAAACCAAACGCCAAACACTGCAATGAATATCGCACAATAAGTCTAATGAGCCATATTCTTAAGCTTTTCCTGAAAATCATACATCACAGATTGTACGCCAAACTTGAAGAGGACATCGGAAACACCCAATTTGGATTCAGACGGGGCCTGGGAACCAGAGAGGCTCTGTTTGCATACAACATACTGACACAACGATGTCTAGATGTAAACCAGGAGGTCTATATATGTTTTATCGACTACAATAAAGCATTCGACAAAGTGAGACACGAACAACTTATACAACTTCTTAAGGATAAAAACATTGATTCCAGAGACATAAGAATAATCAGCAATCTGTATTATAACCAAAAAGCGGCAATACAAACCGAAGGAAGATTAACAGAGGAAGTAAACATAAAAAGAGGTGTCAGGCAAGGCTGTATCTTATCACCAACTTTATTTAATCTATACTCAGAACATATAATTAAAAAGACGCTTGAAAACGAAACGGCTGGTATAAAGGTGAATGGAATTCCAGTCAATAACATCAGATATGCAGATGATACCATCATCCTTGCAGAAAATCTCAACGACTTACAGAGAATACTCAGGAAATTAGTAGTAATAAGCGAAGAATATGGTCTAACACTCAACATAGAGAAAACTAAATTTATGATAGTATCAAAGAAAAACATCAATAATGTCAATCTCCAAGTAAACAACAAACAAATTGAGAGAGTTGAGAAATATAACTATCTGGGAACATCTGTGAACGAAAAAAATGACTACACGAAAGAAATCACAATAAGAATTGAAAAAGCGAGAAGCGCCTTTATGAAAATGAAAAATATATTAACCAGCCGAGACTTAAGCCTGGAACTAAAAATACCTTTGGTAGAGTGTTATATTCACTCTATCCTTCTGTATGGTGTGGAGACATGGACCATGAATAAATACTGCTGCAATAAAATAGAAGCGTTCGAACTGTGGATCTACAGAAGAATATTGAAAATACCCTGGACCGATAAAATAACAAACGAAGAAGTACTTAGAAGGATGAAGAGAGAAAAAGAATTATTACTATCCATCAAAAGTCGAAAGTTGCAGTATTTTGGCCACATCATGCGTGGAAATAAATACCAACTCCTGCAAAATATAATTCAAGGAAAAATTGTGGGAAAACGGAGTATCGGGAGAAGAAGAATGTCATGGCTGCGAAACTTAAGAGAGTGGTTTGGATGTAACTCCAATCAACTGTTTCGCGCAGCTGTGTCTAAGATCCGAATAGCTATGATGATAGCCAAACTTCGAAACGGAGATGGCACATGAAGAAGAAGAATATAATTATTTTAATCGACACAATATATAATAAATGTGAGAAATAATAATTTATAAGATATCTGAAACTTTTATTTAAATTATTTTTTTATATTTAATTAATGTTAACTATAACATTTGGTGGTTAAACGCTATAACTACATTGCAATTAAATAAACTATTATGATTTACAAGCCAAACGGCTTCGCACTCCCTCCAGGGAATATTGACTCATACCAGGTACACAAAGATACCAAAAGTATGAAGCTCTGTGGGAGCTCTTTCCATGTTATCGGGTCCTAGGTGACGTGGTCTGCTGTATTTCCCATGAACTTTTGGACGGTTCGCGCGGTTGCTAGGAGAGTTGCTTTCTGTATTGGTTTATACAGATGCTCACTAAGACCCAGTCTCTTGATGTTCTGCAGAAGGTTCTTTGGTATCACTCCAGTTGTTGACAGTATTATGGGAATCGTTTGGACGCTGTTCATTGCCCATTGTCTTCGGATTTGCACTTCCAGATCTCTGTATTTGGCGATCTTCTCGTTGTATTTTGGCCTTAGGTTGTTGTTGTTAAGTACAGAGATGTCGATTAGTGTAGTTCGCCTAGAAATTTGATCTATGAGTATAATATCTGGTCTATTATGAGCAGCTGTTTGATCTGTCAGAACTATTCGGTCCCAATATAACCTGAACTGGTTGTTCTCAAGAATAGTCTCTAGATTTCCTACCTGTAATAGGTTTAACTGCTCTGCTAACTCTTGGTGAAGTATCTTAGCGGCTGAGTCGTATCTTTCCTTATACTCGGTTGCGGCAAACGCTAAATATTATTATGATTATAATTTATTGGAACATACAAATATGAACCCAACAGGCCAACGAACGAAGTTCTTCAGCATAAGAACCTTATTTATGATACATTTCATCTTCAAGCCTCTACAAATCTTTACAAAATAAAAAAAAAAGTATGTTAAAGATTGAATGTGAAATCCGCTACTATCGTTAATGGATGTCTTCTGGCTGGCCTTTGGTTTTGATCCCTTACACAATTCCTCTATAATAAATACAAATTGGGATTTTTCGCGAGGTAGCATTAATCGAGTCATAGCTAAAGTCGTTGTCAGATAGTAAAAAATCGAGAGTTATAAAGTGAACGTCAGTTTTTTTTATAAAATAAAGTCGTAGTCGAGTTAATGTGGGAAGTAAGAAAAAATTGGAACATTTCGGAACGAAGGGCCAGTTCGTCTGAGGCTTGAGCAAAGCGCGAAAACGGGAATGTAAGTTTTCGAGGTGTGCGAAATTTTGAAAGTTGGTGTACCCGCTTAGACAAATTGTGAACAAAGTTAACGCAGGGAAATAAGTGAGTCCGCAGAATAAAATGTGTAACTATTAAATTATAAATTATCGTATAAATTAATAATTAATATACTTTGGAAAAACTGGCTCTTTAGCAAAGAAAATACATCGTGTAGCTTAAAAAGTTTCGAGTTTGAATATTAGGGAATTAAACAATTAAATAATGAATTAATAATTATAAAGATAAGAATTGTGCTCCCTTTTAAGTTGAATAGCTTTCATAATTAAATAAGTTTTTTTCAACAACAACGATAAGAATTATGCTTCCTTTCAAGCAAGCAGAATAGGTTTTAATAACCATACATAAATTTTACAAGTAGAATTAAGCAAATATATAGTGCAGTGTCCAGTTTTCACAAAATACGATAACTAGTAGCAGCCCAGGAGAAAGAAATGCAGAAAATTGTAAGTACAAGGGGGAAAATGTGTGGGCAGCTACAAATGGTGTCAGGTGTGGGGTTTAATCTCAACCCCCTTTAGAAAACACTACAAATGGTATTTATGTGCGTAGAGTTGCAGTCTGTACACTGCGACCTGATAGATCTATTGTGTCCCCCACTGCTTCCCAGTCGTAAGAGTTACCTTATTGGCTAGAGCGGGTACTCCAGTCCTATTTCCCTCAGAAACCTTAAGATGTTGGACGGCTTCAAGGTGGATAGGTCGCTTTCTTCACTTTGGTGTGTTCCTAAGAACCGTATCCTTGGGTTTTCTAGAATGCTGCACTCTGAAAGGATATGAATAGAGGTTTCGTCTTCCTCCTCACAGAATCTGCACTCTTCTCTTTCTACCAGTCCGAGTTTCTTGAAGTGTCCTTTCAGGTGGCAATGCTCCGTCAAGACTCCTGCCAGATCTCTGTGTTGGATTTTACTTAAACTTATGCATTCTTTGAATCTGTTCTGGTCGTAGTTCCCCAGAAGTATCTTCGCTTGTCTCAATCTTTGCAGCTTCGTCCAATAATTGGATCTACTGCTTCCTTCTTCTATCTTTAATTCTTCCAGTATTACGGTGCTACTGATTCCACAAAAAAGCTCGGTCCCAGAAATGGTGCCTCAGCCCCTTTCCTCGCGAGCCTATCTACATTTCATTCCCATCTATCCCGGTGTGTCCCGGTATCCACATGAGGGTCTACAAATAGTAAGAGATGTGGAGTCCGGTGTTTGAACCCCTATTAGAAGAAGCAACAATAGTGCCACAGATGTAGGATTTGTGTATATATTTTCTCATCCCTTGTTAAAAGAAAAAAAAATAAATGATGAGTTCAAGATGACTGAGCCTATTGAATCTGCTGTAACCTCTGTTACAATGGCTTCTCCTAGCCCCAGTATAGTAATTGGAATAGATTCAGTACTAACCTACGATGGAACCACCAAGATAGATGAATTTTTAGAAATTCTAAAAGAGATTGGAGTACTAGCTGATCGGACCGATAAACAAAAAAATATCAGTTGCTCGCTTGAAACTACGATATAGAGCAAAACAATTTTTAGATTTTAGGTTAGCACATTTTGGCAAACAATCAAAGATAGCCTTAAAAAACAATTTATTAGACAGTTCGTGAAAGATTCAGTAATGAAAATTTGATGAAATGCTGATAACGGACCGGTGAAACTTGCAGACAGTTCTTAACTAGATTAAAACTTTTAGCAAATTGAATCATTACACTCACCGGTAATTCAGCAAACGATGATCCTTTAATAAGGAAACTAGAGCAAGATATTACCACTCACTTTACTTTGGGACTAGTTATGCCCATAAAACAAAGAGTAATATCAGGAAACCCTTAGGACTTTGAAGAAGCTTTAAATATTGCCGAAAGAGAACAATCAATTGCAAATTTGTTACATCCCACTAGCAGTCGTGAATATAGAGCTGTAGAAAACTTTGTTTAAACAAATGACAGACAAGATATTAACCGACAAACACGAAACCTTTCCAATGAAAAAAGTTGTATTAAATGTTACAAATTCATACATTCTGCAAATTATTGTTTAGCCGACAACGGCATAATTTGTTATAAATGTAAGAAACCTGGACATATAGCTAGAAATTGTTAATGAAAAAGAAACCCACCATCTCAGTCAGTAAACTCGCAACATTTAAACTTGAACGCAGCCACTTTTCAATACCGGAGTTCGGCTGTCAATGAGGCAGGATGGAAATAAATAAAAAGAATAGGGTAGGGACATATACTCAGAAAAAAAAACCCAAAATCATGTAACGTAATTAAAGTTAATGCCAGTGGTATGCCATGCCTAGCCTTAATTGATTCTGGAGCAGTAGTATTCATTATAAAACCTATATTGCGCAGGAGTTCATAACTTAATGTAGTGAAATTACATTCGTGGATATTCAAAATAATAATACACCAACACTTGCAGTAGCAACCATACCGATAATTTTGGTAAATGACTTAGTGATAGATCATAAATTTGTTGTGATGAACACCGACACATTTCGTGCGGAAATATTACTAGGAGTAGATTATCTTTGTGAATATGGTGTAAAAATTGATTGGGGAAATAATTGTATGTATTATGTTTTTGAGGCAACCATCCAACTGCGTGAAGAGAAACCGATGAATTATGAGAAAATAATAAGTAATGATGATAAAACTTAAGAAAGAAATGGATAAAAGATTTTTGCACATAGAGGCAGATATTATTACAATGAAAAGAAAATTAGAGCAAGGTAGAGAAGAAAAAGAAATACGTTTAAGGAATTCTCATAAGAAAGATCTCTGGTTGATTAGCGGTCGTCTGAATTCTGCAATAACAGAACATCCCCTCCATGAGGAGCTTTCAACTTCTAAGAATATGGCCAATCCTCTCTTCTTAAAAGATCTACTTGTTCATGATTACGTGGGCATAAAAGACAGATTTAAGAAGGAACAAGAAATTGTGGTAGAAGAAAGAAATACCCTGAGTCAAGAGAGAGACAGGGATCCGAAATAGTGGTAAAGTGATGCTGCACCAAGATGTTATAATTTCCGCGAATTGCCAAGCAGTTTGTCAAGCATTAGTGCAAGGAGTGAGAGTTACGACTCAATACATGGTTTTAGAACTCCGTGAGAAAATTCTGACAGGGCTGTTTGTGGCAAGAATTTTATGTAGGATGGAAAAAATGGTATCAGTTAGAATAGTAAATGTAACAAACGAAGAGATGACAATAAGAAGAAAGTCAGTTGTTACTAGAGCATTTGAAGCGGCAATTGAAGAACCGTCTGAAATAAAGAATACAATAATAATTTGAAAGGTGCCGGAGATATTAAAGGTAATGAATTTGAATAAATCGAATACAGCAGATGAGAATAAATTGCGAGAGCTGATCATGGAGTATATTGATATATTTAAAGCTCCAGAACAAAAATCGAGTTGTACAACCAAAGTTATTCATCGGATTATTTCAGAAGACGTTCAACCAATATTGAAAAGACCATATCGAGTACCATATCCCAGACAGGATACTATGAAAAAGAAAGACAGAAGCTACTCGATGAAGGAATAATTACAGAAAGTCAATCACCATGGAGTTTCTCTGCTATCTTATTAGAGAAGAAAATGCACCCTGGAGAAGAAGTTCAACACAAGCTGGTAATTGACTACCGTTTGCTTAATGAAATTACAAAAACGGATTATTTTCCTTTACCAAATATACAGGAAACCATTGATAAATTATATTTTCCACTATGGGCTTAGCATCAGAGGCCCGATCCTGTAAGCATATTTTTTGACATTCCTTTTCCTTGTCTCTTTTAGGACAGTGACATACTTATGCGTTACTACAAACTCAACAAAGATGCAAGATCCTTATTATGACATTCTATTTCCCTTCACTTTAGTAGAATCGCAGCACAGGTTATTTTCAAGTTCCTCTTAATCCAGATGATCAAGAAAAGACGGCATTCTCAACACCTCATAATCCTTATCACTGCCTAAGAAAAGCTATGGGCTTGAAAAATGCTCCAGCCACTTGGAGCAGGATTATGCAGCATATTCTGGGCAAATTAACCTTTAAAGAATGCTTAGTTTATCTCGATGACATAATAGTATTTTCAAGTGACGTAAATGAACATTTAGAACGCCTAAGGCATGTGTTTGAAAAATTAGAGAAAGCAATTTAAAATTAAAACCAACCAAGTAATATTTTATGAACGAAGAAATCGAGTATCTGGGCCACCTTATTCAAAAAGGAGAATATGCAACTCATCCCCAGAAAACAAATTATAAAGAAGTACCCAATTCCGAAAAATGTAAAAGAAGTCAGAGCATTTCACGGACTACGTGGGTTTTACAGCAAATTTGTTCCCAATTTTGCACAAATTAGCCAACCTCTCACACTGTTAACCAAAAACAATATGAAATATCATTGAGAAGATGAGCAACATAATGCTTTTGAGACCCTAAAGCAAGCTCCAATCTCCCTACCTATCTTAAAATACCCAGACTTTTCAAAACAAATTATTGTAAATACAGATGCTAGTGGGACATCCATAGCCACGATTCTTACTCACGTGCATAATGATGTGGAACATCCAATATGTTATTCTAGTAGGACTCTTAATGAAGGGGAGTGCCGATACATTACTATCGAAAGAGAATGTCTCGCTATAGTATTTGCAGTAAAAACATACTGAAATTATCTTACTGGAACTCATTTCATTATTATGACTGATCATAGACCATTTGAGTTCCTATTAACTATAAAGGATGCAAGTTCGATGTCAACTAAATGGGCAATGTTTCTTACGGAGTACAGTCTTACAGTCCAGTATAGAAAACGACATCTAAACAGTAATGCTGACTCTCTTACTCGTTGAAGAACAGAAGATGACGTGCTTCTTGAAAATATAATGGTGGTTGTCAAGGAAGGTCAAGCAAGAGAAGAAGTAATGCCAATATCATGTTATATGGAGCAGAGAAGAATTCCGCCAATAACAGCTATAAGATAGTGAAATTAATAAATTTCGGAGCACAATTAATTCTGAAAACGACATATATTACATAAATAAAGATAGATTAGTAATGCGAGGAAGAGAGGTCCATCAAAGGAATGGCCAAATTATTGTTCCAAGGCTCATCGTACCTGAAATTTTACAGATTTATCATAATTCTATTTATTCAGATCATCCAGGCCAACAGAAGACCCGACAATTAATCCAAATAGATTTTTATTGAAATATAATCAGAAAAGATGTTAAAATTTACATCGAAAAATACTTATCATTTAATCTACGAAAAACAAACTATCAACCGCCTGAGGAAATGTAAGAAACATCAATGCCTTCCTTACCATGGGGAAGAATAAGTATGGATATAGTAGGCCCATTAAATAAACCAGGCAAGAACCACAAATATATACTAACTTGTATAGATTATATGTAAATAAAATAAAAAAAAAAAACACTGCAAAGACATTTACATAAAATCTTAATTAACTACATTACACATGGAGGCTAGGCTAAGTTTAATTTAAAATTGTGATTAAAATTTGTAACGAATAAATTCGTCAAAATTATAAAATGCATTTTGGATTAAAATTTGTTTTATTCTATATTAAAAAAGATTATCCGGAAACTCTCGCAATGACAGAGACAAAACATTAAATAATTTTATTGCTAGATAACCAGGCCCATTCCAACACCTTTCCAAACGAAAATATGCGGGGACCAAGTTGTCCCTGTGCCTTGTGTCCCAGCTGTGGACCTAACTGTGCGTTCTGAAACTGTCGTTGTATTTTTGACATACAGTAAGTTATCCAGTATGTATTACGAAGGCAATATTAAAATTTCCATTTCCGAGAATGCTGCTTTACAGTCCTCCCTAAAGCTCATACCCCGCACTACTCTCACAGCCCTTAGCTGAAACCCAGACAAGCAGTGCGTATGACATCAGCGAATCGAATAGCGCAAAGTATGAGGCTCTCAGAACCGGCATGCCAACACAGCGCCAAACGCCTCGAAGCAAACAGACTGCTACGTAGCCTCTATGAAAAGCACTCAATAAACCCCCATTTATATCTCCCAAATCAAGCAGAGGAAATACAACTTGCTTGGTTTTATTTTCATTCAGAAGCAGTTCATTTGCATCAAACCACTCTCTGGCACCAGATCGTTCCGCTCCTAATCTGCCCAAAGCCCCTTCTAGAGATGTATATGAAACCGAGAGAGTGGTGTCATCGGCCAAGAGTGTGAAATCTGCAGCATCTCTGCCCATAGGTAGGTCATTTATATAGATTAAAAAGAGAATGGGCCCCAATACCGACCCCTGGGGTATCTCTATTGATATCCCACCCCTGGCCGAGGACTCCCCTCCAACTCTCACAATCTGAACTCTATTTTCCAAGTAAGATTTTATAAGCTTGCATCTGCTCTCATTAAAGTTATAGTAGTGCAACTTTTTTATTAGGAGATCATGCTCAACACAGTCAAATGCTTTACTTAAGTCGCAGAATAAGATGGCATTATATGCCCTTGATTCAAACGCCCGTGTGGTCCTCCCAATCAGATCCAGAATGCCCAGCACCATGCTCCTTCCCCGACGGAAGCCAAATTGACACTGGCTAAAGCAGCCATTGTTCTCAAAAAAGCTCACCAGCCTTAATGCGATGCATTTTTCAATTTTCTTGGATATGGCCGGCAATAAAGTAATTGGCCTATAGTTCGACACAAAACTTCTGTCTCCTTGTTTAAACACCGGAATAACCATGGCCTGTTTGAGTATATCAGGAAAAATTTTCTTCCTAAAACACCCATTTACCAGCCCAGTCAGAGAGACTTATGATTACATTTTTTATTAATTTTATTAGTTTTATACTAAGCCCAAAAATATCCCTGCAAGATTTGTTTTTTATATGATCGATTATTTCTCTCATTTCATTGAAAGATATTTCTGTAAACTTAAAATGGTCATCAGCAACAACCCCCATAAAACCTTATATTAATATTATACAGGGTGCCGAGAAAATATGGGAAATCTTCCAGGTATAAAAAACACGTAGAAGTAATACCACTACAAGTTAATATAAACCTTTTTCATTTAGGCCGCCTCTTCGGAGATATGGGCTCCCAAAGCTCTGCAATGGAATCAAGTTTTTTACTCATACCATGAAGTATACAAGGTAAGACCCTTCAAATTACTATCCAAGAAAGTGTTGTGAATTACTCACAGCTGCAGGGACGGACTAGCTGTGACACTCATGACTCCATGTTTTTTACGCCCTGTATGATAAGAACTTGGAACAACGTTTTTTACATACCTTTAGCTACTGAATAAAAATTAAGTACTCTTCATTCGTGCCGCTAATCCTAACCGTTTTCGAAAAAAACGTCATTTTATATATCATATATTTGGCGTATTTCGAGAAAAGATACATCTTTGTTCCTATCAAATATTCAACCTTATGATAAAAAAAAGTCGATCCAAAATTAGATTTTATCTCTTTAGTTAAAAACGTCTAACTCTGTGAATTGCAGTTCGACCTAGGTTCGCAAAAAAAAATGTGCGTTTTATTTTATTGGTACCAAAAACAAAGTATTGTTGTTGCAAACTTTGCTAGGTACGAAAGAAATAAATATCCTGCATTTTAGAACTTGTCAACTTTCACATCGCTGACATATTGATTCTTTACTTGGATATTAATTGAAACCTGCCGAAACATTTACTACATGCCCGATGGGGCACCACCTCATTTCAGCGTTGCTGTGAGGACATTTTAAAATCTTGGTGTATTTCACTCCCGTCGATAGTAGAGAGGAACTTCTACGAAGAATCACGTTTCATTGTGACCAACTAAGGAACAATGCTGAGTTAATGTGGCGTGTATAGCAGTCCTCAATTCGTCATTCCCGCAAGTGTATCAGACTTCACGGAGCCCATGTTGATCCCTCATACGAAATTTTTAACTAAGCAGTTAGTTTTAACTTTTTATTGAAACGGTTGAATATGAAAAAGAGAAAAATCCTCTTTTTCATATTCAACCCAACAGAAGTTAAGGGAATAACAGTGTAAACAAAATGACGTTTTTTCGAAAACGGTTAGGATTATCGACATGAATGAAGAGTACTGAATTTTTAGTCAATAGTTAAAGGTATGTAAAAAACGTTGTCCAAAGTTCTTATCACACAGGGCGTAAAAAATGGGCTCATGAGTGTCTACTCCGTCCCTGCAGCTGTGAGTAATTCACAACACTTTCTTGGATAGTAATTTGAAGGGTCTTATCTGGTATCAATCACTTAAAAAAAAAAAGAAATATACCTGGTGCTTCAATAATTGTGGAAAAAACTTGATTCCATTGCATCTCTTTGGGAACCGAAGAGCAGGCCTATATGAAATATGAGATTTCTCACATTTTCCCGGACACCCTATAGAAATTATGAAGACTAGTATGATAGAAGAGGAAAGACAAGACGTAATAGATGAATATTTGAAAAAGTACGAAGAAATAAATGGCTATAGTTTACTCGTAACTCAGGAAGAATGTCCTGCTGAAAACAGTGAAAGTGAAGAGAACGAAAAATATTTTTCTAAAGCAAATCCGGAAATATTGCCTCCTGAATTAAATTTAGGAGTTGATAACGAGCGCGAGAAGTCAAGTTACCTGAAAAATGTAAGGATTATGTAGTAAATTAATTCGATAAGAGAACCTCCTCGTATATTTTAAAGAAATAAGTAAAATTAAAATAACGAAAATTAATATCTTTCTGTGCTTGCCACTAGATACTTTACAGTAAAGTAAAATTTAAGTTTACTTTAAGTGTGTGTGCGGTGTAACGGTATATTTCTACGTGTTTACCAAAAAATAATTAAATACATAAAAACTTAAAACTTTAATTTGTGCCAAAAACAAAGATAAGTGTGTGAATAACGCTACGCTACAACTAAACATATTTCTGCTTAATCTGCCGTGCCCAGCTAAATTATTTACCTATGGACTGAGTCAGTACAGACGAGATAGAGGCAGGATCCAGCACACCGAGACACGCCACTTCGCCAACCACTTTTATCAATAAAATAGGGATCTCGGCATTCCGCTCCATCCCTTTCCATGTTGGTTGGGGGTATGCCTCAAGTAACCTCACCTCCACCGAGCCAATTATCTCGCCATGGGTATAACGTC
Source organism: Diaprepes abbreviatus (assembly GCA_034092305.1). NCBI lineage: Eukaryota > Metazoa > Arthropoda > Insecta > Coleoptera > Curculionidae > Diaprepes > Diaprepes abbreviatus. The sequence continues at coordinate 10,407,141 of JASJET010000137.1, read as the reverse complement.
CAACGATAGAGGTACCTTCAGCTGCAAGCGACTTTCGCCTGAACTCACAAGGAGCCCACTACAATATGGAGATCCAGATAATGAAAGTTGTTTTCCTTCGTAGCCATGGCCGTAACCGTGGAAAACATCCGAAAAAAAACTTAAAACCAAGTAAAGAACTTTTTATTTTATATATTGTCGATGTAGAAAAATTTTTTTTTTCCATTTTGTTTTGAAAGATACCAATTCTAAAATTTTTTTTCAGAAAGGACGTTTAGGAAATTTTATTACTAGTTCTTCAAAATTTTAATAAAAAGTTTTTTACATTTTAGGGATGTATTTTATTCAGAATTAAGGAATTTTATATTATTAATAATTTTTTTAAAGTTATTTAAGATTTTATATGATATATTTTGGTTTTATGAATATAATATGCAATTGGGAATTAATGAATTTAAGTTGGGAATAATATATCTAAAAAGCATATGAACTGTATAGGCGGGTTCACTTATTTTATAAACAACATCTAAGTAGTCTAATTAAAGATCGTTGCACCAGCTAAATAAAAATAAACAAACAGAAAAACTTTTGACGGAACGAAGAGTGGAGATATAATAGTTTTATATATTCATGACCTACCTCAAGTCAAAATTAATTTGAATTATTTCTGAGTAGCGTGAGAGGCATGTATTACAGTACAAAATACGAAATAATTACTGAATTTAAATGATTCGTTCTAATTGAACTCAATTTACTTGCATTTCTTGGTTCTTGTAGGAGAGGTACAAGATTCTGAACTTAGATTAGGAACAGAAAGTCAAAAATGGGCCATTTTTGTTAATTTATACACAGGAAATTTTTATAATAAGTTTTAAAAAAATTTTCTTTTAAGAATTCCTAAAATTTTCTAAATTTTAAAACTTTGTATATTTCGAAATATCCGAGGAACGTAACACTATAGGTTACGTCAATAAAACACTTAAGTCTCGCAGGTGCCTCTTGGTCACGCTCTTTCCTCAAATCCATGGTACCTAAAGTGGAGCAGAGTAGTTAAAAGTTTAAAAACCTTTTAACTTTAACATATTTCCACGAATTAGATGTTTCAATCTCGAAAATCCATTAGCCTGATATTGTTTGCTTCACCATTCCAGCAGGTGTTCGAGATTTCGAATGTAGAAGGAAAAATATTACGTCAATAGAGGGTATAAATACATATTGGGATTTTTTCGCCAGTTAGTATTAATCAAGTCATAACTAAAGTCGTCGGCCGTTAGTATTAACCGAGTTGTTAATTCAGTCATTGACTGATAGTAAAAAAATCGAGAGTTAGAAATGAATGCTGTATTCTTTTGAGTAATTATCAATTGATCAAAGTGAAAAAAGTGCAACTGATAACTTCATGTTCTTTTGAATATGCATTTACTTGTCATTGGGTCGAAGTGATCATGATTACTTCAAGTGATAGAAGTGAAACTGATAATGACTCAAAAAATTAGCCCCGAAGTCGTAGGCCGTTAGTTTGCAAATCGAAAGTTGATCACCGCAAGTCAAGGTTGTCATTGGTCTTTGGAAAGTGAACGTCAGTTTCTTGTAAAATAAAGTCATTGTCGAATTAATTCAGGAAGTAAGAAGTAAGGGGAACATTTTCGGTACGAAAGCCAGTTTGATTGAGACAAAACGCGAAAACGGAATTGTAAGTTTTCGAGGTATAACAAAATTTTGAAAGTTAGTGTACCCGCTTAGACAAATTGTGAACAAAGTTAATGCAGGGAAATAAATGAGTCCGCAGAATAAAATGTGTAAATATTAAATTATAAATTATCGTATTAATTAAAAATGAATGTACTTTAAAAAAGGTGACTCTTTAGCAAAGAAAATAAATCATGTGATAAAAATTATTGAGTTTGAATATTAGAGAATTAAATAATTAAATACGTTTTTTTTTTCAAAAAGAGATGAATTATGCTCCCTTTCAAGTTGAATGACTTTTATAATTAACTCAGTTTTTTTCGATAACGATAAGCATTCTGTTCCGTTTCAAGCTGAATAGGTTTTAATAAGCTTACAGAAATTATACAAGTAGAATTAAGCAAGTGCATAGTGTATGTCCAGTCTTTGCAAAATAGGATAACCAGTAGCAACCCAGGAGAAGGCCAAAAATTATAAGTACAAATGGGGAAAATGTGTGGGCAGCTACATCGGTCTTGATTGTTCTAGTTTGAGGGAATTTTATTAACTTTTTTATCAATTTATTATTTGTTTATATTTAACATAGGGAGAAAACATGCTGAATACTAAAGTAGTGCTTTAATTACTTTTAGTTAAGTATTAATTATTCAACTCATGGAGAATATATTTATATTTGAAGTTTCTTAAACATGGCGGCCATCATATTTTATGGTGTATATTTTAGGAAAACATTTTTTTCGATAAAATTATTTCAGCAATCATTTTGTCATAACAGAATATAATTTAAACGTTGTAGTAACAATTTTAAAGTAGTTACTTATTAGGGGTTCAAAAGTTTATCTATTGTTGGAAATTAGAACTGAAAATTTAGGTTTCAAAATAAGTAGTAGTGTTAATAGAGCCGTGCCGACAAAAACTATTAGATGATACGTATTCTAGCTTTTGCATGTTATTACCTATGTACAGGGTGAGTCAACGATTGGATGAAGTAGGTTTGTGCCTTTTCGGTGAAATTAACAAAGAAACTATATTTATTGTTTGATACAGTTTATTTTTACGCAGATTTTAAAAATATTTAGGACTCTACAGGGTGAGCCAAAAAACTAGGACAGCATAAAGTTGTATTTTTTTAAATAGAACACCCTATATACGAATCGTATTTTCGATAACAAAACTTTATAGTTTCTGAGATAATTAAGTTTAAAGAAAAAAAGTCACATTTTCAAGCATCAATTCAATCCTAAATAACGTTTTCAATTTTGTGACAAATATATTCAAATTTGGAATTTAGCAAGGCCAAGGACAAGTTAACATAATTTTTACCTAATATTTGCAATAAAAGCTACAGGGTGTTGAACACATCGGCTCAAATTTGAACAAGTTTAAATGAATAAATATCTTTTTTTAAATGGTACGCCCTGTATATTTTCATGTCATTTAATAGAGTAATAAAAACCCTAAAAGTTTTGTTCAATATATCCTATACCTATTTATAATAGTTTTTGAGATATTTCAGTTTTTCTTATTTTCCATACTTTTTTACAGAAATAGTCTTCATTATCATAGTAGCCATGTAAAATAATAAAAAGAAACTACAGAAACAAACAGAATGTGGTTAAATATGATAAAAGACATTATTCGTTATATTACAACGGCAATAGTTTAATTAAACATAATGTGAAAAAATTAACACAACAATAACGACAAGGCAAATACATATTTACTTTTATACTAAATTGAAACAAAATAATTACCTATTAAATACTGAGATTAATTATTTCTTTTTAATAAGTGTTCGAATAAACGACCCTCTTGTGCAATGCACAAATTTAGTCTTTTTTGCAGATTTTCTCGGACCCTGGACAAAATTAGTGGCGTTATTGTTCTACAGGTATCCCTAATCCTGTTTCGCATATCTTTCACTGTTGTTGGTGGATTAACATACACCTTATTTTTAATATAACCCCATAGGAAGAAATCTAATGGGGTGATGTCGCAAGACCTTGGTGGCCACTCAATGAAACCCCCACGTCCAATCCATTTTTGCGGATATCGTTGGTCCAAAAACGCACGAACTTCACGATGGTAATGCGGAGGCGCACCATCGTGCTGGAACCACATACTGTCGAGCTCATCTCTATCGAGATCTTGAAACAGTTGGGGTAGTTCTTCTTGTAGAAAGTTCAGGTAACTATGGCCATTTAGTGGTTCATTAAAAAAGTGGGGTCCAATAATTCGATTATGATGAATACCACACCAAACATTTAATGACCAGTGGTTTTGATGTTGCACCTCTCTAATCCAAAATGGGTTTTCTGTGGCATAATAATGCATGTTGCGTCTATTTACGGCACCGTTACTTCTAAAAGTAGCTTCATCACTAGACATTACCTTGCATAATAAATTTGGATTTAATTGAATCTCCGCATTTATTGTACGACAAAAGTTTACACGACTTTTAAAATCCTGTCCATGCAATTCTTGGTGTAATTCCATGTGATATGGATGATACCTATATTTCTTGGTAGTACGATTAGCGGTGGATTGTGATGTTTCACATAATGCTGCTAACTGACGGCTACCAATATAAGGATTTTCCTGAACATTTAACAATACTTGTAGTTCTTTTTCTTCATTAGTTACTGGTTTGTTGACCACTTTACGTTTTCGATAATCAACAGTACCAGAAGAATCAAATCTTTGCATTAAGTTTTGAAAAGTATGGGTATTAGGCTGGCGTCAATCAGGATACTTCATTTTGTAAATTCTTTGAGCAAGAAGGCAATTTTTTTGAGCCTCTCCTATTGTATAAATCATATCTATTAACTCATTCTTTGGAAAATTCATTTTACAATATAAGATGAATGCAAAAAAAACCAAACTACACTACATAAAAACCAAAAGAAGCGATTGCGGTTATAAATTTGACACACAGAAAAATATTCTTTTACATTGTTTTTGCCATGGCTACTA